>CM065685.1:7385773-7395773 GCA_017654935.2 Phymorhynchus buccinoides | reverse complement strand
GGAGCATCTCCTGTCACAAAGCATCACCAACTTCACCGTATTTCAAACCAACGCATCGAGTTGTGAGATAGAAGAGTTACGGTACACTGCGCGCCAGGGAGTAATGCACGGACTATGCAACCACCTCACCCCTTTCTGTAAAGTCCATGTGCAAGTTGCAAGGGGAAGCTACGTCCGAGCACGTGTTCAACGCCGGTCGTATGACTGCCTGACTAGTCAGTGGCGAATTATAATCTTACCTTTGAGAAAATACAGTACTTGGGGTGATAAGTTTCTTCTCGGGTGTGATTTTCATGATCGGGAGGAGAGTTTTGTTGATGCAGACACGAATCATATGCTGATTGCAAGCACAGGCATTCCTGGTATTGACGTTCAAATCGAGGCTGTGAATCACAGTAATTTCGTCTTGAAGCATGTAGCCAAACATTCTAGATGGCTGCTCACACCATATCTGATAAAGAAACCTCCGATACATTCTTCTAGGTTCTGCTTTACAGAGTTCTCAAAACTCAATCAAATATTCATCATAAGTATTAAGAAAGCATCCGAATTTCAGATGTCATCTTGTCTGTCTCCTCGTGTATGGTTAAAGTACTCAACAGATGCAGGCAAGGAAGAAAGAGAAGAGATCTGTTATAATATTAGTTCATTGTCTACAATCATCAACACCTCCCATATCGAAATCAAGCTCTATCACTCAACAAATTCCCAGCATGGGGGTATGGCATTGCTAGTGTCTGTGCTTCCAGTGATGACAGAGTTTGTCAAGTTACCGAGTGGTTTCTTCAACTGTTCTCACCACCACTATTCTGATTTGGATCCTCACCTGCATTGCAATCACTATACACAGTGCGAAGATGGACGGGATGAAACAGGCAAGTGCCCCTTCAGCAGTGCCGATTGTAATGGAATGGTGGCATCACGCAACAAATGTTTTACATTGGTTGATAAAGGAAAAGCTGTTGTGCCCTTTGCGATTTCTGATCACGAGTGCCGTCAAATAGACCAACGACTTGCATCTTTAAAAACAACGCGAGAAAAACTCGATTTTCGAACATTATTGTCAAACTACATCACGTTTAGGGTAGGAATAGGTTTGCGTTCAGGCTGGCGTTACGTGCCGTTTGTTTACAGTAAGATTCTTGCATGGCTTGACGGTACCTTGGTTTACAACATGGGCCACTTCCATGTAAGCGAAGACTTGCTTATATCAAGGAATCGTCAAAGCATATACATCACTCATGCAATGATTAAAAAGCCAGATTATAATACATGGGCGAGATTCATCGTATGTGAACTCAACTTACAGTCCCATGAACACTCTTACACCCAGTTGTCATTTCCAGAGGCATGGTGGTCTAAATGTTTCCATCAGTGCACACGACAGAGTTTGTCTCTTTGCTCTTCAAATGCTATCACCCACACGTTTCTGTTAAAGGACGACAAGAGTCAATGTAACAAAAAGACATATGTAAAATCCTACCATTTGTCCAATGCGAGTTGTGAACTGAATGGCCGCAAGCATTGTGAAAACAAACAATGCAACTACGTACAATATATGTGTGATGATGACACAACAGTGGTGCACCATACTTTACTTTGCGATTTCAGACCTGACTGCACAGATGGAAAAGACGAATCATTCTGTGAAATATCATGTGACGGTTTTCGGTGTTTGAACGGTCAGTGTGTGCCATACAGTCAACGATGCAATCAGTTCTCAGATTGTGTGGACGACTCAGATGAAGTTGGATGCAGCGACGATGACACATATGTCACTCCTGTGAAAGACAAATACGTGAAGCAATACCCAGCTTTCGTGAATCTTGACGGGACGGGTTATTTCACCCAACAGCGGATGACATCTCACGACTCCTGTCCCCCTAGTCATTACCGTTGTACGTCCGAGTGGCTCTACTGTCTGCCTGTCTACACCAGATGTAACGGATTTAACGACTGTGTGTATGGAGAGGATGAACATGAGTGTGAGACAATGAAGTGTCCTGGCTTCTACCAATGTCGGTCTTCTGCAATATGTGCGCATTCAGATCACCTGTGTGATGGCTGGGGTCAGTGTCCACAGCGTGATGACGAATTGATATGCGACAGGAGCTGCCCCGAAGGATGCCAATGTCAAGGTCATGTTTTCACGTGCTCACAACCTTTCTTGTCAAGTCAATTTCCAAATCTACGTTATGTGAACGGAACAGGCACCAATATGTCTCTTGTCGATTTTAAGGCAAATGCATACATTGTTCATCTGATTTTATCTCATTGTTGGATGAAAAACATTTCAAAAACTCATTTACAAAATCTGTTATATATTGATTTATCTCATAACAATATCAGTACTATTACTATTGATATTCTTCTGCACAAGAATCTTAAAAGTTTTCATATAGAACACAATCCCCTCAACCAAATCATAAGGAAATCAAAACAACACATTGTTTATTCTCTACATCAATTAGAAATGTCCCATACTTTTGTAAATATTTTTCACAAATACGAATCTATATATTTTCCTTGTTTGCAAATATTGAACACGTCATTTTGCGCTGTTACAACAATTAGCGTTCAAGGTTTCAAAAACATACCTCGACTCAAAGAATTGGATTTACGAAACAATCCCATCAGAAATTTCCCACCAGATATGATGCTGAGATCTTCTGAATTACAGCGAGTGTACTCGTCTAATTACAGACTATGCTGTGAACATTTTCTTGCCAATCACTCTACAGAAGTCCAGTGCATTTCTCCAGACACTGTGCTGCCTTCCTGTACAACACTACTGACCTCTGACCTGGCCAGGGCTTTCTTCTGGCTGGTCACTGTGTCCAACGTCGTAGGTCACGTGGGATGTTTCGTGACGTCACCTGTTATCATCAAAATGGCGGGAAGTCAGTTCATGATGGCTGTTAGTCACTTACACTTTGCCGATTTATGTATGGGATGCCACGTCAGCATCACTGTGGCAGCAGACCTCACGTTTCAGGGAATGTATCTACAGAATGAAAAGGCTTGGACACAAAGTAGCGCTTGCAAACTGGCCGGGTTCCTTTACATGCTATCTGTGACGGTATCGCCGATGATGATCTTACTCTGCACATTTCGTCACATCGCTATCTTTAGTTGTCTTCAGCATTTCTCGATAATCAACACACCTTTGGTCATTCTCGGTGTGTGGCTATTCGGAATCTTGCTGTCATTGATCCCATTTCTTTCTGGACTGGCACACTGGGGTCTCCAAGGAGAGTCAGGTCTGTGTCGTCTGGTATCAACTGACCATCCTCAGTCAGAACAAACGTTCAACTGGTTCACAGTCCTCGTTGCCGTCAACTTTGTTTCAGGCCTGGTAATAGGAACTGGTCAATTTATTCTCTTCTTGAAGACGCCGAAACACAGGATAGCACTTACCTCTACGAAACAGTTAGCCTATTCTTCAGTGCATGCAGTGCGAAAAGTGTCTGTCACCAATGCTGGGTTTTGGTTTTTACTTGGAATCGTTAGGATAATGAGTTTATGTGATATTAGTTTCAGTAACTTTTACGACACTATGGTTGTGTTTACAGTACCGTGTTACTCCGTTTTCAAACCCGTTTTGTTCATATGGTCTGTAAAAGGTCAACAGCAGCGTCAAGAACAAGAGAAGAAATTGCTACAAATGTTCAAATCTCGAACATTCGTCGGCAAACAATGTCAGGTCAAGAACAAGTGAACATGTGAACAGCAATTAGCTGTTTAGTTTAAGGTAATGTATAAGATAATTTCTCGGTTATTATCAAACTTCGCACAAAGAGTGAAAGTTTAAAAAATATGTTTTTGTGAAAATGTTCAAAGAAATTGCTACAAATGTTCAAATCTCGAACATTAGTCGGAAACAAAATGTCAGGTCAAGAAAAAGTGAACATGTGAACAGCAAATAGCTGTTTAATTTAAGAGAGAGAGAGAGACAGAGACAGAGAGAGAGAGAGAGAGAGAGAGAGAGAGAGAGAGAGAGAGAGAGAGAGAGAGAGAGAGAGAGAGAGAGAGAGAGAGAGAGAGAGAGAGAGAGAGAGAGAGAGAGAGAGAGAGAGTAGAGAGAGAGAGGAGAGAGAGAGAGAAAGAGAGAGAGAGAGAGAGAGAGAGAGAGAGAGAGAGAGAGAGAGAGAGAGAGAGAGAGAGAGAGACGAGGGAGAGAGGGGGAGAGAGAGAGAGAGAGAGAGAGAGAGAGAGATAGAGAGAGAGAGAGGAGAGAGAGAAGAAAGAAATGTTGACTGAAAGAAAAAGAAAGTAGGAAAATCTTGGGGGTGAATTACTTCGTAATTTGAGTTTCTTTTATTTTCTTTGCATCTTCGGTTTTTTTGGATGGTTTTGTGTTGTTTGTTTTCTTCCTTGAAAGAGTAACAAACATTGTAATACAGAGATTTTTCCTCAATCCCGAAATATCCTTTTAAGGGTCAGTGTTACCCTGGTATTTAGGTGAAAACATATCCTGGTGCAGACCACTATTTACACAAAACAAAGAACAAACAAGAACTAAAGAAAAAAACAAAACTATGAGCAAATGGGAGTGGAATGGAGAATCTCTCTCTCTCTCTCTCTCTCTCTCTCTCTCTCTCTCTCTCTCTCTCTCTCTCTCTCTCTCTCTCTCTCTCTCTCTCTCTCTCTCTCTCTCTCTCTCTCTCTCTCTCTCTTTCTCATCTCTCTCTGTCTATCTCTCTCATTCTCTCTCTCTCTCATTCTCTTTCACTCACCCCATATATTTTAATCCATGTCACATTTACTCAATTACTTTTGTTCTCAATCACATACAGAATATTCTTATCACTGACAATTTATCACACTCAATGTGCGCGCATACACACACAGAGACACTCACACAGAAACATAGACACAAACACACACACACACACACACACAGACACACACACACACACACACACCACACACACACACACACACACACACACACACACAACACACACACACACACACACACACACACACGCATGCATGCACTCACACACACACACACACACACATATACATATACACACACCCATTCACAAACCTACTACCGATGTTGCATTGAATCTGTTCTTACTGTGTCATGTATCTGTTGGTATGGAAGCTTGAGTGTAAAAAGTAAGCGTGTGTTGAGTGATATGGTGAATGTGTGCAGTAAGGTTGTGGGTGTAAGGTAGAGTGGTATGCAAGAGTTGTATGACAAACAAGTAGTCAAGAAAGCCAGAAACATTCTTAATGATAACAATCATGATCTGGCAAAATACTATGAAGTGTTACCATCGGGCCGTCGATACAGAACTCTAAAACTGAAAATAAGAGCACAGAAAACTTTCTTACCAAGATCAATTCATCTGTTGAACTCTTAATGTACTGTATCGAGTGATTGTTTTGCTGAGCAGCTCCTTCGGATTGTATTTGTGCAAGCCTATTTGTAGTCCTTTTGTTCTGCAATAGATTACTGCTGTGTATGTCCTTGTCTAATTTGTCCGTGTAGAGATGGTGTAGGTACTATTACTGCTGCATTTTGAAGCGTTATTCTTGCCTCGTTGTTCAATTGATTATGTTTTGATTTAAAATGTATTTTAAATGTATTTTAAAAATGCGTTCTGCTTTTACTGGACTATTTGTTCATAGTTGTCCGGTTTGTTAATTACAACATTGCAGTGTTATTAGTTATTATTTCATATTCTTTGTTGTTGATGAATGTGTTTATTGTTGTTTTTCTTGTGTGCACCTGGCTGCAATTTCTCTGTACGCACGCACGCACACACACGCACGCACACGCACGCACGCACACGCACGCACGCACACACGCACGCACGCACGCACGCACACACCACACACACACACACACACACACACACACACACACACACACACCAGAAAAACAAACACATGCGTGGACAAATACAAATGTATGCATATGAACACATCCACACACACAGGAAAAAAACACAAAAATAGTTACATTAATAAATGGAAACAGTACGCCAAGAAATTGAGAAATTCAGGATGAGACTATTTAAATTTACTTATAAGGGTCGAACAGCTTATAAAGACTTCCCTATAAGAATAATAAATGCTCAATCCCAATTGATTAAAAGGAATTTGTTATTTAAGTTACACACACAGCTCAATCCCAATTGATTAAAAGGAATTTGTTATTTAAGTTACACACACACACACACACACACACACACACACACACACACACACAACACACACACACACACATACACTCACACACACACACACACACACACACACACACACACACACACACACACACACACACAGACACACACACACACACAGAGACACACAACACCACACACAACACACACACACACACACACACAAGCCTGCACACACACAAAGGAAAGAGGAGGGGTGGGGGGAGACAGGGGGAGAGAGGAGGGGTGCGATAATACAGAGAAAGACAGACAAGACTTGAGACATAGAGAGTCAGAGTCACAGGGTCAGATTGAGAGAAGAGAGACACATAGACAAACAGACAGACAGACACACACAGACGGAAGAATGAACGATATATTCTATTGTAAGCCTTCTGTTCGCTAATCTATGCTCCTGTACCTCCACAATTGATCTTTGTTGGGTAAAGACGTAACTCTAGCCATCTGAACTGTGAAAGACATCAGAAGGGGAAACCAAAAGATTTTAGCACTTTTCTTTTCACAGGCTGAGAAAGACACTCTCTCTGTCCCTGTCTCTCTCTCTCTCTCTCTCTCTCTCTCTCTCTCTCTCTCTCTCTCTCTCTCTCTCTCTCTCTCTCTCTCTCTCTCTCTCTCTCTCTCTCTCTCTCTCTCTCTCTCTCTCTCTCTCTCTCTCTCTCTGTATGATTCAGATTCAGATTCAGATTCAGATTCAGATATTTATTGTCTTTGAAAACCGTAACAGGTTTTATATGACACTAAAATAAAATAATAATAATAATAATAATAAACAAACAACGAAACACTAAATGTAAGAAACAACGCATTTGTAAAATGGACTTTTTCATCAAACATTCTGTTCTTGTTTGTACTTTTTCCTCGATCTACTTTAGTAACTGCTGACACTCATATACATATTTCGCAACCTCGCTGATAACATTGTCATTTGATATTAAATTGGTTGGTAGCGCGTTTTGTATTTTGTATTTGTCTTCAACATGTTTTAAAAAGTGCTTTCTTATATCGTCATATTTGATACAATTATCTAAGAAATGAATTTCATCTTCGATTTCATTACATTCCAAACATAATCTTCTTTCCCTTGGAGTTTTAGTATATCTACCTTTTTTCTATTTTAAGGTCGTGACAAGAAATTCTTAATTTACATAATCATTGTTTTTGGTTAAATCTTATGAAAGAGTTTGCTAAATATGGTTCCATTCTATATTCTGTAGTAATACTGTTGTAAAATTTAAGCTTTGATTCTGTTTCTGATTTTCTATTTTTCCAAAATAATATGCATTCAGCTTTTAATTTATTTTGGACAACATGACATAACTTATTAATATTAAAAGTATGCTGGTTGTTCCAAACATGCTCCAATCCAATTAGGTTAAGAATTTGACAAATTTAAACCAAGGTGTTTGATTATCTTCATTCTTTAACATGTTCGTGTATATGATTTTGATAGGAGAGTTGTCTTTAGATTCTAAAATATGGTACCAGAACTTTATAATCTGATTGATTATTGTTAAGCTAATTGGCAAACTTCCGAGTTCTCCAATAACAGCTAATTTTGTAGCTTTTTTGTGAACTCCTAAAATTTGCTTGAAGAACTTATGTTGAGTATGCTCATGTGGTAATTTGTTTGAAAGGCATTGATTAAACATGTTTTCTAGAGTAAAGTTGTCATTTAACTTCAAGCAAAAAGGTAGCCATATATCTGCACCATACATCAATATTGGTGACACAAGACTATCAAATAATTGTAAAACAATTTGATCATTAATATTTTCATTTTTAAACGTTCTTTTTAGGGTATATGTTGCTTTGTTCCCTTGCTTGCTTAGATGTTCTGCTGCCATATCAAGTTTTCCTGACCTATGAAAAATTATTCCGAGATATTTGTATTGTTCTGCTGTTTCAATGAATTTTGTACCACATTTAAAGAATAATCGAGTTTTAGGTTCTGTTTTAGAAAATATTATTACTTTAGTTTTTTTAATGTTAATTTGCAGCCCCCATTCCTTACAATATGAGTATAATTGATCTAATTTTAATTGTAAACCTTGTTTAGATGTTGCAAGGAGTATAAGATCATCTGCATATAATAAAGTAGATATACATGTATTGCTCGAAGGATCCAGTGTTGGTGAATCATCTTTTGGAAGCCAGTTTGTTAAATCGTCTATAAACATATTGAATAATGTTGGACTTAGTGAGTTCCCTTGCAGAATTCCTCTTCGCATTTAGATTGAATGACAAATTCCATTTTTTTCCAGCTGAGTAGATTTGTGTATTTGTGTGCATGTTTTTAACCAAATGAAACCATTTACCGTTGATACCAAATCTTTGTAATTTTATTAATAGTCCTTCGTGTGAAATGTTATCAAACGCTTTCTGAAAGTCAACAAAGTATGCATACAATCTGCCATTACGCGATTTCATTGTGTGGTCTACAATACTTTTTAAAATAAAGATATTATCCGTAGTCCTATGGCCTTTTCTAAAACCTGCTTGTTCCTTAGCTAACAAATTGTTTGATTCTAAGTACTTGTTTATTCGAGCGTTTAGTATTTGACATCAAACATTGCCTAATGAACAATTAAGTGTGATTCCTCTGTAATTGCTGGGGTTTGTTTTGTCTCCCCCTTTATGTATAGGAACTGAAAGGCCTTTTTTCCACAAATCTGGATATTGGCCGGTTTCTAAAATTAAATTAAATATGTTTTTTATTGTGGGTAATAATTCTGAAATCCCAGCTTTCAGAAATTCATTCCTTATTCCATCTATTCCGGATGACTTGTTCCTTTTTAATTTCTTGATAGCTTTTATAATTTCTATATCAAATATCTCATAATCCACATTAGCGTCATTCAGAGCCGCTTTTTTGCCTTCATTTTCTGGATTTGCATCTGTTACTACATCTTCTTTGTTCTCTATATCAACTTCTTTTCCTATTAGTTTTTCAAGATGGGTCATCCATTTTTTAATAGGTAGTGGTTGTGTCTGCTCTTGAGTCTCCATGGATTGTAATTCTTTCAAGGTTTTCCAAACAGCGTTTGGATTTTCATTCAAGTTTTTGTTCAATAAAGTTAATAACCTGGCTTTGTATATTCTCTTCTTTTTCTTAATCATTTTGTTATATGTTTTCCTAGCAAGGACATATTTTTGGTGAAGTATTTTGTTGAATGGGTTTCTGTTTAATGCATTTAACAGAGATTTTGTTTCCCGACGTTGTGATTCACATTCCTTGTCAAACCATTTTTTATTCTTTCTTTTCCTTTTCTTCCATGTCCTTTTTATTTTGTATGTAATACTTTGTTTACCAGCGTCATGTAGCATTTGTGTGAACTCGTGAACTACATTATTCACAGTCTTCGTGGAATCAAGCTTCTTGTCATCTAATATCATAATATTGTTGATAGAAGTTAAACGCTTTTTTATTTCTGAAGATGTTAGTGCTCTTTGAAGTTTTATAGCAGATTTTTCATCACAACAGAAAATAATATTTTCATCCTTCATGCCATGAGATTCTATTTCTACATGTGTTTTGTTGGTTAGTTGGTAGTCAGTCACGTTTGGGACACTTTGATTAATTCTTATCGATACTGGGCAGTGGTCTGAGTATACTGTTAGATCATGAACGTTCATGTCCATTATGTCTGTAAGTAAATTTTGGGAACATAAGAAAAAGTCAACTACACTACATCCTTTTGGTGTGAAGCAAGTATATCATCCTTGTAGATCACCTAGTATTTTCCCATTTAGAATACACATGTTACAGTCAATGCACAGGGATGAAAGTTTTCTCCCGT
>CM065685.1:7375773-7380773 GCA_017654935.2 Phymorhynchus buccinoides | reverse complement strand
TTCTTCTGCCTCTTCTTTCTTCTTCTTCTTTTTCTTCTTCTTCTTCGTTTTCTTTTTCTTCTTCTTCTTCTTCTTCTTCTTCTTTCTTCTTCTTCTTCTTCTTCTTCTTGTTCTTCTTCTTCTTCTTCTTTCTTCTTCTTCTTCTTCTTCTTCTTCTTCTTCTTCTTCTTCTTCTTCTTCTTCTTCTTCTTCTTCTTCTTCTTCTTCTTCTTCTTCTTCTTCTTCTTCTTCTTCTTCTCTTCTTCTTCTCCTTCTTCTTCTTCTTTTTCTTCTTCTTCTTCTTCTTCTTCTTCTTCTTCTTCTTCTTCTTCTTCTTCTTCTTCTTCTTCTTCTTCTTCTTCTTCTTCTTCTTCTTTTTCTTTACAGTGCCCAGGTGCAGGCCCAACCAACCAAAGTGTATGTCACAAAACAGACAACTCCTTCCGGAAGCAAGTAGCCTTTCAACGTCACTGTGTGGCAAGGGTCCAAAAAGTGCGCTGTGTATCAACACAGAACAAAAGAAAGCAAAATAGCTTCGCGTTTCTCGTATTACTGTTCCTCTTCTTTTGTTTGGCTTCAATTCCACATTTTCATGTCAGCTTGAAATCTCTTGAATAGAATATACCAACTAGCCTATACAAGTAGAAAGAAAGTAAAATGTATAATACACAACCTACTCAATTGAGAAATGGGCATTAAAGACCCCCCACGTCACGTATCACATTCCCTCTAATGCTAGGAAGATTTCTTACCAGCCATAAGAGGGAAAACACGTGAAAATCGTGATTTTGACACGTGACGTGGTGGGTCTTTAAAAGGACCCGTGTTTTTCGGTTTTCGCGATACAACAATGTCTTCTTCTTCTCTTCAGGATCCACAGTCAATATATTGACTATCCTGGCTTCTTTGGAAAAAATATTGTCCGCCAGAATGGTAATGTTGAACTGCATCACATTCACAATTTTCCCATTTTGAGAATATATCTTGTACCTCAGAACAAACTGCAGGACATTTGGCACAACAATATGTAACGTTAGCACGAAATGAATAAGTTTCACCAGATCCAGAAACTTACAAAAAACATCAATATTAGAATCACAACACATAGACTAATCTTATAAAAAACAACAATAGTCACGTTTGCACAAGCATGCTTTTAATTAACAGCACTTATAAACTTCTCAAGTAATGTCAAAGAAAACATGATTATATTGTTAGTATCATCCACACTGTTTGAGCAACAAATAATGTATCGTTCTTGACAACAGAAACTCTAGAATAGTCCTTGCAGTTTGCGAGTTAATTCAAAGGTCTAACAGGTTTGTGGTCGGCTAGGCGTGCAATGATGCATATGTCAAATTATTTTTCCATGCATATTTTGTCCATCTCCTAAACTAAATTATTGAGAATACTACTGATTATAATTGTATTCAACTGTCAAACAAATTCTCAATAACATGATCAATTCTGACTGTAACAGGATTCGTCGTTTCCCTTTGATAAGGGGCGCAATCTTGCATAAACAAATATTTATTCTGCTCTTGACATGACTTTACAATCCCATTTGTTTTTGTTGTTGTTTGTTTTTTAGCCCTGGTAGGTATAGCTTTGTGATGACTCTGATTCAATGCAAGCTGACATTATGTTTTATATTGCCCCTAAAATTCATGTAGTTTAGATTTACTTAATTTTGTTGTGTATTTTCTTTTTTTCTGTTATTTTTTTTCCTTTTTGTATATAAGTGTTTACTACTGTTGTTGTTTTTATGTTATTTTTTTTTCAATGTTAGATTAGTTTTGCGTGTGCAGTCCTTACTGTGCAACTTAAATATTAGAGTACGCTTTATAAGCTCTTAGCTTGTTGTACTCGAAGTTCATAAATGTATTGCTGCTTTGTTATGATTTTATATTCTTGAATAAATTCTTGTTTAAACCAACAGAATCATAACTCATTGACAACTTGATGATAGATTGCTCTTTTACAAACCACAGTTTCGTAACTATTATAGTATCCATTCGAAACGTGTTTTCACAATCATTTAGCGTTGCGTTGTTAACAACAAAGCAGTAAACAAAAGCCACTGTACATGTCAAACCATTATACTTCACTTTTTTGCAATAACATATGGCCAATAAAATACACTTTCTTTTGCTTTTCATTAATAAAAAAAAGGTCCAAATCACAATAATGATGTCCTGTTCAAAGTGTTAAACCCTTTCAATGGAGCTGATCACTTACTTTATGACACTGCATTTCTGTCAGTCATTCTTTCTCACACTGTCATTGGCTAGGCAATAAATTACTCTAGTATGCATGTCTGCATTTTTCGGCGCATGAAACAAAACTCACACATGCTGTTGAGAGAAGATAGCATTGTGTCCAAGAGAAATACTGTTTCATTGCGCTGACAAATAATCTCAACGCGGCGAGCAAAGGCAAGACGGAGAATCGACACACACTCTCTCTCTCTCTCTCTCTCTCTCTCTCTCTCTCTCTCTCTCTCTCTCTCTCTCTCTCTCTCTCTCTCTCTCTCTCTCTCTTCTCTCTCTCTCTCTCTCTCTCTCTCTCTCTCTCTCTCTCTCTCTCATACTCCTTAAATCGTCATCCCTAGAAACCAATGACTATAAAGAACTTAACATTCTACCATTTGATTTGAAATGCCTACTAAATAAAGGTACCCTTATGTACAAGATCATAAATAAGCTAGCACCAAAATATCTTATTACTAAATTTAAAGTCCATACAATTCGAAGCAAAACCAAATTAACAATGCCCCGCCCCAGGACAGATCTATATAAATCATCCCTTACATTCTCTGGTGGTAAACTGTGGAACGACCTCCCTGATTATCTAAAAAATAGAACTAGCGTATTTTCCTTTCGAAAATCTTATCACAAGCTCCTAATAGACAATCTTGTTTATTAGTAATGCTAATTAATGAGTTTTACTTCAAACGTTACTAATGCCATCAGCTATGTCTAGATTCTTATAAATCTCTCTCTCTCTCTCTCTCTCTCTCTCTTCTCTCTCTCTCTCTCTCTCTCTCTCTCTCTCTCTCTCCTCTCTCTCTCTCTCTCTCTCTCTCTCTCTCTCTCTCTGTCCTCTCTCTCATATTCCCATGTTATCATATGTTTTTTTGTTTTTTTTGGTGTTGTTTTTTCTTCCTTAAAATTGGGTTTATTCTGAAAAATTGTCATTGTCTCAAAATGGTTTCCCTTTTTTCGTACTCAATTTAAACTACCAATTCAAGTTCACCATTGTTAAGTATTATCCATGTTTGCTTTAAATCCCATTTTTGATTTCTTTTTCAATTATTTCATGTGCCAATTTTTGTTCCATTTTCTTGACTTGATTGTTTTATGTCAAATTTTCTTTGCTTGATGCATGGTATGAATGTGTGAGAGAGAGGGCAAGGTGTAAATAAGCTATTGTAGCTTATCCTTTTTTACCCTCAATAAAACATTCGTATTCGTATTCGTATTCGTATTCTCTCTCTCTCTCTCTCTTGTCAAATAAAAGTTTTCCAATGTCCAGTGTCCAGTGTCCAGTCTCTCTCTCTCTCTCTCTCTCTCTCTCTCTCTCTCTCTCTCTCTCTCTCTCTCTCTCTCTCTCTCTCTCTCTCCTCTCTCTCTCTCTCTCTCTCTCTCTCTCTCTCTCTCTCTCTCTCTCTCTCTCTCTCTCTCTCCCTCTCTTAATAGGCATCGCCTAAATATTTATCCTTGTTAAATAAAGTGTTTCAGTGTTCAGTGTTCAGTGTTCTCTCTCTCTCTCTCTCTCTCTCTCTCTCTCTCTCTCTCTCTCTCTCTCTCTCTCTCTCTCTCTCTCTCTCTCTCTCTCTCTCTCTCTCTCTCTCTCTCTCTCTCTCTCTCATCTCTCTCTCTCTCTCTCTCTCTCTCTCTCTCTCTCTCTCCTCTCCTCTCTAAACAAATACTACAATCCTGCACCAACCATGATCTTACCAATACGGGACCTAATTTATAAAATCACAGGTTGGGTTTACAAGCCGCTTCTTTTATTAATTCATGCCCTGGAGTGCTTGCCAAATCCTGTAATGACAGCTGAAATAGCAGTCAATCAGGTAGACCCCCAAAATAGGGGTTTCCATTACCACCTGGGGGGCAATTTCTAACATAACTTTTTGACATCTCCAGGGTCCCCCCTTACCAAACATGTACGGTATAGATTCGACGGTGGTCCGTTATCACGTGATTTATTAACGTGCTCCTTAGTAAGCATGACACATATGCAAGGAAAGCAAGGAAATGCTCTTCTTTTAAATTTTCACCCAGCCATGTCTAACAATTGCTGAAATCTGTTTTTAAAAATAAGATTCAGTTCATCACTGTTGTATTGAAATACAGCGTGTGTGTGCATGCGCGCATGCACACTATGCAGCATATCATGATGCTATGTTTATTATAAGTTAATTTACTCCTGGGAAAGCAGAAGAAGAAGAAGAAGTAGGGCCTATATATATAATACAACACCACCATTTTGCTTGATATCAACAGGGATGCAGGTCTAAAGGGCGGAGGACTAAACTCCTGAAACTAGCATTCCTGAAATCCACCAACATCGGAAAGGAAAGATTGTGAAAACCAACCTGAAGTCTCTCATTCAGGCAACATATTTTGGCACTCCAACAACCGGGAAACCACAAGTTTTGGCACCCTCCAAAACTAAGCCACACGTTTTGGCACTCAAAAAAACCCCGGAAGCCACAAGTTTAAGGACTCACAAAAACGGGAAGCCACAAGTTTTGGCATTCCCAAAACCGGAAGCCACAAGTTTAAGCACAATAAAAACCGGAAGCCACAAGTTTACGCACTCCAAAAACCGGAAGCCACAAGTTTACGCACTCCAAAAAACGGAAGCCACAAGTTCCCCCGCCCCCCCCCCCCCCCCCCCCAGAAGCTACAAACGTTTTGCACACACAAAAACCTGGAGGCCATAAGTTTAAGAACTCATAAAAACGGAAGCCACAAGTTTCGGCACTCCCAAAAACCTAAAGCCACACGTTT
>CM065685.1:7333273-7370773 GCA_017654935.2 Phymorhynchus buccinoides | reverse complement strand
GAGAGAGAGAGAGAGAGAGAGAGATGATGATGAGAGAGAGAGAGAGAGAGAGAGTTCCTTGTTTGGCTATTTGCATGAATTGTTATTAGTATTTTGTTTGTTGTTGTTTTTGTTGTTTTGTTGATGCTCGTTACATTTTATTTTTTATTTTTTGTATTTAAATGGGCGGATTTGTAAAAAAAGACCTTCAATGTGCCTAAATCTTTTACCCATTAACAAGTTCAATCAATCAATCAATCAATCTTCTTCTTCTTTTTTTTTTTTTTTTCTTCTTCTTTTCTTCTTCTTCTTCTTCTTTCTTTATCTCTCTTACTGAAAACTACTTTTAAAACGCGTGCGTGCGCGCACACAAACACACATGCAAACATGCGCGCATGCGCACATATACACACACACGCACAAATAACACCCTTTTTTTCTCTCAACGTGCGTGCGTTGTTATGTATGTGTCGGTGTGTGTCTGTGTGTGTGTGTGTGTGTGTGTGTGTGTGTGTGTGTGTGTGGGTGTGTGAGTGTGCTTGTGCTGTCGTGCGTGTGCGTGCGTGAGTGCGTTGCGTGCGTGCGACGTCGTGCGCGTGTGCGTGCGTGCGTACGTGCGCGTGCGTGCGCGTCTGATTGTGCGTGCCTCTCTGACAGCGTGTGCATGCGCCTTTCTGTGTGTGTGTGTGTGTGTGCGTGTGCGTTGCGTGTTTGTGTGCTTGTGTGTGCGTGCGTGTTGCGTGTGTGTGTGCATTCGTGCTTGTGTAAGTTTGTATGTCTGTGAGTGCGAATTAAACATGTGTGTGTGTGTGTGCGCGCGCGTGTGTGTTGTATGTGTGTGCGTGTGTGTGTGTGTGACAGAGAAAGAGAGAGACGGAGAGGGACAGAGAGAGGGGGGGAGAGAGGGAAAGAGAGAGAGTGTGTATGTGTATTCGTCTATGAGAGAGAGAAAAGAGAGAGAGAGAGATAAAGAGAGACGCGAGAGAGAGATGGAGAGAGAGCGAGAGATAGAGTAGAGAGAGAGGCAGGAGAGAGATGAGATAGAGAGAGAGAGAGAGAGAGAGAGAGAGAGATTGAGATTTTGAGAGAGATTGAGATGAGAGAGAGATGAGAGAGAGAGAGAGAGAGAGAGAGAGAGGGTCACAGAATCAAGTCACTTTATTGGGGTTTAAAGAATAAGCTGACAAAATCTGTTTTTAAGAGAGAAGACAGAGAGAGAGATAGAGAGAGAGAGAGAGAGAAGAGAGCGGGGGAGACAGAGAGAGACAGAGCAGAGAGACAGAGAGAGAGTAGGGGGTGAAGAGAGCAAGACTGAGACAGAGAGAGACACAGACAGACAGAGACAGGCAGACAGACAGACAGAAGGAAATAACTCCTCTTCGTTCAATTCGTCTGTTTCCCTGAGGGAAACAACTGCACCTGCTACTCTCTCTCTCTCTCTCGAGCTCTAAACTAGGATCTACTGATCTCTCTCTCTCATGAATATTTTTTTCTGTCTATCGATCTCTCTCTTTCTCTTCTCCTCGAATAGCAGATTCTCTCTCTCTCTCTTCATACTCTCTCTCTCTCTCTCTCTCCTCTCTCTCTCTCTCTCATTTTCTCTCACACACACACACGCACACACATACACCTCCATAGACATAGGCACTACAAATATACAGAACAGACACACACACACAACACACACACACACGACACACACACACCACACACACACACACACAACACACACAGCACACAACATACACACACAATCAGACATAGGCACCACATATACACAGACAGATAGACAGACACCACACACACACACACACACACACCACACACACACACACACACACACACCAATCATACTAGCACATACAGAGAGAGAGAGAGAGACAGAGAGAGATAGAGCTGAGGAGCGAGAGACGAGAGAGAGAGAGTAGAGAATCAGAAGAATAAGTAGAAGACACTGAAGACGTAAGCATCAAGAAGAAGAAGAAGCAGAAGACGAAGAAGAACAAAGAAGAAAAAGAGAGACATATAGTACAATCAACTACAGGCGACACTACGGATAAACAGCAATAATAATAATTAAAATTATAATAATCATCATCATAGTACTAGTAATAATAATAATCAACAATAAAAATGATATATAACATACTATATAATAATAATAACAATAATTATGATTTTTGAGAGATAATATGGAGTTAGCCTTTCACTAGTCGGTGCAGACGTACATTTCCGTCTGAAAAGGCAAGGGCTCATTGCGCCTTACAACACAAACTGCTTACAACTCTACATCCACATTACAACAAACTGACACAAACCCACAAACACAAAAAGAACCTCCCCCGAAATAATATTTATCGTATAATAAATTATAAAAATAATAATAATAACAACAACCAACAACAACAACAACAAACAACACACACACAACAACAACACCAACAACAATAATAATAATAATCATAAGAAGAAGAAGGAAGAAGTAAGAAGAAGAAGAAGAAGAAGAAGTAAGAAGAAGAAGAAGGAAGTCAAGAAGTTCATACGCCAAGTTTGTTTTTACAAGGTCACACGATTGATTTGCGATTATTTATGCACCGATGCCTTCCTCTCTTAGTGACACACCACCACGCACAATTGTTTTGAAGCGATTTCTGTCAAGCGGTTGCGGGTGAGGAAAACGCGACCACAGACCACAACGCACGCACGGACGGAACATAAGGACTGAACCGCCACGGACGGACGGACCATGAAACAAAAACAAAACTTCCCGAAAGCTTCGCTCGGGATCTATTAACAAAATCGAGTCCAACTCCTAAATAAATGTGTTCGAGGTTGAAATATTACAGATCATTTATTTTAAAAGATTGGAAACTGAACCACTTTACCCTCATTCGCAACAGGCCATAACACGTTTTAATACGGAGTGGTAAGTAATGGGGCTGTATGAAATCAACGCGTCCCGTTTCTGTTTGTCACCGTCGGGTTATCCTATTAGGGTTTAGGGAATTAGGATTTGGGTTTCGAGTTGTGAGTTCTAGGGTTCGGGGCCTTGGCACACGTGGATGCCTCGTAGTGTGCCTTCCCATACGGGGAGCAGGGCAAACCCTCCCCCTCCACGATTCTTCTCCCCGTCGGGATACATGAGGGTGGGTGGGGTCTTTCGTACAAATTAGTTACCCCACCTTCTTTTTGTTTTGTGCTTGTAACTTCCATCTAATATGTCTATCTCTCTTTGACTCTTGCCATTTCCCTTTGCTTTCTATAATCTACTATCTTTCTGATTGATTGGGCCCATTCTTCTTGCCTTTATTTTAAATTATAATATTCATTATGATTTAAGACTTCGCTACACGTATTATATGCGCGCGTCGTCATCTTCATCATCGCCATAATCACTCGTCGTCATCACCATCTTTATCACTCATCGTCGTTATTGTGTGGTTTTTGTGTACGTATAATAAAGCGGTTGTTCAAATTATCCCTCCCCCCCAATTCGGCTCTGTGTGTCTGCTAGAGTGGAATGAAGCAGCACGAGCGGCAGGAGGTGTGTTCAACTTGTTCATTTCATTCTCCCACCCCCCCACCCGTTAGAGCTGACATTGTGTGAACAAGACTTTAAATTAAATCAATCAATCAATCAATCAATCGACTGCCTTAAACAAAATCTTCCAAATACTCTTTGCTCCTCTGAGCTCCTCCGAAATCAGAATGTTTCGGCTGAATGCAGCGGGGAGACCATTGAAAACTGAAAACTGAAAACCGGACAAATACGTACCTTACCCATTATGGCCTTTTGGTCTAGGAACGCAGAAGAAGAAGAATAGAAGAAGAAGAAGAAGAGTTAAGGGTTAGGAAGAGGGATATGGTTCAGAGAGATTTTCCGAAAAGAGCAAAAAACATAACATCTCTGCAGCCAATCAATAACTATATTGAAGACATTATGAGTAAAAGTAAGGTAAATATCCATAACAAAATTATCTCAGTCATGCCTATTATACCACTAATGCCACAATGGGAACAAAGGAAGACACACCTTTGATATAGAATATACCAGTTACAACCAAGATGAAGAGGTCAATTATTATAAATATTAGTTTCTGACGCTCGACGTCATTTAGACTCAAAATAATTATTCAAATAATCTAATGTTCACTGATGCTTTCAGTCTTAGTTAGTTAGTTGGTTAGTTAGCCTGTTATAGTCCCGTCAACAGCTATGCTTATCTCAGGACTGTCACCGCATAAAAGTTCGACCAAGTATAGCAAAACACAAATCCATGAATCTTAACAACGTACAAAACCACGTCAGACAGTGGGGCATGTTTTGTTATACCATCATTTAAAATTGAAAAGTCATATTATTCAGGCAAAGGTATCTCAAACATTTACTTCTGAATTATACGCAATAATGCGAGCTTTATAATTTGTTTGTGCTCTACCATATTCCATTATTATAACTTCTTATTTTGTGTGGATTCAAAATCAGTTTTACAAACTCTGACGCAAAATAACAGTAACATTCGTAACGAAGTTGTCTTTGACCATGTATTATTACAAAAAGGTATTGTATGATTTTTGCTGGGGCCAATCTCAATGTTGAAGCTCTTTTGGAATGCGAATTGCTGATAACGTATGATTACAAAAGGTATTGGTATTGATTTTTGCTGGGTGCTATCTCATTGTGGGCTCTTTTGGCAAAGAGGTTGTGATAGAGTTGCTAAAAGGAGGGGCCTTCAATAACACTACGACGTTTCGAAGAAAAAATTGCTATTGTCGACACATGCAATGTAGCTTACTCTTTGTTGGACACATCCATGGGTATAACCCACCTGACGGTTAGACTAATATTTTGAGCACAGAAGACCATAGTTAGTTTTAGTTACAATACTACGTCCAAACATGAAAACTAAATACAGATAAAATAATTGTCTTTGCACTCAGAGATTATCAAATCAATTAATCATCTATTACAATGCCCACATGTTTGTCTCTCTCTAAAACACCGAATGTCAAGATGGACTTTTTTATAAAATAATAATACCCAAGGATAGTTTTGGTAAGTGACGCAGAAACTGACATTGCTTTACTGCGACGAACGAATGCTGTCCACGCCCTATTAGAAGCTTGCTGTAGATATTTTGCTGTTTGTGTTGTTGTTGTGTTATGTTGTTGTTTCAAGCCTTGCAATTTATTATTTTCATGGTTCGATTTTTGCATGTTGTCTAAAACAACTATTCGTGTTGAAAAGACCTTAAATAAAGATTCACTTTATTGTCATTTCGATATGACGGGGACATAAGACAGACAAGCCTCTTCATTGATGTTTGTTTTAACACAGTCTGTGCATAACCAGACCTGGCCGGTTCGCCCGGAGCCGGGAAGCTGCGTCGGTTTCTGGGTTTAGTGGGCAGGCCCCCGGGAAAACAAAAGCAAATTAGGGTTATAATGACAAAAATCGAGAGTCCTTTTCGTTACTTTTTAAACCTTGTATAGTTACAGCTTGGTTAGAGGCGGGGAGGAGGGGGGGGGGGGTCTCGGAAACAGGAAACCTCCCTTAGATCCGAGGACCTGAGTACATTTTATTTCCCGTTCAAGTCTACCTACCTAAAGGTCTGTGTACACGTTACATTATTCACGAGATATGATATATTTCCCCATGGCAACACAATGATAGACCATCTTAATATGACTCACAGCTCACGGTGTTGCATGGGGAAATAGAAATACCTTTGTGAATAGTGGTTAAGGTGTTACCACAGACCTAATATGACTCACAGCTCCACTTGGCGCGGGGAAATAGAAATATCTTGTGAATAGTGTTAAACGTGTACACACATACCTTAAATGATTACCAGCTCACTGTGTTGCCAGAGGGAAATACCAATGTCTTTGTGAAGGGTTAACGGTACACAGACCTTAGCTAGCACGGCCAAGTTCGCAAAATGAATGGTTGTCAGCAAGGTCAGAGTCAGATACCGGAGCCAGAAAGCGTAGATGGTGATATGACAACTAAACACTCGAAATATACTAACGAAATAACCCGACGTGACTGCCTACAAAAAAGTTTTTCAATATATCCCGCCAGTTTGTCCAAGGGCTTCATTTATCGAGTCAAACACCGGTATTTCAACAGGGGAAACGAGAAGAATCCGTGCCTGAGACATGCCGGGATAAAAAATCACACTCCGTCGCTACCCCGGCTTCCCGCCAATCGCTCCGCGTACAACCAGACCGCCGTCTCTAAGATGTCGATGTTGGCGATGATGAAGGTAGGCTGGGGGTACGCGTGAAAGGTCTTTAGCTAGAAGAGGGCGAAGTAGTAGATCCAGAAATACGGACTTGTTTCAGCGAAAGTTTGAGGACATTCTCAGATTCTGCCCGCAACTGGTTCAACATTCGAACAAACTTTTGCCCACCTGGCAGGCGACTGTAGTTGAGGAGGACGCGATCAGAGGGTCTTGGAGGATGTCGGAGGTGTGAGTGACGTTGAATTCGACCCTTGGCTTGGTTCGGGCAAGCGTCAGGGTCACCCGAGTATACAGCATCATGAGGGACAGCCGAGTGCTGGTGAGCAGGCCTTTGTGCTGAAGTTCGTGTTAGGACGGGGTTGTTCAGATCCAGCATCTGTAGAGTCAGGGGAGATCAGCGCCCTGCAAGGAATGCATGAAGATGAACAGCTCTAAAAAAACTACCAAAAAAACGAGGATGGTAAAACACAGAAGGTAGTATCAATCTCTCGAGATTAGTATAACAAAAGAATAAAGAAGAATGAGTGTCATCACCCGCTAAGTGAAGGGTTGTGTAAAACAAAAGTCCCATTCTGATATCAGGTCACGATGGTAGTAGTGTCATCACTGGTAGATGGTAGTTTAGTGTCATCACTGGTAGATGGTCAGGTAGTAGTGTCATCACTGGTAGATGGTAGTTAGTTAGTGTTCACTCATGGTAGATGGTAGGTTAGCTAGTGCCTCACTGGTAGTGGTAGTTAGTTAGGCTCACTGGTAGATGTAGTTAGTAGTGTCATCACGGTAGATGGTAGTTAGGTAGTGTCAATCACGGTAGTAGTAGTAGTCAAATGGTAGTTAGTTGTGTCACAGCTAAGTGTATGGGTTGTGTAAAAACAAACGTCACATTCTGATATTAGGTCATCGATGGTTAGTATTCTGAAGCAAATATGCAGTTCGCGTGCGTTATGCAGTCAGTATTCCGACATGATGCAAGATAGCAGAGGGGCAGAATACGAACCTCTGGCGGGCTCGGGCAGAAGAGAATATATTATGTGGCTTATGCCTTGCCCAGGGTACAACCCCTACCTCTTCGGCCAAAGGGATTGCGGACACAGTGCCGTTGAGGAAGGTCCAAAGGCCAAGACCACCCTTTGCTGCAGCACCAGAGCGGTGCAAATTCCCCCTCGTTCGAGAGTCAAGTCTTACAAGAGACTTAACTGTGCCGTGATTTCCATTACTGTAGAACAGCTCTCATGTTACTGTTGGCCACCCATAATACAGGCTAATGTCCTACACGTAGGCTAATAAAATGGCTATAAGGCAAACGCGGAAAATTGGACCGGAAATGCAGTTGCCAGACAACTGCAGTTTAAACATTCAAATTTAGTGGAAGTGTTGAGACGGAAATAGGCCAAAGTAGGCCATAGTGCGACCAGTAACGACAGATCAAGGTCCACATCTTACCAAAAGTTCCAACACCTAGAAGGACACAACGCAAAGTGTACGCTTAACAATCACATTTTTTTTAATATCACTATTTCCCCATAGCAACACAATGCGTTGTATGTCAGATTATGAGTGGCCTAACACCTGTGCTGACGTGGGGGAAATAAGATATTTTGTGAAGTTTTTTTGTGTGTTTTTAAAGGCCGGAGATCAGAACCGTATGTTTCCTATTAGTGTCGGAAACGCCATTTGGCGGAATTTGTTTCCTATTTTACATTCAGTTCCTCAGTCTTACATGATCTTTGCATGTATTCTCCTCTCTCTTCTCTCTTCGCTCCCTCCCTCCCTCTCTCTCGCTCCCCTCTCTCTCTCTCTCTTTCTCTCTCTCTGGAACGCCCTCTATCTCGCTCTCTCTCTCTCTATCTCTCTCTCTACTCTTCTCTCTCTCTCTACTTCTCTCTCTCTCTCTCCGGCAAGTCGGCTGTGGTTATCCACCTTCGCTGCTGTGGTGATTGGATGGTTTCTTTCCTGTAGGCCTGGCAATAAGAGTTGCTCATTACCGCTGTCTTTCTCAATATGTTGTGAATGTGTTACGTGTACAAGACCTTTAGCATTGCGGACGCGGAGATCCACACGCAACAGAATGGATCCTTAGGGCCTAAGCCATCCGCCTGCAGGAAAATGGGCCGTTCATGTTTGAGCAAGGCTTCTTTTAATATTGAAGACACATATTATAGCCCCAATTTACCAGAATAGTATTACGTTTTTTTGGTTACCTGTGGATCATTGTTAAATACACATAAGTTACTATAGAAAAAGCAAAAAAACCCTTAAACGAAATTGAACTAGGACACCTGGAATTAGGTGGAGCAGTGTTGATGCCAGGTCTTCCTGGGAAGTCTGAGAGACACCGGTGCGCCATTTACCTTCCTGCACTGTCACCGTGTATACAACATGTCATGTACATTATCTAGCATACAGGAATGACACAGACACATACACCACACTTGCATGGCGCCAACACAAACCTCCCCCCCCCCCCCCCCACAACACACACACACACACACACACACACACTCACTTGGAGGGGCGGATGAAAACAAGGCCTTGTCAGCTTATACGCCACCCACACATCAACATCAAAGAGATACTGTTTTGACTTGACTCACTCGCTCACTCAAGCACCCACCATCACATTGCGCCCCCTGGTACTAGCGGTCACACTGTTCTTGCTCCGCACTTCACTGTTGTCCTGTGCTTAAAGACTCCCGGGATCCTCCCCGACCGCCGAAGCAATTGCAACACTATGGTACAAAGCAGCAGCATAAGGGATGAGAACATAACTGAGTGACGTTTTTGAGTACCCCGCCACGTGAGCAGCCACACGCGCCGACGTCGGGGGATGAATAGAGTATAAAACAAACATGATACAATTAATACCTACATAGCATAATACAACTTGTGGCTCTTGCCCCCAAAAAAAAAAAAATAAAAAAAAAGGTTTAGAAAAATGAAAGGTTGTCAATTGTGTTGCAGTACATGCAGTTAGGTATTAGGAAAAACACATCACTAGTATGCAATATGATACGATGCAATACAATATATGATACTATACAATACAGTACAATACAATATGATACGAACGATTATAATACGATACAATATGATACAATAAATAAAATATGATGCAATACAATACAATACAATACAATGCAATCGATACAATAAAATACACTAGGACACAATACTAATACAATACACTAAAATACAATACAATAAAGACAATACGGTACGCCAAACAATTACAATGCGATACGAATACAATATAAGACAATGATACGATACACTACAGGTATAATACAATACAATACAATACAATATGATACAATACAATACCAATCGACAAAGACAATACAATACGATACGATACAAGCAAGCAATAAAGTAAAATATGGTACGCCAATACAATACAATCGATACGTACATATATACAATTGGACAAGCATACAACATAATACAATACAATACAATGCAATGCAATAAACATACCTGCTTAATTTGAGGCAACACGGTGTGGAAGCTATTCCAAGGGACTGTGCCTGTGTCATACTGGTCATCACTGTGTCATTTCTAGATTGACAGGAAAATCGAACTGAAAGATCAGTCATTCGGATGGGGACTAAAGCTAGGTCTGACCCGTGCGCTTTACTCACGCCAAAAACAAGCACTGTGGCTCTCACACAAAGCAATACAGTGGACCTCCATTATAAGACCTTCAAAAATCATCCAAAATTAGGTATTATACCTCCGGGAGTGGTCTTATAGAGAGTTATTTAATACTCACTAAAGAAGGGCAATGTCTCAGAAAAGTAGGGTCCTTATAGGGGAGGAGCCTTATAATAGGAAGGTCTTATAAGGGATTTGTGGTTGGTCCACGTACAATACAGTGACAACACACAACACCCAATTACAACACAATACAATACACTACAATAAATACAATACAAAACAGCACCTACCGCCTCAGCGATACCCCCGAGAGACTCTATTAATTAGTCCCATAGACTTGGCTTCTCTCATCACAATGCACTGTGGCTCTCACACAATACAATACAACAACACAATACAACATCATACAATACAAACAATAACATCACCTGCTTATAGCGATACGTTGGGATCTATTCCCAGAGACTTGGCTTCTCTCATCACATGCACTGTGGCTCGCACACAATACAATACAACATAATACACTACAATACAAATAACATCACCTGCTATAGCGACACGTCTGGGGATCTATTCCCAGAGACTGGGCTGCTCTCACACATGCACTGTGGCCCTACACAATACAATACAATACAACACAAATACACATAATACAATACAAAACAATACAATACATATACAATACAATACAATACAATACAATTGTACAATACAATACAAACAATACCAATCCAAAATAATACAATATCAATACAATAACATCACCTGCTAGAGGCGCACGTTGTGGATAGTATCACAGAGAGAGACTTGGCTTCCTCAGCACATGCACTGTGTACCTCACACAATACAATACAATACAACACATCCAAACATCATACAATACAATACAATACAATCACAATACAATACAATACATACAATCAATAAATACAATACAATACAAATAATACAATACAATACAATAACATCACCTGCTATAGCGAAACGTGTGGATCTATCCCAGCATAGACGTGGCTTATCTCATCACATGCATGTGGCCCTCACCAGCAATACAATAACAAACACAATACCAAAACATCACTGCCTATGCGATACGTGTGGATTATTCCCAGAGACTTGGCTCTGTCATCCATGCACTGTGGCTCTCACACAATACAATACAATACAACACAATAAACTACATCACCGCTATAGGAGATACGTTGTGGACTATTCCAGAGACTTGGCTCTCGACATCACATGCATGTGTGCTCCACACAATACACATACAATACAACACAATACAAAACATCACCGATATAGCGAACGTGTGGATCTATTCCCAGAGACTTGGATTCTCTCATCAAGCCTGTGGCTCTACACAATACAATACAATACACACAAGACAAAACATCACGCGATAGCGTACGTGTGGATCTATCCATAGACTTGGTTCTCGCATCACATGCACTGTGGCTCCACACATAAATACAATCAACACAATACAATAACATCACCAGAACACTATAGCGAACGTTGTGGATACCCAGCATTCATCCCCACAACGAGAGTTTTCGGCTTCCCTCCCCCCACACCCCCGCGACACTGTGCTCCTCCAACACACTCCCTACCAACTCACAATACAACACAACAATTAACATCACCTGCTATAGCGATACGTTGTGGAATCTATTCCAGAGAATTGGTTTCTCTATCACATGCACTGTGGCCTCACACAATACAATACACAAACAAACAAAATACAAAACATACCTGCTATAGCGATTACGTTGTGGATCTATTCCAGAGATTGGCTTCTCTCATCACTGCACTGTGGCTCATCACACAATACAATTACAATACAACACAATACAATAACACACCTGGCTATAGCGATACGTTGTGCGATCTATTCCAGAGACTTCGGCTTCTCTCATCACATGCACTGTGGCCCTCACACAATACAATACAATACAAATAAACACAATAACAACATAATACAATACAATACAATACAATAAACATCCCTGCTATAGGCGACACGTTGTGGATCTAGTTCCAATAGACTTGGCTTCCTCATCACATGGCACTGTGGCTCTCACACAATACAACATAATACAATACAATACACACATAATACAAATACAATACAAAACATCACCTGCTATAGCGATACGTGTGGATCTATTACATAGATTGGATTCTCTTCATCACATGCACTGTGGCTCTCACGAAGTCCTCAAAGGGAGCAGGGTAGGGGTTTTACGGAGCCTGGCGAAGCTGGCACAGGACAACAATCTGACGGCAATTATTACTATGAATACTGCATGTGTAGTGAGTATGTGTGCGCGGTGTGTGGTGTGGTGTGGGTGTGTTGTGTGTGTGTGTTGTGTGTGTGTGTGCGTGCGCTGCGACGCGCGCGTGTGTGCGTGCGTGTGCCCGTAGGCGGTCTGTGTGTCTGTGCGTGGCGTGCGTGCTATGTGTTGCGCGCGTGTGTGTTTTAACATATGTCGGCTTATCTAAGTTGTCGTTCCCTAAACATACTGTGTCGTGTCTATTATTTATTAAAAAAAATAGATGTCAGGGCAGCGAATTTCTTGGCTTTTTTGTGAAGACAATAAAATTATTGTATTGACTGAATTTGGATTCCCCATAGACTACCGTTTAAAGATTATCAATTTCTAAAAGAGTTTAGATGACAATGGCCAAAAGACACGGGTGACCAGGGTTGCGTGAATGTCCATGTAGATAAGGGGTTTGATATATTTGTATGGTATAACCAAGGTGTTGTTCAATGGATTCCAGGTTCCTGAACAATTAACAAAACTCGAAGTATCCGATTTGTAAATGGCAAAATTGGTATGATCTGTGCGCAAAAATTAGCGAAAGATTTAGAGTATTGAATGCGTAACATCTAGCCATGATGTAGAACCCGTATTTATATGGTCTGATGAATATGTATGTAAGAAGAGCGAACTAACGATTTCGTAAATCAGATTGGAGGTTTCTGACATTGCTGTTATCGTTTTCGATAATATCAAGATAGTTATAACAATATATTAATGTCGTTCATGTATGATGTTGATTGAAAACGAAATCAACATGTTTATGTGGGCCCAGCTTTTAAAACCATGATGTAGGCTAAAGCGTACAGCGTGACACCTACAACCCCTTTCAACGCCAATGTCGCATTTATGTACCACAATGGTTTAACACCCAGTCACTAAAAGCCATACCATCCAGCCTGTTATCTGAAGACCACTATTTTCTTACATTTGGGATTGGTAAGGACAGGCCAATGTTCTACATGGCACAAGGAATCTCAAACATTGCAGATGATTTCGTTTCTCCACCCAGTTAAGTGTAATGGATATTTGTTTGGCTGAAACAAAATGGCTGTCGGCGAATGTCGATGTAGATGAATTTACTATGGCGTCAAGCCACATAAAGGTGCTTGTTGTCTAAATCTTGCTCTATTTATACAAGCTTTAATTTAAAACGATTATTATCAGTATATAATTGATTGATTGATTTATTGTTGTGCTCCGCCCGTGTTTATCTAGTGTGTTCTATTGTGTGCTGAATGATTGTATAATTATTGATTGTGTTGCTGTGGTTTGTTAAATGTTGTATTTGATCCCCTCAGGAAGGGCTTTGGGCCTATTTGATTAAAATTTCGCATTCGCATTCTCTCTCTCCTTTTTCTCTCTCTATCTCTCTCTCGCTCTCTCTCTCTCTCTCTCTATCTCTCTCTCTCTGGTGCAGCGCAGCCTATACACCCCAACACCACCGCCACACCCACACGCACGTACGCATGCCACCCCACCCACCCACCCACACATACATATGCTCGCACAAGCTATAGCACACAAAACACACACACCACACACACAAACACACCACACACACACACACACACACACACACACACTACACACACACAAACACACAAAACATACATTAACACCCACACTCCACCCACCCTATAAACAACACATTATAATAAGCCACACACTCGCCCGAGCACGCGCGCATACACTCGTCACACATCAGTGTGCCTGGTTGAGCATTGAGCACAAGGAGGACAGACATAATAAATCTTTGCTACTACTCGATGGATATGACTACAACGTTCAGCTCATGGCCAAGCTCATAGCATGGCCGTCGTATTGATTGCAACATCAGCAACAACAACAACAAACAATAGCAACAACAACAACAACAAACAGCAACGCACAATAACAACAACAGCAACAACAACAACAACAACAATAGAACAAACACAGCAACAAAACAAACAACAGCAACACCAACAAATGCAACAATCAACAACAAACAGCAACGACAACAATGACAACAACAACAGCAAAACCAACACAATAGCAACCAACAACAACAGCAACAATCCTCCACACCAAAACCCAATCCACCCCACAACAACAATAGCAACAACAGCAAACAACAACAGCAACAACAATGATAGCACACAACAATGGCAACAACAACAACAACAACAACAATAGCCAACAACAATGATAGAACAAACCACAACAAAAACAACAGCAGCAACAAACACAACAAACAACAACAACAACAACAACAACAACAACAACAACAACAACAACAACCAGCAGCAGCAGCAGCAGCAACAACAACAACAGCAACAACAACAAAACAGCAAAAACAACAAACAGCAACAACAACAACAAGCAACAAACAGCACAATACGAACAGCAACAACAATTTGCAACAACAAACGATAGCAAACAACAGCAGCAAAAAACAGCAACACAACAACAGCAGCAACAACAACAAAAACAACAAACAACAAACAACAACAACAACAACAGCAGCAGAGCAACAAAAACAACAACAACAATTTTTGCAACAACAGCGTAGCAGCAACAACAAACAATTGCAACAACACCGATAGCAACAACAACAACAGCAACAACAACAACACAACAACAGCAACAACAACAATTGTACAAAACAACAACAGCAAAAACAACATTGCAACAACAACGATGCAACAACAACACAACAGCAACAACAAACAACAACAACGATAGCAACACAGCAACAACAGCAAAACACAAACAACAGCAACAACAACAATTGCAACAACAACAATGGAACAACAATGATAGCAACAACAATGATCTAGCAACAACAATGATAGCAACAAACAACAACCCCAGCAACAAACAAACAACAAACAAAGCAGCAACAACAATTGCAACAAACAATTGCAACAACAACAACAACGATAGCAAGCAACAACACTAACAACAGCAGCAACAACACAACAAACAACAACAACAACAACAACAACAACAACAACAACAACAACAAACAAACAACAACAACAACAACAAAACAACAGCAAACAACGATAGCAGCAGCACACAACAAACAACAACAGCAGCAACAACAACAGCAGCCAACAAACGATAGCAATAAAACAATGCAACAAAACACTTGCAACAACAGCAGCAACACAGCAACACCAGCAACAACAATTGCAAACAACAACGATAGCAAACAACAACAACAGCAGCAACAACAACAAACAGCAACAACAGCAACAACAATGCACAACAAACGATAAGCAACAACAACAACAACAACAACAACAGCAGCAAACAACATACAACCAAAACAACAACAGCAACAACAAACAATTGCAACAACAATTGCAACAACAACGCGATAGCAACAACAACAACAACAACAGCAGAGCAACCAACAACAACAGCAACAGCAAACAACAACAGCATCAGCAACCACAACAACAACAACAACAACAACAAAACAACAACAACAAAACACCAACAACAACAACAACAACAACAACAACAACAACAAATCAGAGATTAAAAACATGGAGTACCTCCATAAGTTCGGTCATTATTACATTACTTGGCTTACTTAAAGCGGTCTCTCATATATACAATCAATGTGTACACGGACATCTCGATGGTTGGGTCAAAACGGACTATCTTTTAATAGATAGTACCATTTGAACATATTATTGAGATATTGTGAAACACTAATAACGTTGTTTTTTATAAGACTACAGAAATACAACAGCTAATTCCCAATTTACAAATTTACAGTCTTTTTTAATAAGACAAGTGTCTTAGTTTGCTAATACATCAATAATAACGTCAATGGACTGTATTTAAAGCCATCGATTTAAACCCTTTATCACCGCCAAAGTCGCATTTTAGCGACAACATTGATTTAACACCTATGTCACTTAAAAAGCATCAACTGGGGTATATTACCCAAAGACCCTATTGTCTTAGTTTTGGAAGAAAGTAAGATATACCTTATTTAGATATGTAATAGAAGAATCCCCAATACTGCAGGTAAATTTAATGGACCATTTGGCCTGAAATATGGCGGCGGTGAAAGGGTTAAGGAGCACGATATAATGCTTCGAGATTGTTGTTGCCTTACACTGTATTCTCGTATGACTATGCGTTGAAAATGAATACAGATTTGTTTAATTAAACCAATCCATATCTTGCAAAGGAAAAACGAAGACGACATACACCAAAACAGTCCCAAGATGGCAAGGCAGTTAAATGATCGCCTATGAGACAGTTACAGGACAGGACAGACAGACAGGGACGACAGACAGGACAGTATGAAAGAAAGATGAATGAAAAAAAAGACAAGAACAAAATAACAAAGAAAGAAAAAAAAAGAAACAACAACAAAAACAAATAAACACACACAAACAAGGAAATGAAAGACGAGAAGGAAAAACACACCCCAGAAAGCAAGAAAGACAAAAAAAGAAAGAGAAAGACATGAAAGAAGAAAAGAAAGAAAGAAGGGAAAAGAAAGGAAAAGACCCCCCCCACAATCCTCCCCACCCTCCCCCCCACCCCCCACCCCCCAATCTCCCCCCCACTCCCTACCCAATTCCTCCCCCCCTTTCCCCCCACCCCCCCATACACACACACACACACTCATTCCAAAAAAAAAACAAGAGAGAGAATGAGAGAGACGAGAGAGAGTGTAGGTGGTAGGTGTGGTCGTGTGTGTGGGTTGCACGCGTATGTGTGTTACATGTGTAAGCGTGTATTTGTGTTTGTTTGTGCGGTGCTATAATGTGCGTATGTGTATGTGTGAGGCGTGCTCGTGCGTGCGTGTCGTGCGTAGTGTGCGCGCGGTGAATCCAAAAAACACCAACAAGGAAAGAAAGGCAACCCAAAAGGGTTCTGTGTGCGACCTTCGACCTCGACCAAACAGTATCACCAAATCTAATAATATTGGGGATTGTGGACAAACTAAATGGAAGAAGAAGAAGAAGAAGAAGAAGAAGAATGAAGAAGAAGAAGAAGAAGAAGAAGAAAAGAGAAGACGAAGAAGAAGAAGAAGAAGAAGAAGAAGAAGAAGGAAAAGAAACCCTCAACGCGAAGAGAAACACAGGCATTTTGACTCTGCATTCGATGACGCTCCAGCCTCCCATGGAGATAGATGATAGAAGAGTGAGTAGGCGTCAGCAGGCAGTAGACAGGGGCCGAAACATCCTTGGCTGTACCCCGTCATAAACGTGTGCGACTGACCTGTTCCATGTAAATAATAAATGATATTGTGATCGAAAATAAAGATGTGATATCATGAAGTGTCTTTTTTCTCTATTGTTTGATGCTCTTCCCATTCCAATAATCTATCGTATCATCGTAATATGAGTTTTAAAATCTCGCCATTTTTTGTGTGTCATAATCATTGGTCAGTGTTATCATTATGCGTGTCATTCCTGCTGTTGGTACTACAAGCACCAAAACCCGGTATAAAGAAAAATCGAAGCGAGGGAGACAATTTTAGTGTTCTTATATCCGGGTTTTCTTATATCGAAACTCGGATATACAAAAAACATTTGAGTTTGTTTCTTATAACCGAGTGAATGGGGATGAAAAGGGAAAAAAAAAAAGAGAAAAGGAGGAAAAATAAATAAATAAAGGACAAACAGTCCCAAAAAACGAAGAGAAGACAGAGAAAATGCTTGTACCTAATTTGGTCGCATTGAAAAAAAGGGAAATACAAACAAAGGAGGAAAAAAGAAAGAACGGACAGAAAAGGTAAAAACAAAAAAGGAAGGCAGACGTGGTGTGAGTTGCATGAGGAGCGAGCAAGATAGCGGAGAGCCGAGAATGAGTGGGTGTGGTGTGAGAGTAACATATTGTTTTAAATGTAAATTTATGTTTTCGTTTTTAATCAATATTCAAATTTCGGATGTTATAGCTTACTTTTACACTAGTGCGAAGACAATATTGTATTGCGTTTGTACAATGCCAAGGGACAATAAAGAAACTTGTGTACCAATGACTCATGTTTTACACCATACAAATAAAATCAAAATACAGCAAAAGGTTATAAGAATATCGAAGGGAGATATGTTTGCTTATAACATATCCGAGTTTTCTATATCCGATCATTCATACAAATCATTAGAGTCATCATCCATCATCATCATCATTATCACCATCATAATCCATCATCATCATCATCGCCATCATCATCATCATCACCATCGTCATCGCCATCATCAACAGCACATCGCCACGCGCACGCACGCACACGCAACACACACACACACACACACACACACACAGCACACACACTCACACACACACGCACACAAAAATACACAACACACAACACACACACACTAAAACGCACGCACGCACCGCACGCCCGCACGACGCACACACAACACACACACCACACACACACACACATACACCACCCACACCCACACACACGCACGAGGCTCACTTTCATAGTGGGGGAGTCGAGGTCTTTGTGTGGATGCGAGACCTGATAACAGAGCGCAGGGCTTTCAGGTAATGCACCCGCTTCAGCCACGAGACAGTGGAAGCTGGACACACACCAACAGAAGAAACACAGCTTTAACCCCTTTCACCGCCAATGTCGCATTTTGCACACAGTGTGGTTCAAAACACCCATTGTCACTAAAAAGCATCAAACAGGGCACTGTTATCCGAAGGACCCTGTTTTCTTAATTTTGGGAGGTATGGTAGGCCTAATGTTATGCATGTCACCCCCCCCCGTTAAATTCAACAAGATTGCAGATATTTTATTTTTCTCTACCAGTTAAGTTTAATGGTATATTTTGGCTGAAAAATGGCTGGCGGCGGAAAGGGTGAACGATACACTGACCCACCACGATTAACTCCCTTGAGCTTTTCTAGGTAGCTGGATGACCCATATGCAAATGCCCCAACTTGGAATGAGGCGGCGCTTGGTAAAATGATGGTCGCTTCTAAATTGGGGGCATTGATTGGAGCCCTACTGGTCAAACAAGATTTACTACCAGATATAAGAGTGGAAAAACACGTGAACCCGTGATTGTACACGGTGATCTGGTGGTCTTTAACGGGCACGCGGCGAATTTCTGGGGAAGGAAAGATTGGTTTTGATGTTTGGAATTATTTCATTCATTCTTAATAGTGGTACGAATGCGGTGATCCTTGTATGAAGGATGATGTTACTGTATTAATATTGGTGCCATGTTTGGTTTTGTCCTTCTAGTAAATGGCCTCCATATCTATAGGAGACCATGCCTATAGTGTGACCCAGAACACGAAAGGGAAATTATTAAACCTTACCGGACGTTCTGGGGTCGCCCACGACCCCTCTTGACACACAAAACATAATATCTCTAAAACTATTAAGCAATCTTCATGGAAATTTCATGGCTTGCAAAAAACGTAAATGGCTTTAAGTGTGTGAAATTTCATTAATGTGTATAAAATATAAATGAAGTAATATGGCGCGTAATTTTGATATACCTGTCCGGATGACGGGTGTCTCCCACGACCTCTACTGAAAGAGCACTGCAGTGCATTGAGTAGGGGTCGTGGGAGACCCCCGCCATCCGGACAGGGATAAACACCATGGAATTTGCCTCTTTGACAAGTGGGGGTCGTGGGAGACCCCCGCCATCCGGACAGAGATAAACACCTCGGAATTTGCTCTTTGCTGAGTAGGGGGGCGTGGAAGAACCCCCGCCATCGTGTCCGTGTAGTCAAACGCATGATCCGGTAAAGGTAAGTGTCAAAATGACCATCTTGAGAAAATGGCACAGTTTGGAAACTTCAGGCAATTCCCTTTGTAATGAATATAAAAACCACTTCTATTCCTGAAGAAAAAAACCGTTGGGTTTTGAAAGCTTGACAAAATGGTGTTCATGTGTTTACTCTAAGAAACAATAACAACCAACAGAGCTATGAGCATTTAAAGTTGGTAAGGGTGATTGTCGGCCATTTTCATAAATCACCAGTCTAACGCTTAACCTATCCTAAGAAAATATTTAGAGACCGTATTAAAGGTTATCCTATAATTTATAGATATATAAGATAGGATGTTAGAGAACACGAAAATGCCAACAACTCAAAAATTTATTTGAAAAAATAAGAGATGTTTGACTGTGCAAGTCTGTTGTGAGAAACTAGCCCAGCGATGTAATAATGTCCCTTTCGTGGTGCTGGGTCACATATGTCCACGTGTCTATGCGTTCACGTTTGTTAATATGTCCGCGTGTCTATGTTTCCGTGTGTTTATATGTCCGCCTGTCGATGTGACATGTTCTATATAATAGTTTTGTGCATTGAACAGTGTAGATAACCAGTGGTCAATGACAATGACAATTGATAAGCTGTTAAGAATCAAACTTTGATCTTTAAGTCGTAGTGACCACTGGTCATTGTCACTGACCACTGGTCATCCACACTGTGCATGCAAAGTGCAGTAATGCTCATGGCACAGTATTAAACTGCTACAACAATGAAAAAGTGGAATTTACGTCAAAAGTGACCACTGGTCAGTAGCAGTGACCTCTGGTCATCTGCATTAATAATATACAGGTACATGCATTATCTGGTGACAGGAAACAAGCTGTTAAGAATCAAAATTTTTTTTTTAAGTCAAAGTGACCACTGGTCATTGTCACTGACAACTGGTCATCTACACTGTACAAGGTACCAAATCTTGTTACGAACATGTCACATGGGACACGTTGGGCATATAGACACGTGGACATAAAGACACGACTGACATGTAGACACGCTGACATAATAGACACGCTGACATGTACGAACACGTGTGAAACAGCATTATAGACACAGTGGACATAAAGACACGCTGACGTGTAGACACGCTGGACATGTAGAACACGCTGACATGTAGGACACGTGGGCATATAGACACGTGGACATAAAGACACGCTGACGTTGTAGACACGCTGACATGTAGACACGCTGACATGTAGACACGCTTACATGTAGACACGTGGGACATATAGACACGTGGACATAAAGACACGCTGACATGTAGACACGCTGACGTGTAGACACGCTGACATGTAGACACGTGGACATATAGACACGCGGACATATAGACACGCTGACATATAGACAAGCTGACGTGTAGAAACGCTGACGTGTAGGACACGCTGACACATATAGACACGTGGACATATAGGCATGTAGCATAGCGGAGATGCCATCCAACGATGCCTGTGAACTGAAGACTTCACACGTGACACTCCATCAACTCCTAGCCTTCTGTCATAATAATGTATACCCCTCGAAATAAATCTAAAATTAAAACAACCCAGGCTTGAGATTAACAAATTATGACTTAGGCTGAAGAGTGGCTAAAAACAAAAGGCTGAAAAAAAGGCTGAAGGCTGAAAACCCCCTAAAACTGAATCTTTAGTTTTATTTTGTTTTATTTTTCTTGTTTTGTAATATCAGCCTTTAAGAACAGAATTAGAAATAGAATTGATATATATTGAACGTCATGTTTATTCACTCATACGAAGTACAGTTGAACCTCCCTTTTACGACCTTGAAAAAACCATCCAAAATCAGGTCTTATATTGGAGGGAGTTGCATAAGGGAGGTCATTTTAATACTTACAAAGAAGGACAATATCTCAGAGAAGTGGGTCTTTCACAAAGTTAAAGTTTTACGTCCTCTCGGCAAAGCCATTGCTATATTAGGGGAAGACGGGGTAAAAAGCGCATGGGCGGGTAAGAAGCCCACCCCAATTATCTCATGAAATAAAGAAAATGTCAGTCAAATTTGCCCATGAGACGAATGCTAGACATTAACGCTCGTCTCATGGGCAAAATGTGACTGAAAATTTCTTCATTTCATGAGATAATTGGGGTGGGCTTCTTACCCGCCCATGCGCTTTTACCCCGTCTTCCCCTACTGTTAATCGTTGTTTATGTTGGCGATGTTTCCCTGTGTCTCAATATTCATTTATAGTATTAGTTATGTATTGCATGCTTAGAACCAAGGACAGAATGGAAGACTAGGCCCAGCCTAAATTCTTATCCTTGTAAAATAAAGCATCTGAAGTTTGTGCTTTGAAGTTTGAACTCTCTCTCTCTCTCTCTCTCTCTCTCTGTCTGTCTCTCTCTCCCCCCCCCCCCCCCTCTCTCTCTCTCTCTCCCCAAGGACAGAATGGAAGACTAGGCCCAGCCTAAATTCTTATCCTTGTAAAATAAAGCATCTGAAGTTTGTGGCTTGAAGTTTGAACTCTCTCTCTCTCTCTCTCTCTCTCTCTCTCTCTCTCTGTCTCTCCGCTCTCCCCCCCCCCCCCCCCCCTCTCTCTCTCTCCCCCAAGGACAGAATGGAAGACTAGGCCCAGCCTAAATCATCTTTATCCTTGTAAAATAAAGCATCTGAAGTTTGTGGCTTGAAGTTTGAACTCTCTCTCTCTCTCTCTCTCTCTCTCTCTCTCCTCTCTCTCTCTGTCTCTCTCCCCACCCCCCCCTCTCTCTCTCTCTCCCAAGGACAGAATGGAAGACTAGGCCCAGCCTAAATTCTTATCCTTGTAAAATAAAGTATTTGAAGTTTGTGGTTTGAAGTTTGAACTCTCTCTCTCTCTCTCTCTCTCTCTCTCTCTCTCTCTCTCTGTCTCTCGCCCCCCCCCCTCTCTCTCTCTCTCCCAAGGACAGAATGGAAGACTAGGCCCAGCCTAAATTCTTCTCCTTGTAAAATAAAGTTTCTGAAGTCTGAAGCCATACGGAACAGTGTAGGTCTTTAAGTGGGAGGCTACCTTATAAGGGGGGGGGGGAGGGGACGTCGGGGTGTGTGTCTTATAAGGAAGGTTCCATTGTATTTCTATACTCAGTTGGTCTCTTTTTTATCTAAAAAATGACATCTGGGGCCATCAAAAAGCCTGCAATCAATCTCAAGGCAGAACAAAAATCCCAATGCCTGGAATAAATGACATTACCAGAAGTGTGCCCAATTCAAAGACAGCCGCCATCATCATTTGCTTAGAACGTTCCTCCGCCCAGTCTGGAACTCTGGTCTGGAACTTCATGGTTAGCATTCCCACGGCCACTGCGACAATCCCACCAGCGATGACAAGAGCTCTGTGAACACACGGACATGAATGCAGGCAAGAAAGCATGTACGCGCGCACACGCATGCAAGCACGCGCGCGCACCGGGGGGGCACGCACTTCCCACACACACACACACACATACACGCACGCGCACGCGCGCACGCACACACACACACACACACACGCACACACACAGAGCTACACAACACACACACACACACACACGCGCGCGCGCACACACATACATACACACACATGCACACACAACACAACCCTCCCTCCCCCACACCACACACACACACTTCCGATTCTCTCTCCCAATCTTTCTCTGTCTCGTTCTCTTCCGGTTTCTCCGGACAAAGACAATCCAGACTACCCCCCCCCCCCCCCCCCCCCCCTTCCCAAGGGGGCTACTATATAACACCAGACACACACCGTTGCTCTCCGTCTTTAATCCTTAATTCATTAAATGCTTGTAGCTATGGGGGGCCAAACGGGGTTTTATTATCTACTCTATTTTAGCCTATTCAATACGAAAAAGAGCTATTGAATACACAAAAACCTATTTAATAGTGTCAATGTAAATATTAAATAGAAATAGTAAATAATCCAAAATATAGAAAAACTTATTTCATTACTGCGCTTTTCTATTCAATACTGTTCATGTTCTATTGAATAGAAAAGTGAAAAGTATTGAATAGAAAAGTGGAGTAATGAATTCAGAGCTACTATCTATTCCATACTTTGTAAAAAATATTCCATACTTTGTAAAAAATATTCCATACTTTGTAGAAATATTCCATACTTTGTAAAATATTCCATAATGTGCTTGTTCTATTGAATAGATTCAAACTCAGTAGAGTAGAAAATGAAACGCTAAAGTATAAAATGAATTCCAAACCATTCTTTATTAAATATCCCCGAAATCTATTAAATACTTCCAATATCTATTCAATACATCTTGTGGATATAGAGTAGATAATGCTCTTTTCATACCACCATCTCTTTCTATTCAATATTATCCGTAAAGTATTATTAAATAGTTTAAATAGTAAAGAATTGGTTTCGAATGCAAAACTCATTCTCTACTCTCTCGGCTAGCCAGCTGACGGTTATTGTCAGAGACGCCAAGACTATGTGAGGGCTTTATGCAAATCTTGAAGGTCAACACTGAGTCCAACCATCGTTCCGAGCAGCCATATTGAGACCCACTACGCTTGGCCTCCCCTGCCACTTCATTTGACTTGCTTCAAATTGTTCAAGTTCAACGCCACAATTAATGAGGTTGCATGTAAGTCTTTCAGTGTCACTCAATCGTTTTGTTTTGTTTGCTTTGTTTTTAAAGCATATCTTCTTCTTCAATCCGCCTTCAAACGCTTTGAAGATAAGCAAAATGTGCCCGTGTGAAAGCAGTCGTAGGCGTAGCGAGCGACAGATTTGCACTCCACATGTCCGCACTTTGATTGTTATGCCTATTTATTTCTCTAATAAATAGGCCTAATGGTCAGCATTGACGATCGACAAATTGGAAGAAGAAGAAACTGTTATCAAGCTCAAAGTACACACAACTCTTTGCCTCTCTCCTTTCAGCAACGTTTGATTTATTTTACTATATTTTTAGGTGTTTTTAGGGGAGAGGGAATGGGCCATAGACGGATGGAAGTTCAGTTTAACGTCGCGTATCGGCTTTCGCCATGTACGACGGGCTGAACAAACCAACCAGGGTATAAACAAAAATTTATGTTCCTGAATCACTGTCTTAGCCAAAAGGTCGAGAAGCGATCAGTTGTCTGAAAGAGAGAGAGAGAAAAAATAGAGTTTTTACGCCTTCTGGGTCAAAGGACCATTTTGGGGCATTTGAAATTATAAAGATCCTGTTGTCTGAAAGACCTTAGGCGGTGTCATAATGAATAAGTAGTCCTATGAAATATTTACCTCTGCGCATGCGCATTAGAACAGTTACTTATCTCCCGTGATTACTACTAACCCTAACCCTAACCCTAACGAAGTTGAAACAACGGAAAGAACCAAGAATAGAGCAGGAGAGTGTAAATCTACATATTTGCAGAGAAATCGATGTACAAAGCCATGCACTTAGTTTCGTAATTATTCACAATGGCGGACAAACAAACGATTCTGATTGGCTACGCGGCTAGAGGTAAAAATCTCATAGAGGTAAAAATACACTGCCAGTGCCAGTAGCGGTACCATAGCCGATGAGGTTTAACCGAGGCGTGGTCACCGCTACAGCTATCTGTATTAATTTAAAAAAATCAGGACTTTACTGGTTTCGTACTGCCTCCGGGCATTGCCTCCAGTATTGTTCCCACCATATTTGTATTTACAAATGTCCCATATGTGTCTGATTCAGACCAAGAGGACGTAAAACTCCATTTTCGCGCTTGCTCTCCGTCTATTATGACTCATATACATCATCGTGGCGGTACCATAGCCGATCAGGTTTAACCGAGGCGTGGTTACTGCTACACCTTATCTGTATTGTTAAAAATTCGGGACTTTACTGGTGTTGCACTGCCTCCGGGCATTGCCTCCAGTATCGTTCCCACCATCTTTGTATCTACAAAATGTCCCATATGTGTCTGTTCCAGACCGAGAGGACGTAAAACACCATTTTTCATTCATTCGTTGCTCTCCGTCTCTATGTGTCGCTAACTTTGTATCCCCGTCTCTGTCACCACCAAAACCACATGCGCGCGACGCACACACGCACACACACACACACACATACGTGCTCACGCACATGCGCGCGCGCGCACACACACAAACACGCACGCACGCACACACAGAAACACACACATGCGCGCTCGTACACAAACTCTCACACACTGATACACGGGGCCTATGCATGCGTATGCATACACACATTGTGCACTAACGCATACACGATCATAATATAATCATCAACATATAAAGTGATGAGAGAGAGAGAGAGAGACAGAGAGAGAGAGAGAGAGACAGAGAGAGAGAGAGAGAGAGAGAGAGAGAGAGGGTGGTTAAACACAGACTGCCCCTCTTCTGTGCATACAAATTTACACTAAACACAAACACACACACACAAAGACATGCAAGTCTGTGCAGACACATATCGCAAACACACACACATGTGCGCGCGCACGCACACACACACACACGCGCGCACGCACACACACACACACACAGAGGTTAGACAGACAGTAACAGACAGTGAGAGACAGAAAGTCTACAAATTAATACACAGACAGCACATACATATAATTATAATGATCACTAATAGGCCTAATATAACAATCATACTCACAGTTTTATCCCCATAGTTAGCTGAGAGCAAAACAAGCGTTAACAGCAAATCCCAAGGTGAACCAAAGAGCAAGATTCAAATAACGTGAAGGCGAATGGCGTCAAGAAGTGATCGAGAAGACCGCTCCAAATCAACTGATAACACTCAGCACCTTGACAGATATGTAGTGGACTGAGTTCAGTAACCTACACTTTGTACCTCTTATATGAAGGACACTTCTGTACTTGTGTTACTTAGGATGAACTCCTTTCTTTATTTTAGTACTTTTGATTTGATTTAACCCTTTCACCGCCAATGTCGCATTTATGCACCACAATGTCTTACCACCCATGTCACTAAAAGGCTTTCAATCTGGATATATTATCCGAAGACCCATAATTATTTTCTTAATCTTCGGGAGGTAAGGATATGCCTAATGTTATGCGTGTCGAAGAGGAATTCCCAATATTGCAGGTGGATATTTTTCTCTACCCAGTTAAGTTTAATGGTTTTTTGTGGCTGAAAAATGGCTGGCGGCGAAAGGGTTAAGCCGGTGTCATAAGAAATAAAATCCTCCGTGAAATAAATCCCCGTCGACGTAATAATTATGCATGCCGCGCCACAACCGGTAACGATAACTATTTTTTTTTTTAAATACTCAGATTTAAGTATCGATCTACACGGAAAAACCCGATAGAGAACGTATAAATTTTCCTTCTGGCTCAGACTTTTTAAACCCTAAATATCTATGATGGTTTACTTGTTATTTATTTGATCAAAACAATAATAATTTAACTTATTTAGTTAGTTCTTTATTCTAAACGTTTTAATCAAATAGTACAACTACTAAACAATAATGTCTTTATTCAGTTTCCACAATAGTTTTATAAAACAACCCGCTTTTTAAATTTAAAAACATTAGGTGTAATTTGAACAAAAGGACTGAGTTATACCCCCTGTTTAATTTGCCTAAAATAGATGGCTACTTAATCGGGAATTCCCTGTTCCGTCTTATTTTTAACAGTTATGTAGGAAGTGATGACTCAATCGGGATTTCCCCATTCTATGGCGATGTTTTTTTTAATCTTTTTTTTTTTGCCCCCAAAAGTAGTGTTTTTTTCCTCCTAATTGACGGGATAAAGGAAAGTCTGATTTTTTGCTTTTTTTCACCCTTAAAGTAGTGTTTTGTATCTAAAATGGGGTTTAAAAAAGTCTGAGCCAGAAGGAAGATTTATACGTTCTCTACCGATCAATTGAGCTGGGGGGTGTAAATCTACATCTTTCCCGAGAAATCGATGTACAGACGCATGCACTTGCTTTCGCCATTTTCCAAAATGGCGGAGGCTATCAACAAACGCCCATTCAGACAAACATAATGAATAAGATATTTCAGAAATTTATCACTGACTTCTCAATATTTAGTGATGACTTCTCTGCTCTTCCTGCACTCCACAAAACGCCTCTGAATGTAATTAGGCGCGAATTGTTCCCAAACATCAAACAATTCGAAGGAGGAAATTGGATTTATTTCACGAAATATATATTTCACGTAACACCGGCGTCACACACGCGTAAAATCGTATAGGGATGCGATGCGATTGGGTCACGTGAGTCATGATTCTCGTGAAATACTTCCGTCTAAATATAATTCTGCCATTTTCGCTCACTATACTCAAGTAGACCCAAATACATGAATTTCACGTGAATCATGACTCACATCGTCAAAATCGCATCGCATTCAGATCCGAATCGTATGTGTGTAGGACATGCAAGTAAGCAACCTTCCTAGGTTTTACAGCTAATCTTGTATAAACCAACAATATAATTCCAAAATATGTCAATGCAAATGTAAGAGCAACATGCATGATCATTATGGTGAAATCTCTCTGTTTCCTTTTCCTTTTCCAGTTCACGTGTTTGTAGCGTTTTATATTCAAAGTTCATTCTGCTAAAAAAACAACACCAGCGTTTTCGTGAGTGTTTGTTTCCGCCATTATAATGCACAGCTCTTGGTTTTAGGCGTTCAAAACTAATCATATCGTGTACACATCACAAATGAATTCCCAAGCTTTTCACCGTGTTGGCAAATTTATTAAAACGTAGGTCACCATGTAAATCATTAAAACGATATCGCAGCGATAGAAGAGAAAGCAAACAAATAAACCACAACAACTGTTTACTGCTTAAACACCATACACACAAATACACACAAAATAGTGTGTACACTGCTTAAAAAACCAAAGCCTTCACATCATTTTGTACTTTGACCAAAAAGCCTGAATATACAAAGAGCTCGCACTCCGCAGCTGACTGAAGCCGTTTTTTTTTTACTCCCACCCTTTCACCTACACTACAGCTGGGGATCATTGTGAACTCACTCACTGCCTCTGTTACAACACTAACACTTCCCACCTTCCACCTTTTCACCTTCCAGGTGGGAAGTGAGAAAGTTGGCTTCGTTCTTTGCAAGGTTTGTAGGCTTGTAACATTTAGGCTTTTTGGTAATTTAACACAGGCGATGAACAACGAACAACGAAGCAAATGATTATTGCAATGCAAAATGCGTTGTGCTTTCACCAGTTAGTCTTAGCTATGTGGACGAATCTGGATTTTTTTTAAACACGCAAAAAGTAAAATCTTGATAAAATAAAGCATGCCAATCTGCATCAGAAATAGTAGGCAGTGGTAGTGGTGGTGGTGGTAGTAGTAGAAAAAGTAGTAGTAGTTGTAGTTGCAGTAGTGGTAGTGGTAGTAGTAGTAGTGTAGTAGTGAGTAGTAGTAGCAGTAGAGTAGGGTAGTTGCAGTAGTTTTATTAGGTGTAGTGTAGTGCGTAGTAGTGGTATCGTGGTAGTAGTAGTAGTAGTAGTTAGTAGTAGTAGTAGTTAGTAGTAGTTAGTAGTAGTAGTAGTAGTTAGTAGTAGTTAGTAGTAGTAGTAGTAGTAAGTAGTAGTAGTAGTAGTAGTAGTAGTATCAGCAGCAGCAGAGGTCTTCAGTTTATGCAGTAGAACGTACATTTATTTACAAATTAATAACATACGGTATTTATACGGCGCTGAAACTTGATATAAATCAAATCAAAGCGCACACACACACGTTAGCATTCATAACGCATTCAAACAAAAATGAATACAGTACTCTCCGTTTATAGTAAACTCGGTTATAAGAAATTCCGGTTACAGTAAAGTAAAGCACTGGTTCCCTGCCAAAGGTCTACTGTTTTATTACTAAATAGACCTCGGATAGTAGCAACTCGGTTATAATTAAAAAAAATCTGCTATAGTAAAGTTACTTTTAGTTCCCCACAGGACTGGCTCCTCCTTTACAATAAAAAATACAATTGTCCTCTTCGTGACCTTTGTAAATACGTCACCAATGTATGCGTCACAGTCTCACCACTCCCTCCACCCACCAATAATAACAACTGGGTTATAATTAAAATGTTAAAAACTCCTATAGTAAAGTCATTTGTGGTTCCTCCTCGTTGCAATAAAAAAAAATGTATATACAGCCGAATCCGCTTATAAGAAACTCGCTTATAAGAAAACTCGCTAACAATGAAGCAAAAAAAAAAATTCCCTGCCGAACTTCTTCTTTCTTATCTATGATCAAAACTGGGATATAAGAAAACTCGCTTCTAAGAAAATTTGGTTATAAGCAAGCAATTTTTTTCTCCCATCTGCAATGGAAACTTGGATATAAGAAAATTATGTCATACAAGAGAGTTGGTTTGCAGTTCATTTTCTTATAAGCGAGTTCTATTTACTTATAAGCGAATTACCATTGACAACATTTTCTTAAAGACCCCCACCAGATCACGTGTCAAAATCACGGGTTCCACTTGTTTTCCCTCTTATAGCTGGTAACAAAATCTTGTTTTGACCAGGTTTGACTCCCATACAAATGCCCCCAAATTGAAAACGAAACATTTTAAAGAGCAGCCTCAATTTGAAGTTGGGGGATTTGTATGTGGGTCACAGATACCCAGAAAAAACCCAAGGGATTCAATCGTGTTGGGTCAGTGTGTCTTTAAAAAATGAGTTGGACCTGAACTGAAAGCATGTTCTGAGAAAATTGAAGTCGTTCCAAAAAGGGAAAGTTGATTACAAGACTAATTGAGTTGGTTTTGTTCCTTTATTCCATACTTTCCTTCAGTATTCTGTGCAAAATAAATGTTGAGCAGAAGAAAAAAATATGAGTACTTTTGTGTTGGTGGTAGAGAGACTGTCCATCCTTTACATTTTCAGCAGCAATGGCAGAGAGGAAAAGGCAATTCATTTCTTTAAAGAAGATAAATACAAATAACTGAATATGTGGACAAAAATCTGCATAAACAAAAGCAAACGATTGATGAAAAAGCTGCATGGGTGGACAGTAAATGGTAATAATTCAGTACAAGAAAGGTGAAGGGGTACGCATTTGATAACAGTAAAAAGACAAAAAAAGGCTTCTTAGTTAAGTTGTTATAGGCACCTTTAAATCTTCTTCTTAGTAGACGATTTTGATTTTATGATGTAAGACATGCATCAAATTAGGAAAAAGGATTTTCTCTTCGTTTTGTTTTTCTGTCTTTCTTTTTCTTTTCTTTTTCTTTTCTCTTTTCCCTTTTCCCCCATTCAATGTGTTTATAAGGAAAAAAACTTCAAAATGTTTTCTTATATCTGAGTTTCGGATATAAGAAAACTTGGATATGGTAATAAGCAAAACATCATCTCCCTTCGATTTTCTTATAACCGAGTTTTGCTGTATTTTGATTTTATGATGTAAAACATGAGTCATAGGTCGCAAGTTTCTTTATTGTCCATTGGCATTGTACAAACGCAAATACAAAATTGTCTTCCACTGTGTAAAATAAGTTATACATCCAAATTAGAATATTGATTAAAAACAAGAAACAGAAATTTACATTTAAACAAATATGTTTACTCTCACACCACACCCAATCATTCATCTGCTCTCCGCTATCTTGCTCGCTCATCATGCAACTCACCACCACGTCTGCCTTCATTTTTGTTTTTAATTTTGTGTTCTGTTCTTTCTTTTTTTCCTCATTTGTTTTGCATTTTTTCCTTTTTTTCATGCACCAAATTATGTAAAAAGCATTTTTTCTTCTTTTTATGTTTCTGTTTGTCTTTTTTTTATTTTTTATTCTCATTCAACTCGGTTATAAGAAAAAAAATCTAAATGTTTTATTTTATCCGAGTTTCGGATATAAGAAAACACGGATATAAGAAAACAAAAAAAATATCTCCCTTCGATTTTCTTATAACCGGGTTTTGCTGTAGCATCATGAAAATGCGATATTTTATTGCAGGCATGATAATGTCTGTAGGCATAATGTTCAGTAGGCAAAATGTCGGTGAGCATGGTGACCATAGGCATAATGTCCGTAGGCAAAGTGTCCGTAGGCGAAATGTCCGCAGGCAAACTGTTCAGTCACGGTGTGTCGTGTGTGTGTGTGTGTGTGTGTGTGTGTGTTGTGCGTGTGTGTGTGCGTGTGCGTGTGTGTGCGTGCATGCACGTGTGTGTGCATGCATGAATAGATTCAAAGGCGATTCTGGAAGTTAGAGGTTGTACACTATATGCTTTTACAGCTAGTTTTGTTTTGTGCACAGGGAAATATACCATGTATAAACCCAATCACCTTTTTGGACCTCAAACCATATGAGGAAGGGGTAGGATGGGTTTATATTTAGTATTTTACGTTAGCTTTGACTTTGAAAAACGTCATCGGATAAGATAAAAAAAATATCATCAAAACTTTACTATATCCGAACATCGTTTATAAGAAAAACCTGTTATAGTAAAGGAAAAGCCTTGCTCCCCTGCACTTTACTATAAGTGGGGTGTACTGTACAAAGCGAGCACACACGTTTGACATAAACGGTATACAGCAGAAACAGACATAAAGGCAAGAGAGAGAGAAGAGAAAGAGAGTGGAGCCTCAATCACGAGGGAACAGGTGGGTTTTGAGGTTAGATTTCAAGGCTGAGAGGGTCGGTCGCTGACGGAGGGAAAGAGGAAGTTTGTTCCAAGATGTCGGTCCTGAGACAGCAAAAGAGCGCCGACCAACAGTTGAAAGCTTATACCTAGGGATCTGGAGAGAAAGCGGGTCAGAAACTGAAACATAAAGTGCGAGCTGGCGTATAGATAGAAATATTGTCGCAGAGGTAAGATGGTAATACCAACAAAGACCTTAATATCTACAAATTGCATTCGTTCTTTGCACAGAATATTACGTAATTTTAGTGCTGCCGCCAAAGGCATTGCTTGGCCAACGAGAACCTTCCTAGGCGCCAGCTGTTTTCAACTCCTTTGGCCGAGAAAGTGGGGATGCACCTCTGGGCAAGAGCATCTCTATTATAAATACGTCCTAGTGCAGCTGTCCAGGACCGCAGCTGACACCTCTGTCATCTGGCAGTCAAAGTTAGAAATGACAGACCGGCATTCAAATTACCAGAAAGTAACTTGTTTGCAACAGTTCACATATCTGGGGTCAGTCATCAGTAGTGAAGGATCCAAACCAGAAATCCTTGCAAGGACAGCAAAGACAACAGCAGCATTGTCCAGATTGAAACCTCTGTTATGTGGAAGAAAATAAACATCTCAGTGAAGCACAGAGATCAGGCTTCTGCGTGCACTGGTATACTCCACCTTCCTTTACGCATGTGGTACATGGACTCTCACAGCAGATATGGAAAGAAGAATCGAAGCGATGGAAATAAATGAGATGCTATCGCGCATCGCAAGCTGCTTAACATCAAATACAGAGAGCATATCACCATTGGACAAGTGCGCCAGACCATCAGACAGCGCATTGGACCATATGAAGATCTGCTGACATCAGTAAAGAACAGAAAACTACGCTGGTATGGCCATGCAATGAGGTCCAACGGCCTTGCCAAAACGAACCTCTAGGGAACTGTTGAGGGAGGGAGACGGAGGGGAAGACAAAAGAAACGATGGTCTGACAACATCACAGAATGGACAGCAAAATCATTCGCAGAAACACAGACTCTGGCTCACGACCGGTAGAGCTGGAGGAAGCTGGCAAACAGGTCCTCACTATGGCACCCCGATATGACTCCTCACGGAGTTAAAGACCCACCACGTCACGTGTCAAAATCACGGTTTTCAACGTGTTTTCCCTCTTATATAGCTAGTAAGGAATCTTAAGAAATCTTCCTAGCATAAGAGGGAATGTGACACGTGACGTGGGGGGTCTTTAAGGAAGAAAGGGAAGGAAAAGGAACTTATTTTACATTTCAAAAAGTGTCCCTACATAAGCCTACAAATGCTCTTTAACGTACAAGGCCAGTTTATCCAGGGCTTCCCAGGCTCTGTCAAACGCCATACTTTCAATAACATGAAAGGTGAAGAATCCGTGAGGCATGCCGGGATAAAAATCCACCTCCGTCGCCACCCCGGCTTCCTGCAATCGCTCCGCGTACAACAGACCGTCGTCTCTTAAGATGTCGATGTTGGCGATGATGAGGTAGGCTGGGGGTACGCGTGAAAGGTCTTTAGCTAGAAGAGGCGCGAAGTAGGGATCCAGAAATACGGACTTTGTTTCAGGCGAAAGTTTGAGGACATTCTCAGATTCTGCCCGAACTGGTTCAACATTCGACAACTTTTGCCTACGTGGCAGGCGACTGTAGTTGAGGTAGGACGCGATCAGAGGGTCTTGGAGGATGTCGGAGGAGTGACCATTGACCTCGACCTTGGCTTGGTTCTGGGCAAGGTCAGGGTCACCCACGTATCCCAGCATCATGCGGATAGCCGAGTGCTTGCTGAGCAGTCCTTTGTTGCTGAAGCTCGTGTAGGATGGGGTGTTCAGATCCAGCATCTGTACAGCAGGGTAGATCAGCACCTGAAAGGATGCATGAAGATGAACAGTCTCTTAAAAGCATACCAAAAAACGAGTTAAATACAAGAAGGTAATATCAATCGGGATTTATAGTATTATAACAAAGGAATAAAGAAGAATGAGTGTCATCACGCTAAGTGTAAGGGTTGTGTAAAACAAAAGTCCCATTCTGATATTAGGTCATCGATGGTAGTTAGTGTCATCACTGGTAGATGGTAGTTAGTGTCATCACCGATGATCACGCTAAGTGTATGGGTTGTGTAAAACAAAAGTCCCATTCTGATATCAGGTCACCGATGGTAGTTAGTATTCTGAAGCAAATATGCATGTCCTCATGCGTATGCCAGTCAGTCGTTTCCGACAATGACTGCCAGATAGCAGAGGGGCCAGATGCTATTCTGGCGGGCTGGGCGAGAATTTATTTAGAGTGGATATGCCTTGCCCAGGGTACAACCCCACTCTCTCGGCCAAAGGGATTTGAGGACACAGCTGGCGTTGAGGAAGGTCCCCAAATGCCAGCCCATCCCTTTTGGCTGCATGCACCAGAGCCGGTGCAAGGGCCCCCCCGTTCGAGAGTCATAGTCTTCCCACAAGAGACTAAACTGTACCGTTGATTTTCCATTACTGTAGAAAATCATCTATCGGACAGCTCTCATGTTACTGTTGGCCCCTACTACAGGCTAATGTCTACCACGTAGGCCTAATAAAATGGCTATAAGACAAACGCGGAACTGCAGTTGCCAGACAACTGTCAGTTTCAACATTCAAATTTAGTTGGAAATGGAGACGCAAGTGCGACCGTAAAGACAAGATCAAGGTCACATCTGACTAAGTTCCAACACTAGAAGACCGAACAGAAAGTCTCTGTACGCTTTAACATTATTTTAAAAAATATCACTATTTCCCCATAGCAACACAATGAGTTGTAAGTCATAATTATGAGTGGCCTAACACTGTGTTGACGTGGGAAAAAAAAAAGATGTCGTGATTTTGTTAGATTTTTTTTTTAAGCCAGGAGATCAGAACTGTGTGTTTCCTTTAATGTCGGAAACTCAGTTTGGGGAATCTGCTTTCCTATTTTACATTCAGTTCCTCTCCTTTACATTGATCTTTGCATGAATTATCTCTCTCTTCTCTCTATTCTACTCTCTCTCTCTCCTGGCAAAAGTCAGCTGTGGGTACCATCCTTCGCTGCTTGTATGTGGTTGGATGTTTCTTTCCTGTAGGCCTGCCAATAAGAGTGTTATTCGTCTGTGTCTTTCTCAATATGTTGTGAATGTTGTTAACGTGTACACAGACTCTTAGGCATGCCGGAGGGAGATCCACACGCAACAGACTGGGACCCTAGCCTAGCTAGCCGCCGCAGAAAATTGGGCCATTCATGGTTTGAGCAAGGCTTCTTGTAATATGAACACACCTATTATAGCCCCAATTTACAAGAATAGTATTTACGTTTGTATGTTACCTGTAGGATCATGTTAAATACACATAAGTTACTCTAGAAAAAGAAAAAAAAAACCTTAACGAAATGAACTAGAAACCGGCATTTGAGTGGAGGCAGTGTTGATGCCAGGTCTTTCCTGGGAAATCTGAGAGACACGGCTGCTGCCATGTTACCTCCTGCACTGTCACCTGTGTATGCACATGTATGTACATTGATCATATGATACAGAATGCACAGACACATACACAACACTTGCATGGCCGCCACACAACCTCTCCCCCCCCCCCCCCCCCCCCCGCCCCACCCCACAACACACACACACACAACACTCACTTGGGAGGGCAGGATAAAAAAAAAAAGCATTGTCGCTTTATTCTTTCACCCTCAATAAAGATAATTTGACTTGACTCACTCGCTCACTCAAGCCATCACATGGTGACCACTGGAATAGAGTTAGTTGTTGTTGTTGTTGTTCCCTGGCTTAAAAGGACTACAGGGATCATCCCGACGCCGATAGCATTGAACACTATGGTACAAATGCAGCAGCTATAGGGATGAGAACATAACGTGCGTAACGTAACCCTCCACGGGCGCAGCCACACTCCGACTTCGGGGATGAATAGTAGTATAAAACAAACATGATAACATTTTACTATCCTACCATAGACATAATACAATTTGTGGACTTGCCAAATTTTTCTACAAAATTGTTTAGAAAATGCATGGCGTCAAATTTTGTGCAGTGCCAGTAAGGTTTATAAAATCCACACCACTCGTATTGTGATGTATACAGGTCAATGTTGCTTATGCCTGCTATAGCATACGGTGAGGATCTATCCCAAGGACTGTGCCGTGTCATCACGTGCACTGTGGCTCCACCGATATAATAGAATACATTACAAATACAATATAATATAGATCTACAAGTAGTGCCTAAAAGAGGATGGCACGCGTGTGATAATTAAAAACAAATATCCAGATATATCATTTGCATATATTAACCCATAGGCTTAGTGTAAAAATGCACGTGATAAAAAGGTGTAAGAATACACCGTTGCAATTAGAAACTTGACATCACAGTTATATATCTCACGGCTTGACACAGCACTACCGTCTTGCAACGCGAGCTGTTCCTACCAAACCCATGATTTGACAAGCTGTGCAGTGCTACCCCTAGGATTCATTCAGCGCTGACGACAACATTGAATGCTAGTACACAACGAAGATTAATGGTTCGACTGAACAACAGTAGCAAGATGTCACATATCTACACCAAAACATTATGTATGTGCACGTCAAAACGACTAGCTGTGGATCAAGGCCTTAGGCTACTCAACCCAATGCCCGTCGATACAGCAGACAATTCGAGCTATGCAATTTGGCACAGGGGAGAAATCCATGTGAAACAGAGACTGGTAAACTGATACGGGACACCAGCACCAAACCTGCAAAAGCTGGGAGGAAGGGTGGAAATAAAATATGAGTCACAGCACAGTTAAGTATGTTATAACGTAATTAAGGATACAAATTTCACGTTAATTACACATACTATACGTGACTCACAAATGCAAAGTAGCGATAAAAGGAGAAGGGCTTACAGGTTAGGATCTGGGGAAGAGTCTGGAGAAGGCACCGACCAGAGGCTGCTG
>CM065685.1:7297748-7332773 GCA_017654935.2 Phymorhynchus buccinoides | reverse complement strand
AAGACTTTTTTTGCGAGAAGGAGCCTAAGGTAAAGCGCCCTTTCTTCGTGCTAACGTTACATATTGTTGTGCCAACTGTCCTGCAGTTTGTCTGAGGTACAAGATATATTCTCAAAAATGGGAAAATTGTGAATGTGATGCAGTTCAACAGTACCATTCTGGAGGACAATATTTTTTCCAAAGAAGCCAGGAATAGTCAATATATTGAATGTGGATCCTGGAAGAGAAGAAGAAGACATTGTTGTTCATTCCCGCGAAAACGGAAAAACACGGCCTTTAAAGACCACAAACCCGTCACGGTCAAAACACTATTTTAACGTGTTTTCCTCTTATGGCTGGTAAGAAATCTTCATAGCATTAGAGGGAATGTGATACGTGACGTGGGGGTCTTTAATGCCCATTTCTCAATTGAGTAGGTTGTGTATTATCCATTTTACTTCTTTCTACTTGTATAGGCTAGTTGGTTATTATTCTATTCAAGAGATTTCAAGCTGACTGAAAATGTAGGAATGAAGCCAAACAAAAGAAAGAGGAAACAGAATACGAGAAACGCGAAGCATTTTGCTTTCTTTTGTTCTGTGTTGATACACAGCGCACTTTTTGGGACCTTGACACACATGACGTTGGAAAGGCTACTTGCTTCCGGAAGGAGTTGTCTGTTTTGTGACATACAATTTGGTTGGGTGGGCCTGCACCTGGGCAATGCTACAAGAAAAAGAAGAAGAAAGAAGAAGAAAAGAAAAAAAGAAAAAGAAGAAGAAGAAAGAGAAGAAGAAGAAGAAGAAGAAAGAAGGAAAAGAAGAAGAAGAAGAGAAGAAAAAGAAGAAGAAGAAGGAGAAGAAGAAGAAGAAGAAGAAGAAGGAGAAGAAGAAGAAGAAGAAGAATAAGAAGAAAGAAGAAGAAAAAGAAGAAGAAGAAGAAGAAGAAGAAAGAAGAAGAAGAAGACGAAGAAAAAAGAAGAAGAAGAAGAACAAGAAGAAGAAGAAGAAGAAGAAGAAGAAGAAGAAGAAGAAAGAAGAAAAAGCAAAACGAAGAAGAAGAAGAAAAAGAAGAAAGAGAAGAAGAAGGCAGAAGAAGAAGAAGAAGAGAAGAAGAAAGAAGAAGAAGAAGAAGAAGAAGAAGAAGAAGAAGAAAGAAGAAGAAGAAGAGAGAAGAAGAAAAAAGAAAACGAAAAAGAAGAAGGGAAAAAGAAGAAGAAGAAGAGGCAGAGAAGAAGAAGAAGAGAAGAAGGAAGAAGAAGAAGAGAAGAAGAAGAAGAAGAAGAGAAAGAAAGAAGAAGCAAAAGAAGAAGAAGTAAGAAGAAGAAAAGAAGAAGAAAGGAAGAAGACAGAAGAAGAAGAAGAAGAAGAATAGAAGAAAAGAAAACGAAGAAGAAGAAGACAAGAGAAGAAGAAGAGGTTAGAAGAAGAAGAAGAAGAAAGAAGAAGAAGAAGAAGAGAGAAGAAGAAGAAGAAGAGAAGAAGAAGAGAAGAAAAAGAAGAAGAAGAAGAAGAAGACAGAAGAAGAAGACGAAGAAGAAGAAGAAGACGGCAGAAGAAGAAGAAGAAGAGAAGAAGAAGAAGAAAGAAGGAAGAGAATAAGAAGAAAAAGAAGAAGAAAGGGAGAAAAAGAAAAGAAGAAGAAGACAAGAAGAAGAAGCAAGATGCCAGAAGAAGAAGAAGAGAAGAAGAAGAAAAGACGGAAGAGAAGAAGAAGAAAGCAGAAAAAGAAGAAGAAGAAGAAAGAGGAGGAAGATTAAAGACCGTGACGGACGACGACGACGACGACGAAGAAGAGAAGAAGAAGAAGAAGAAGAACAAAAGAAGAAGAAGAAAGAAAGAAGAAGAAGAAGAGAAGATTGATTGTTTGATTGATTGATTATGGTTCGAAAAGCGCATTGAAGACCTTTTTACACTTCTGCCCAAAACAGAAGAAGAAGAAACCAGCAAAAACCAGCATACTTGCAGAATTGCTACGTACGAACATTTTGCACGATGATTGTGGGACTGAAATACTTAACTATGCTTTTTTTATGTGGTGATGTGATACAACTGACGAATGATATGATGCAGAACTGTATCGCGCTTGCTCAGCTTCCGTGGTTCACTGGGAAGCTACAGACGTAACGCAAAATTGACAGGTGTATTTATGTCCTGTTGGCATCAAGACACAATGGGGATATAAAAAAAAGCACGGAAAGCAAAAGGTAAAGATCCCCTCAGTAATTGTGATGTTGTCAAGGCTTATGCCTGTTTGGATTTTGTTTTCTTGTCATAGAGTGTGAAATATATAGTTCGTTCAACTCTGTCGTACAATCTGAGTGAAACATTCCAATTTCAAATATTGTTCGACGACCCAGCTACATTGAAGAAGCAAAGGTAAGCTTTTTTTGTTTTCTCTATTTTGTTTGTCTGCTTGTCACTGATGTACTTTCTTCTGACAGTCTGCCTGCATGTCTGCTCTATCTTTCTATCCACTATTATCCCCCGTGTTTGTTCGTTTGCCTCTCTGTACTTCTTTTCTCTTCCTTATTCACATTTATGCCCGTCAAGAACGATAATCTGTTGACTGAAAAAGCAATGGGGTATGTTCTTGTCTGTTACAAATTATCGTTCTTGACGACAGCAGACGGGCATAAATGTGAATATAGCCCTTCTACTTCTAATCCTTCCAATATTGTGTCTGTATGTCTTTCTTTATATGTTTTTTTTCTTCTCCATATTACTTAAGTCAATCTTATTTATGAAATGTGCATACCAGAAAACAGCTTTCATTGCTTTGTTGTAAAGACACCAAAAGGACTGACGTTTGTTTGTCTATTTGTCCTTTGACAACTTTTGTGCTTTCTTTTATCGATAGGACTAGGACTTATGCCTGTCTGTCTATACCCTAATCTGCGTCTATCTGTCTACTTGTATCTGTATGTGGTTGCTTCTGGTTACGGTGGTCTATGGTCGTCTATTTGCTATGTTTGTCCACTTTGTTTTCAACTGTGTTTTTGTTGTTGTTGTAATGTTGCGTCCCACGGTTGCTTTCATTTGGACACCCAAACATATTTTGTTTATATTTTATATTTTGTTTATCATGTGTGTGTTTGTGTGTTTCCTCTCTCTCTCTTCTCATCTCTCTCTCTCTTCTCTATCACTCTCTCTCTCTCTCTCTCTCTCTCTCTCTCTCTCACTTTCTCTATCTCTCTCTCTCTTTCTCGCTGCTCTCTCTCTTTCTTTCTCTCTCTCTCTTCTCTCCTCTTTCTCTCTCTCTTTCTCTCTTCCTCCTCATCTCTCACTCTCTCTCTCCTCTCTCTCTCTCTCTCTTCTCTCTCTCTCTCTCTCTCTCTCTCTCTCTCTGCTCTCTGTTTCTTCTCTTTACATTATGTGCCTCTCCACTCACCCCCCTCTCTCTTCTTCGTCTTTTTCAACATCATCTTCATCATTATTCAGCGTCATCATCATCATCACAATCATCATCATTGTAGTCGTCGTTGTCATCATCATCATCATTGTCGTTGTTGTCATCATCATCATTATCATCATCATTATCATCCTCATCATCAGCATCTTCATCATCATCATCATCTTCTTCTTCTTCTTTTTCTTCTTCCACCTTCTTTTTCACCCGTTCATCACTCGTACTTAGCAATGCACAACACATTTCATACAGTAGAGCATGATCTAGCCTTGATTCTTTTCGCATTTGATATTCTTTTATTAACTGAACGATGAATGCACGAGGTCACTTTACTTGAGTTCCTTTGATCTGTGTCCATGAGGAAACACTGTATTCCTTTGTTTTGTTCTCTGCTGTTATCTGTTTGTCTTAGAGAATTATGTACAATACTTCCATTCTAAACATATCTTCCTGAAGACAGACAGACAGACAGACACACACACACACACACACACACACACACACACACACACACACACACACACACACACACAACACACCAGGCAGGGGGCGGCACGCACACACACACACAACGCATGCACGCGCGCACACGCAACACACGCACGTACACACACACACACGAAATAAAAAAAAAATTTTGCTTAGCTTATTCCTTTGTCGTCAAAGAAGATCATTTTGATTTGACTTTTGATTTGACTTCACATACACACACACACACACACACACACACACACCACACACACACACACACACCACACACACACACGCACACACACACACATACACACACAAACACATCCACACACACATACACACACACAGACACACACACATGCGCATGCACACCACACGCACACTCACACACACACACCACTAAACACAACAACACACACAAAAAAACACACACCAACACAAACACACACAACACACACAACACACACCACACACCACAACACAACACAACACAAACACAAAATGTACCGAAAACATTACAAAAACAATGCCCCTAACGAAATCACACGTGGTCGTGAGACCAGAGTCACCCAGACGACTAAATGAAACATTAGACGAGCAAGAATGAGGTTATTCCAACTTCACAAAATGCCATGTAGATCTACACCAACATACAAAAAGACAACAACGAAACATCAGATTGCAGAAACTTCTCCTCTCAAACATAAAAACTTGAAACTATAAATACCAAACATCCATGACTGACGACATTCATCGCCAAACGAGAGATCTGGCTTTTCTTAGTGACAACAAAAATTTAGTGTTATCAAATACCTGAAGAAAAATATTATATGGAGACGGAATCAGTGTTCTAAAACCAGGCCATCCAGATGTGTTGACAAGGTGAAAAGCGAAAAAGAAAAACTTGAAAATAATTAGCGAAAGAACACACGACGACACAACAAGTGAAAGCAAGCGATCTAAGGGGGTAGGACAAAGCCGGGACGTAGTCAACAAACGGAATGACAAAGTTCGTATCAGGATGTCGGATAGCTTGATCTGATGATTGATGTCAAGAAGAGCCAATGGTAAACTGTATCCGAAGGAGAGACTTGGTAGCCAACCGATAGATCGAATATTATAAACGCTAAAAACCCCTGAGAATCAACCTCATACAAAAGGATCAGACTGCAATAACTATAACATGTCGTATTAACATTATCATTTCAAAAGCATACTTACCTTATGGGGAGAGTCGTACTCGAAGATGACAACCATCATGGAGGGCAAGTAGGACTCCAACAATACCCATAGCTATGGACTACAGTCGCAAACCGCCATAACCATCACCGATACCACTGAAGCGCGATAGGCGGAGAATCTGCCCGGAACTACACCAGGCAGCGAGAAGGAGAAAGGAAAGATACTGGCGCAACACGCTGACAATACTGACCACTTTTCTTGATACAGGAACCGGACTTCACCGAAAGCGCATTCCAATTGCACTCGCGAATATCCAGTCGATAATGCACGAGAGAAAAAACCTGCACGGACCTCAATAAAAGACGAAAGAGTAGAAAATTCACACTTTTTGACATAAAGGAACAGACGCACACAGGACAGTGACCTTCCACACTTATCCATGCGCCTATACGGATGCATGCTCGACAGGAATCCATCACAACTCCGCCGGTAACATACACAACCTTCTTAGAATGCAGAGAGATTTGTAGCAGGCTGTTCACGCGAAACAAAACACGCCAGAGTGGCCAAGCGCCCCGGTCCATCACAGCACCTCTGAACGCCACACAAGTTTCTAAGACACCATCGAGTTTACACACAAAAACACAACAGGACAAACCAATACTGCCCTACGTGACCTTACAATCAAAATAGCAAACTTCAGTTTCAAAAACACCTACAAAACACAAGAAGAAGGATAAAAGAGCAAAAAAATAGCTCCAGTCTGAGGCGGTACAGTTCATCGGAAATATACCGACGATATGAGACTACCGAATGACAATTGTTCATTAAGAAAACAAAAAACCTTGATCTTAACCAACAATACACATCAAAATGAAATAGATACAACACTGAGACTTAATTATATAAGAAGTCTGTCACACATCGGACATACGTAAAAGGATATGTAACTTGCGCGGGATATCAATTAAGGGCGAATTTAGGACAGAGGAAAGATATAATCACAAATACTAACTAATATGTAGCAAGAGAGGATGCTCCATCGATACAGTGAAAATAATATCAGAAAATATGATGATGCCTATTATACAAGGAGAGAGAAACCGCACTTGCATACAGGACGCGAATGCGATAGTGGCAGAAATTGTGACAAGCCTAGGTTTTCAATAGAGTGGTTGCCGCTGTTGCCTAGGTATAACATCCTACGCTGTATTTGAATCCCCGAGGCGTCACAAGAGGAAAACTTTATTTTTATTTTTTGTTTTTGTTCGTCCAGAGAGAGCATGGTGTGCAATTCTGGTTACTTAAAACTACTAGACCAACTTACCTTTCCCGCGAGAACTCTTGTTCCACTATTACCTTAGAATACATAGTTGCACCATATTCGTTTGGTTGAAAAAATCGAAGGTAAAAGGTATTAACTTTTAATACCTATATACGGTGCCGTGAGGCTCGTATATCCATGATCTCCGCTAGAAAATTCAGCTCTTTCCACCGGAAAAGATCACACAACAAACTAAGAATATGGGACAACTAAATCGTGCATTCCCGGACTAGCTAGATCTTCCGTACTAAATTTTTCGCTATTAAGGCATGAACAAGTAATTCTTATTAATGTGGGGACTGCTTAACGCGGAGAACTCCGCTGTCACTGGGACAATTCACACCCTGCTGATTACATCTATACATGGAAAGGAGTCTAAAGTAATATATATTCTTTACCCGAAGATTAGCCTTTCAGTAATATAACAGATAGATGCTCAATGGATAAATACGTTTATAAACTACGGGAGAAAACTTTCATCCCTGTGCATTGACTGTAACATGTGTATTCTAAATGGGAGAATACTAGGTGATCTACAAGGATGATATACTTGCTTCACACCAAAAGGATGTAGTGTAGTTGACTTTTTCTTATGTTCCCAAAATTTACTTACAGACATAATGGACATGAACGTTTCATGATCTAACAGTATACTCAGACCACTGCCCAGTATCGATAAGAATTAATCAAAGTGTCCCAAACGTGACTGACTACCAACTAACCAACAAAACACATGTAGAAATAGAATCTCATGGCATGAAGGATGAAAATATTATTTTCTTGTGGGATGAAAAATCTGCTATAAAACTTCAAAGAGCACAAACATCATTCAGAAATGAAAAAGCGTTTAACTTCTATCAACAATATTATGATATTAGATGACAAGAAGCTTGATTCCACGAAGACTGTGAATAATGTAGTTCACGAGTTCACACAAATGCTACATGACGCTGGTAAACAAAGTATTACATACAAAATAAAAAGGACATGGAAGAAAAGGAAAAGAAAGAATAAAAAATGGCGTTGACAAGGAATGTATGGAATTCACCAACCACAGTCTCAGGAAACAAATCTCTCTACTAAATACCAATTAAACAGAAACACCCCTAAATTTCAACAAAACACTTAACCAAAAATATTCCCTTGCTAGGAAAACATATAACAAAATTATTAAGAAAAAGAAGAGAATATACAAAGCCAGAGGGTCCTTATTAAACCCCTCTCTTTGAACAAAAACTTGAAACTGGAAAATCCAAAAACCGCAGCCTTGTCGATTGGCTGAAAACCTCGTGTGTAAAGGGTAAGCTTTATAACAGTCACTTAACTGGACCGACTCCAAGAGCAGACACAACCACTACCTGCGTTCTAAAAAATGGATGACCCAATCTTGGAAAAACTGAATATGAAAAGGAAGGTTGATATCTCTACTAAGAACAAAAGAAGATGTCGTCAAACACAGATACCTCGTCTGGCTAACATATTCAGACACTATATTTACTAAAAATCAAAAAGAAGAAAGACAACACAAAAAATATCAAGAAGATACAAAATCTTACGAAAAAAATGAAACAGCTAAGCTGGCTTGGATTAGGTGAGGACATACCTTTGAATATAGTGATTTTATTAAAAGCCTTTCAAGATAAACTTTAAATTACAAAAACATGAACGGTTTAACGGTGCTTCCAATCCGTACGATATAGATGGGTGTGGTAAGGAATTAATTTCTGTAAACGCTGGGATTTGTGCCAGAATTATTGACCCGCACAATAAAATCAACAGTATTTAATTTGGTCCAATTTTAGAAAACGTCCAATATTTCGGCCGCGAGATTGTGGTAGCTAGGAAAAAAGTCCTTTCAGTTCCTATCACATAAAGGCGGGATGACAAAACAAATTCCCTCAGCGCAATTACGTAGACTGGCGAGGAATTCACACATTAATTGTTCATATTACGTCCAATGTTTTGATGTCAAATACTAAACCGCTCGAATAAACAAGTACTTATAATCAAACAATTTGTTTATCATAAGGAACAAGCCGGTTTTAGAAACGGCCATATAACTACGAGATAATATGCTTTTTTTTTTTAAAAACTGCGGTTTCTGGGGCAACCTTAGTAGACCTACACAATGAAATTCTGTCGTATGATTGCGAGCGTGCGAGCTTGGGTATGCATACTTTCGTTGACTGTGTCTCCGGAAAGCCGTTTTGATAAGCATTTTCACACAAGGGACTATTATCCTACAAATTCCATAAGATTTTTGGTATCAACGGTAACAATGGTTTCATTGGGCTTAAAAACCATTGCCATGTACTTCGTTATCCAAATCACCAGCAAATCTACACTCCAGCTGATAAAACATGGATTTTTTTTTGGTCCATGTCTAGTTGCTTTATTTAATGCTACACTAATGAATCCTCAGCTTAATGTCGTTAGGTCACAGTGGAAACGGTCTGTCACAGTTCTAGTCGAACTTGTCAACATTATTCTAATATGTTTCTCAAGCACGACGAAAATTTAGTACAAAAGCTGGCTTACGCAAAGGAGTCATGATAATACCAACCAACACTGGAAATAAACTCACCTTTCCCATTTTTGAGTCATTTATTTATCACTCCCTCCCCTACTCCTCCTATCTTTTCTCTCCACTTCTCATATGCTTAGTATGATCTTATACGATCCTTTTTGCAACTATCTCCTCAACACCCAGCGTCTTTTTCTATTATTTTTTATCACCCTCCTCCCGACTCTTTCCCCACTCTTACTAACTCCCCCACCACTACTCCAGTTGCTCAGGATGTTCGCGCCCCCCCGGCCTTTCTTGCTATTCCCCTCTTACCACTCTTGTATTATTACAAACCTTAAACCGCCCTCTCACATTACTATCCTTTTTCCCCCCCCTACCATTATCTTCCCCAACACCCTTCCTAAATACCCCCTCTCATGCTTCTTCTCTTTGAAAATTGTAACAAATTCCCCCCTTTGAATACCCTATGCCAAGTAACTTATCTACCCCCATATCTTTGCTGTCGCAATCACACCCCCTCCTCTTCACACTATGGTTCTAGTCGTAATACTTTTTTCCCCTCTCATATCTTTTCCTTCGAATATTGCCCGCAGAACATCTCTAAGGCAAGCTCAAAGGTGAAACAAAGTAACATATATTCCTAAAAAGAACTGATTATTAACAAATGAAAACTCACACTATAATGATTCAAATTGTCTTACAATTATTAGATTTAAGATTACACTTTATGTGTCCACCTCTACGATAATATATATTGGATTAGGTAATAGTTGCAATTTCCTAGTGGGGTCGAAGTGGGGCTGCGCCCAATTATACATTACTTGTGTCGTGGAAGATCTAAACTACAACTATTACTATAGACAACACTGGCTTTGTAATTCAATTGCAACTTTCAACCAGCTAAAAATCCACCCCACAGATCATAAACTTACAAATCATAAGTTTACTTTCTCTCAAGAAAAAATTTTAGGAGTTCACAAAAAAGCTACAAAATTAGCTGTTATTGGAGAACTCGGAAGTTTTCCAATTAGCTTAGCAATAATCAATCAGATTATAAAGTTCTAGTACCATATTTTAGAATCTAAAGACAACTCTCCTATCAAAACCATATACACGAACATGTTAAAGAATGAACATCATCAAACACCTTGGTTTAATTTTGTCAAACAAATTCTTAACCTAATTGGATTGGATTATGTGAGATCTGGCATACGTCGTTGAAAAAGCAACCAGCATCACTTTATGTGAATATTAATAAGTTATGTCAGGTTGTCCAAATATGAAATTACAAGCTGAAATGCATAATATATTTTTTACGGTGGACCCCAGAAAAAACAAAAAACAAATAGCAAAATGCAGTAATACCGAATCAAAGTGCTTAAATATTTTACAACAGTAATACTACAAGAATATAGAATTGAACCATATTTAGCAAACTCTTTCATAACATTTAACCCAAAACAATCATTATGTAAATTAAGAATTACTTGTCACGACCTTAAAATAGAAAAAAGGTAGATATACTAAAACTCCAAGTGAAAGAAGATTATGTTTGGAATGTAATGAAATTGAAGATGAAATTCATTTCTTAGATAATTGTATCAAATATGACGATATAAGAAAGCACTTTTTAAAACATGTTGAAGACAAATACAAATTACAAAACGCGCTACCAACCAATTTAGTATCAAATGACAATGTTATCAGCGAGGTTTCGAAATATGTATATGAGTGTCAGCAGTTACTAAAGTAGATCGAGGAAAAAGTACAAACAAGAACAGAATGCTTGATGAAAAAGTTCATATTACAAATTTAATGCTTTGTTTCTTACATTTAGTGTCTCGTTGTTTGTTTATTATTATTATTTTATTATTCATTTTCTTGTTAGTGTCCTCATCACATCTGTTCCGGTTTTCAAAGACCATAAATATACTGACTCTGAATCTGCAAAAGAACTCCTGGTGTATACACGAGAATCTTGAATCATACAGGACAGAGAAGAGAGAGATGAGATAGTAGAGATAGATAGAGAGAGAGAGAGAAATATAGAGAGAGCGAGAGAGATAGATAGGAGACTGTAGAAAGGGAGATGATAGAGTAGAGAGAGAAGTAGAGCAGAGAGAGTGACTTTTCCAAAAAAGAAGTGTTCCCTTACTCCTCAGCCTAAGTTGTGAAAGAAAAGTGCAAACCATACACCTCTTATGGACCTTGTTACAAAAACACACAATCGTATTTCGTGTAACTTTTCCACAAGATTCAGATGGTGCGGACTCAGAGTTACGTCGTGTTACCCAAAAAAGATCAATTGTGGGAGAGTACAGGAAGCATAGCATTTTAGCGAACAGAATGGCGGTTCCCACAAATAGAATTATAAATACGTCATTCTCCGTTCTGTGTGTGTCTGTCTGTCTGTTGTTAGATCTTGGTGTCTCAATACGTATATCTCCTCAAAAGATCTGCCACACTGTGACTCTTGACTAACTTGCTTTTCTCAAGTCTTGTCTGTCCTTTTTCCCCTTGTAAGTAAATCGCACCCCTCCCTCAATCTCCCCCTCGGTCTCCCCCCACCCGCATCTCTCTTTCACATTCTTAGTGTGTGTGCCGGCTTGTTGTCGTGTGTAGTGTGTCTAGTTTAGTGTTGTGCTGCTGTAGTCCTCATTCTGTGTGATATGCTGTTGGGGTGGGTGTGTGTTTTGTGTGTGATAAGGGTGTGTGCTGTGATGTTGTGAGACATGGTGTGTGTGTGTGTGTTGTGTGTTGAGTGTGTGTGTGTTGTGTGTGTTGTGCTTGGTTTGTGTGTTGTGATTTGTGTGGTGTGGTGTGCTTTTGTGTGTGTAACTTAAAACATAACCCAATATAATCCTTTTTAATCACTTGGGATGTGATCTGTGTGTAAAGTACACACTTTAAATAACTACAACGATTTCATTTTTATATCCACCTATATGGGGGGATTGACTGACATTATATTAATTTCCATATACACTTAGGGAAGGAATCTTATATAAAGCAATTCAGGTTCATGACCCAATTATAAAAGTAAATATTAAAATACTTACAGAGTCTCTTTCACTCACATGACTTTCATCAATGCGTTTCCAAGAGCCAGTACTACAGATTCCAAATTATTAATTGTCACATATTCTATTATCACGTACTCTATTCGATAATTATTCCCTCCGTTGTGAATATTGTGCGATGTTATAATCATATTGTCATATCATTTGTCCAATATTTCATCTCTTCACGCATGTGCTGACTGTTTTTTCTGGTTAGTGTGTGATTGTGTGTGTGTGTGTTTTTTTGTGTGTGTTTGTGTGCGTTGCGTGCGTGTCAGTGTGTGCGTGCGTGCGTTTGCGTGCGGTTGCGTGGGCGTGCGTGTGTGCGTGCGCGCGCGCACAAGAATTGCAGCCTAAGGGTTCCACCTACGAAGAAGAGATCACCAACTGATATGAAAACACAATTCTGTATGGACGAACCTCACAAAAGAATATGAATATATCAACTAAGTTATACACTGCAATGTATGCAAATCTATCACAAAATCTAAACAAAAACCGGCCAAAACTCACTTGAACAAATTAGTCTCAGTAAAACGATCCAACAGAGACGCATCTCAATTTAAATATACACATCTTAAAAAAATAACAAATTTTATAACAAATCAAAAACATAATACATCTTCGAACACAACTCGGGCGCATGTAACATCAACGACGTTCAAAAATGCCGCAGTAAATAGTAACCTACAAACGCACCTCTACACTGACTAAATTAGACAAGGACAGTACACAGTGGCAGTAATCCACATAGTGCAGAAGCAAAATGACTACAAATAAGGCTTCGCACGAATACATCCGAAGGATCTCAGGCAAAACAATCACTCAGATGCAGTGCCAAAGTTTAAGAAGTTCTCATCAGTGATTGATTGCACTGGTTCCTTGTGGTATAAGAAAGTCTGTATATATCTGTGCTCTTATTTTCAGCTTTTAGAGTTCTGTATCGAAGGCCGGGTGGTAACACTTCATAGTATTTTGCCATAACATGACTGTCATCATTAAGAATGTTCCTGGCTTTCTCTTTGCTACTTGTTTTGTACATACAACTCCATCATGCATAAAACCCACACTCATTCCTTTACACCCACAAACCATTTACTGCACATATTCACCACAATAAATTACTCACAACACGCGCATTAATTACCAATTCTTCATCTCAAGCTTCACAATACTCCAACAGACTACATGACACTCAGTAAGACACAGTTTCAATCGCAACAAAACATCGGTAGTATGGTTCTATGTGAAAATGCGGTGTTATGTATATGTATATGATCTGTGTCGTGCTTGTGTTTGTGTTTGTGTGTGCATGCATGCTTGTGTTTGTGTGTGTGTGGTGTGTGTTGTGTGTTTGTGTGTGTATGTGTATGTAGTTGTGTGTGTGTGTGGTGTGTGTGTGTGTGTGTGTGGTGTGTCTGTGTGTGTTTGTGTGTCTGTGTTTGTGTCTATGTTTCTGTGTGAGTGTCTCTGTGTGTGTATGCGGTCCCCAGTCTGTATTCGATGTGGTGTTAGATTGTACATTGATAAGAATGCGTGTTGTTTCTAGTATGTGATCTCGGAGACAAAAGTATTGATAAATGTGACATGGGATTAAAATATGTGGGGTGAGTGACAATAGAATGATAGAGAGGAGAATGAGAGAGAAGACAGAATGGAGAGAGAAGAGGGAGAGAGAGAGAGAGAGGTAGAGGGAGACAGAGAGAGAGAGAAGAATGAGCAGGGCATGGGCAGGAGAGACGTTCCAAAGTAAATAAGAAGAGAGAAATCATAGAGACCAAAAGATAAAGAGAGACGTATTCTCACATATCCCTCTCTCCCACTTTGCTCATACCGTTTTTGTTTTTCTTTAGTTCTTGGTTTTGTTCTTTCGTTTTGTGTAAATAGTGTTGTGTTATTTTTCCTATTCTGCACCAGGATATGTTTTCACCTAAATACCAGGGTAACACTGACCCTTAAAAGGATATTTCGGGATTGAGGAAAAATCTCTGTATTACAATGTTTGTTACTCTTTCAAGGAAGAAAACAAACAACACAAAACCATCCAAAAAAACGAAGATGCAAAGAAAATAAAAGAAACTCAAATTACGAAGTAATTCACCCCCAAGAGTTTTCCTACTTCTCTTTCTTAAAAAAAAAAAAAAAAACTCCCCCAAAAAAAACCCCCCAACAAAAAAAAACCAAAAAACCACACAAACTCAGTCAACATTTCTTCTCTTGCTCTAATCTCGTCTCTCTTGTCCTCCCTCTGGTCTTCTCTCTCTTCCGATCGTCTTGCTCTCTTGCTCTGAATCTCTCATCGTACTCTTCTTGCGTCTCTACACAACAGGCCAGTCAGCGGGTCTCCGATTCTCGTCTCTCGTCTACTCTCTCTCTCTCTCTTATCTCCTCGTCTCGGCTCCTCTCTCTCTCTCTGTTTCTCAGTCTCTCTCTCTCTCTCTCTCTCTCCGGTCCATCTCTCGCATCTCTTCTCTCTCTCGTCTCTCTCTCTCTCTCTCTCTCTCTCTCTCTCTCTCTCTCTCTCTCTCTCCTGTCGTCTGTCTCTCCTCTCTCTCTTAAAATTAAACAGCTATTTGCTGTTCACATGTTCACTTTTTCTTGACCTGACATTTTGTTTCCGACTAATGTTCGAGATTTGAACATTTGTAGCAATTTCTTTGAACATTTTCACAAAAACATATTTATATCGAACTTTCACTCCTTGTGCGAAGTTTGATAATAACCGAGAAATTATCTTATACATTACCTTAAACTAAACAGCTAATTGCTGTTCACATGTTCACTTGTTCTTGACCTGACATTGTTTGCCGACGAATGTTCGAGATTTGAACATTTGTAGCAATTTCTTCTCTTGTTCTTGACGCTGCTGTTGACCTTTTACAGACCATATGAACAAAACGGGTGTGAAAACGGAGTAACACGGTACTGTAAACACAACCATAGTGTCGTAAAAGTTACTGAAACTAATATCACATAAACTCATTATCCTAACGATTCCAAGTAAAAACCAAAACCCAGCATTGGTGACAGACACTTTTCGCACTGCATGCACTGAAGAATAGGCTAACTGTTTCGTAGAGGTAAGTGCTATCCTGTGTTTCGGCGTCTTCAAGAAGAGAATAAATTGACCAGTTCCTATTACCAGGCCTGAAACAAAGTTGACGGCAACGAGGACTGTGAACCAGTTGAACGTTTGTTCTGACTGAGGATGGTCAGTTGATACCAGACGACACAGACCTGACTCTCCTTGGAGACCCCAGTGTGCCAGTCCAGAAAGAAATGGGATCAATGACAGCAAGATTCCGAATAGCCACACACCGAGAATGACCAAAGGTGTGTTGATTATCGAGAAATGCTGAAGACAACTAAAGATAGCGATGTGACGAAATGTGCAGAGTAAGATCATCATCGGCGATACCGTCACAGATAACATGTAAAGGAACCCGGCCAGCTTGCAAGCGCTACTTTGTGTCCAAGCCTTTTCATTCTGTAGATACATTCCCTGAAACGTGAGGTCTGCTGCCACAGTGATGCTGACGTGGCATCCCATACATAAATCGGCAAAGTGTAAGTGACTAACAGCCATCATGAACTGACTTCCCGCCATTTTGATGATAACAGGTGACGTCACGAAACATCCTACGTGACCTACGACGTTGGACACAGTGACCAGCCAGAAGAAAGCCCTGGCCAGGTCAGAGGTCAGTAGTGTTGTACAGGAAGGCAGCACAGTGTCTGGAGAAATGCACTGGACTTCTGTAGAGTGATTGGCAAGAAAATGTTCACAGCATAGTCTGTAATTAGACGAGTACACTCGCTGTAATTCAGAAGATCTCAGCATCATATCTGGTGGGAAATTTCTGATGGGATTGTTTCGTAAATCCAATTCTTTGAGTCGAGGTATGTTTTTTAAACCTTGAACGCTAATTGTTGTAACAGCGCAAAATGACGTGTTCAATATTTGCAAACAAGGAAAATATATAGATTCGTATTTGTGAAAAATATTTACAAAAGTATGGGACATTTCTAATTGATGTAGAGAATAAACAATGTGTTGTTTTGATTTCCTTATGATTTGGTTGAGGGGATTGTGTTCTATATGAAAACTTTTAAGATTCTTGTGCAGAAGAATATCAATAGTAATAGTACTGATATTGTTATGAGATAAATCAATATATAACAGATTTTGTAAATGAGTTTTTGAAATGTTTTTCATCCAACAATGAGATAAAATCAGATGAACAATGTATGCATTTGCCTTAAAATCGACAAGAGACATATTGGTGCCTGTTCCGTTCACATAACGTAGATTTGGAAATTGACTTGACATGAAAGGTTGTGAGCACGTGAAAACATGACCTTGACATTGGCATCCTTCGGGGCAGCTCCTGTCGCATATCAATTCGTCATCACGCTGTGGACACTGACCCCAGCCATCACACAGGTGATCTGAATGCGCACATATTGCAGAAGACCGACATTGGTAGAAGCCAGGACACTTCATTGTCTCACACTCATGTTCATCCTCTCCATACACACAGTCGTTAAATCCGTTACATCTGGTGTAGACAGGCAGACAGTAGAGCCACTCGGACGTACAACGGTAATGACTAGGGGGACAGGAGTCGTGAGATGTCATCCGCTGTTGGGTGAAATAACCCGTCCCGTCAAGATTCACGAAAGCTGGGTATTGCTTCACGTATTTGTCTTTCACAGGAGTGACATATGTGTCATCGTCGCTGCATCCAACTTCATCTGAGTCGTCCACACAATCTGAGAACTGATTGCATCGTTGACTGTATGGCACACACTGACCGTTCAAACACCGAAAACCGTCACATGATATTTCACAGAATGATTCGTCTTTTCCATCTGTGCAGTCAGGTCTGAAATCGCAAAGTAAAGTATGGTGCACCACTGTTGTGTCATCATCACACATATATTGTACGTAGTTGCATTGTTTGTTTTCACAATGCTTGCGGCCATTCAGTTCACAACTCGCATTGGACAAATGGTAGGATTTTACATATGTCTTTTTGTTACATTGACTCTTGTCGTCCTTTAACAGAAACGTGTGGGTGATAGCATTTGAAGAGCAAAGAGACAAACTCTGTCGTGTGCACTGATGGAAACATTTAGACCACCATGCCTCTGGAAATGACAACTGGGTGTAAGAGTGTTCATGGGACTGTAAGTTGAGTTCACATACGATGAATCTCGCCCATGTATTATAATCTGGCTTTTTAATCATTGCATGAGTGATGTATATGCTTTGACGATTCCTTGATATAAGCAAGTCTTCGCTTACATGGAAGTGGCCCATGTTGTAAACCAAGGTACCGTCAAGCCATGCAAGAATCTTACTGTAAACAAACGGCACGTAACGCCAGCCTGAACGCAAACCTATTCCTACCCTAAACGTGATGTAGTTTGACAATAATGTTCGAAAATCGAGTTTTTCTCGCGTTGTTTTTAAAGATGCAAGTCGTTGGTCTATTTGACGGCACTCGTGATCAGAAATCGCAAAGGGCACAACAGCTTTTCCTTTATCAACCAATGTAAAACATTTGTTGCGTGATGCCACCATTCCATTACAATCGGCACTGCTGAAGGGGCACTTGCCTGTTTCATCCCGTCCATCTTCGCACTGTGTATAGTGATTGCAATGCAGGTGAGGATCCAAATCAGAATAGTGGTGGTGAGAACAGTTGAAGAAACCACTCGGTAACTTGACAAACTCTGTCATCACTGGAAGCACAGACACTAGCAATGCCATACCCCCATGCTGGGAATTTGTTGAGTGATAGAGCTTGATTTCGATATGGGAGGTGTTGATGATTGTAGACAATGAACTAATATTATAACAGATCTCTTCTCTTTCTTCCTTGCCTGCATCTGTTGAGTACTTTAACCATACACGAGGAGACAGACAAGATGACATCTGAAATTCGGATGCTTTCTTAATACTTATGATGAATATTTGATTGAGTTTTGAGAACTCTGTAAAGCAGAACCTAGAAGAATGTATCGGAGGTTTCTTTATCAGATATGGTGTGAGCAGCCATCTAGAATGTTTGGCTACATGCTTCAAGACGAAATTACTGTGATTCACAGCCTCGATTTGAACGTCAATACCAGGAATGCCTGTGCTTGCAATCAGCATATGATTCGTGTCTGCATCAACAAAACTCTCCTCCCGATCATGAAAATCACACCCGAGAAGAAACTTATCACCCCAAGTACTGTATTTTCTCAAAGGTAAGATTATAATTCGCCACTGACTAGTCAGGCAGTCATACGACCGGCGTTGTACACGTGCTCGGACGTAGCTTCCCCTTGCAACTTGCACATGGACTTTACAGAAAGGGGTGAGGTGGTTGCATAGTCCGTGCATTACTCCCTGGCGCGCAGTGTACCGTAACTCTTCTATCTCACAACTCGATGCGTTGGTTTGAAATACGGTGAAGTTGGTGATGCTTTGTGACAGGAGATGCTCCACACCAGGGCAGGATTCAATGACGGCTGGTGGGATGACAGTGTGTGCAGAATTCACAACGGTGTTCACACTATCAGTAGTGACTGTCACGAAATATATAACTGATCAAATGTAAACAAAGATTAAACAGAAATGGTTATGCACCCCAGTTCAGTTCACACGTATTTATCACATTATACCATCTTGGAACCTACTGGACAAAAGCATGAATCTGTCCCTAAAATAAACGAAATCAACAATGCTAAGGTGGTTAACTGTCCATTTTAAAGAGTACTCAACTCCCATCAAAATCAACAATGGCAACAACGGCATGGCTGTGTCTTGGTTGTGGTATAAGGGTGTAAGAACAAACCAGGGACTGCCTTTTTTTTTTTTTTTTTATTTTTTTTGTTTATTTTTTTTTTTTTTTTTTTAATTTTTTTTTTTTTTTTTTTTATTTTTTTTTTTTTTTATTTTTTTTTTTTAATTATTGAAGTATTTCTGGTATGTTCCATCCGTTCTTTTTTTGTCCGCAGAGCTAGGTAGTTGGCTTTGATGGAAATGTGTGCCCTTTAATTTAACTCACTCCTCACTGACCGGTTGCTTCCCCTTTCAAATCCCTGAATGTCTGCCTCCTTCTTTTCTTATGAACCTTTACACACCTCTTAGACAGTTACGCTCCTCCTCTGAAACTTCTCTCCTCCAGATCCCTCGTTACTGCACCAGGACCCTTGGAGAACACTCCTTCTCTTTCCAGGCCCCCTCCACACTTGGAATAAACTCCCTTTACCTCTCCGTTGGCTTGCCAACTCCCTGTCTTCATTTTTAAGTCTTCTCTCAAAAGTATTATTTTCAAATGCATAGCCTGCTATATTTCTGGTTCAAAGTACTGTGCCCCTTCCATCCGCGTGTGTTTGTCGATTGTGCCTGCTTGGTGTTCTGTGCGTGTCGGGGGTGTTGTGTGTGGGTGTGTGTGGTGTGTGTGTGTGGGGGGGGGGGTATGCGTGTTAGTGGAGCGTTTGTGGCGTGTGGTTGTGCTGTGGTGTGTGTGTTGTGTGTGGGGTATGTAGGTATGTGTGTGTGTGTGTGTGTGTGTGTGTGTGTGTGTGTGCGGTGCGTGTGCGCGTGCGCGGCGTGCGTGCGGTCGCGTTGTGGTATAATATATTTTTGTCGTTATTTATTTATAATTGCCTTGCTGGTGTTATTCAATTATAATTGTAAGCCGCTTAAGGCGTTTTTAAGAATTAGGCCACTATAAATGTTAATTATGTATTATGATTAATATTATTATTAATTATTATTATTATTTTACATCCATTCAGGACGGGCATGCAGTTGGGTTCGAAAACACATCACCACAAACAAGTAGTGTGATGTTAGGGGCCGATATTTCCATAGAACATTAGGCTACCAAAATCATGCAGTTAATAATCAAAACATATCAAATTCAATATCTTGGTCGTTTTTCTCCTATTGAGGGAACAAAATCACATTCCAGTCTCTGAGCCCCTTCTACAGCCCAAACTGAAAGAAACATCTGCAATGATTGGTTGATTTCAAGAGAAGAAGAGTGAAAAGCAAAGCAAAAATAGACTACGACGTGGCTCTTGACAGCTGGCTACGCGCCAGAAATCAAAGCCTCTTTGGAAACTACTGATGTGCCAGAATCACTTCTCTAGCCAAAACTGAAGTAGAGTCTGAATAGATTGTTTTGTTTCAAGAGGAGGGAAAGGTCAAAAGCAAAGTAAAAAATAAAATAAAAAAAGACGTGATTGAGAAAAAATCAATGTACAAATAGCATAAAGCACCATTTCTTCGTTTTTCTGGATCTATTCCATCTGCTTATTTATTGTATTTATTATAGTTATATTATTATAGTTATTATTATAGTTATATAATATTTATTATTATTTAAATTATTATTATTATTATTATTTATCTTATCTTTTTATTACTTTTTTTATTTGCAACTTGATTGATAGTAAATATTGAACAGGATACTATCTAAGAAAGCCAAATAATGTCTAAAATGCATGCAGATCGGCATACTTGTGGATATAGTCTATATATATATATAATATATGTATATAGGGTAGGTGTCCCTTGTGTAAGATTGCTCTAATCCCTTTGCGAATTGAAGAAATATATGTGTATAATACAGCCGAGTACGTGATTATGTTTATATGCAGCTATTTTTTTCCCAGTGGCCCTTATGTTCTTATCTATGTATGCATGACTATATTTTGAGGGTTGCCTGCCAGAGTAGCGTATATCGCGTTTCAGTAGTTTGGAGAAAAACAAAAATCAAAGTTTGAAGCGAGGAAAGAGTTTAAGCGTTTACTTTGATATCTTAGCCATTAGCAAGAGAAAGAAATGTAACAACACAATGCTTAGTTTTATCACAATAATGAATAAAAGTAGGTTTAGGTTTGGTATCTTGTATATGTAAATTAAAATGTTATCTATTTCACTCTTAATATTGAAGAAGAGAGGGGTTAGCGAAAGAATTTGTATTTCACTGAGAGTGTTAAATTGTCCGCACTGGTTGTTGAAAGGAGTGAGCGCGTGTGCTTGCGGGGTTTGCTGTCTGGTATGCGGGTTTGTATGCATGTAATTGGACAGAATAACAACCACGTCGTGTTGCCATAGCTGAACATCTTCATAGGTAGGCTCAAAACCTTTTGAACACCCGGCAAATGGCCGCTAGCGAGGTCAGGGCCAGTAAACAAGATCAGTCTGTTTGTTACGAAGGCACTAATAAGTCAAAAGTGACGATTGGTTTTAAACACAACCCAGATGTGCCCTTATAGTGAACTGTGAACCTGAATGACTAAGACTGTAATGTTGTGATTCGATGTTTGAAATGTCACAGAGGTTTATTGTTAGTGTTACTATGTTTTGGCCTGGTGTATATATTGGGCTACTCTTATAGCTTCTTTCAACGCTCTCTCTTATAGCGACTCTCAACTCATGCGGGTGCAATAAATCTAACTGGTCGTAAATCTTTGCGTAAATAGGCCTAATGTCAACGAGGGTTACATTTGGGTTATAAAAAAGAGCGTTTTATGTGGCTCTCGATTTTATGTGCTCTCTCTCTCTCTCTCTCTCTCCATCTCTCTCTCTCTCTCTTTCGTGTCGCCTTTCTCTCTCTCTCTCTCTCTCTCTCTCTCTCTCTCTCTCTCTCTCTCTCTCTCTCTCTTCTCTGCTCTCTCTCTCTCTCTCTCGTCGTGCTCTCTCTCCTCTCATCGCGTAACGTAGAGCGATGCGTAGCTGATTATAAAGGCTTTGGTTAAATCATCGTGTGTTGATTGTTTTTGTTTAAAAACATGTTTTTAAAACTCTCTCTCTCTCTCTCTCTCTCTCTCTCTCTCTCTCTCTCTCTCTCTCTCTCTCTCTCTCTCTCTCTCTCTCTCTCCTCTCTCTCTCTCTCTCCTCCCATTTATGTATTTATTTATTATTTATTTATATATTTATTTATATATTGTATGTGTGCTTTTTTGCTGCATGGTTGTGTTTGGATTTTCAATGGATGTATGATTTTGTTAGAACTGTGAATTATGAATTGTGTGAATCTCTCCTTCTCTCTCTCTCTCTCTCTCTCTCTCTCTCTCTCTCTCTCTCTCTCTCTCTCTCTCTCTCTCTCTCTCTCTCTCTCTTCTCTCTCTCTCTCTCTCTCTCTCTCTCTCTGTCTCCATATATCATTTGGAAGTTCTGTGCTTGTAGCTTCCTCTATTCTGCCACTCTCTTTGAATCTGCCTTTTCCCTTTCCTTTCTATCATCTGGCCACTATAATATTAATTTCAGTCAACATTCTTTCAAAAAACAAATACATCAGCGTCTGCGTGACCAGTTTTTCCAGACCTGGCAGGCTGAGTTAAACACAAACGAACTTTACACGAACTACAGAACATTTAAATACATTTTTGTGTTAGAAGAATACTTGACCATTCTCCTTGAATACCAGGCCAAATGTATTCTCAAATTCATAGTATTAAATCACAGGTTACCTATTCAGCAAGGACATTTTCAGGGTATTGTTCATGAAGAGAGAGTGTGCAATAAGTGTGAATCAAATGATTTAGGAGATGAATGTAATGTTAATTCTTTTGCAATAGTAGAAAACAATTGTTGACGCCTTTTTATTACAGACACCCTAATACTATTAAGTTCAACAAACTGTTTACAACACGTAATAAGAAAACTCTGCAAAATGTAGCAAGATTTGTTAAAGTTATGCATAGCCACTGATTGTTCACATGTCATTGCTCTTTGTCTCTTGTATCATTATGGATGTGCTTGCGCGTGTGTGTACGTGTGTGTGTATGTGTATGAGTATGCGTGTGTATCTGTGCGCGCATGTGGGTATATATGTGTATTAGGAGAGAGAGAGAGAGAGAGAGAGATAGAGAGAGAGAGAGAGAGAGAGAGAGAGAGAGAGAGAGAGAGAGAGAGAGAGAGTGAGAGAGAGAGAGAGAGAGAGAGAGGACAGAGGATGACAGAGAGAGAGAGAGAGAGAGAGGGAGGGAGAGAGAGAGAGAGAGAGAGAGAGAGAAGAGAGAGAGAGAGAGAGAGAGAGAGAGAGAGAGAGAGAGAGAGAGAGAGAGAGAGAGAGAGTGCATGAATGTGCTTGTGCTGGTGTGCACTTGCTTTTGTAATTTGAATAGATTGTTTATATATTATTACGCCACTATTTCACTGAATATCATGATGATGGTTCGATTGCCTACCATGTGGGGGTCATACTGATATGTAACTGATAAGTAAAAGCTTTGATTGTAGTGATGTGTGATACGACAATTTGGTATGTCGTGGTTTAGTTGGATGAGGTGCATCATGATGTGAACCGCACCCTTGTAAGTGGATTAGCTGAGGTTTGATAGGACGATGTTTGTTGTAGTGATTATTTTGTGTTGTGCTTTGTTTCATTGACTGATGTACGTAATCACAGCAGTTCTTGCCGCAACCCTTCAACGTGACTGGATATTGATCTATATTTTCTGTTATTTTTCGTTTGTTTGTTTTTGTATGTTGTTGTTGTCGTCGAAGGTTTGTTTGTCCGTTTATTGTTTGTTCTTTTTTACTTTTTCTTTTTTCATTGTTTATATATATTTTTTTTTTTGTTTTTCCATGTACCCCCAATGGTTTTTTTGGAAATAAAAAAACACCTTGAAACCTTGATCTACTCACTTTCTGACTTATTGGCCCATTCTCTTGCCTTTTCTTTACAAATTCTTTGAAATAATTTATCTCATTTGAGCTCCTCCGAAATCGGAATGTGTTGGCTGTACGCACAGCGCGCAGGGAGACCAGTAAAAACTGAAAACCTGACACATACGTACCTTACCCATTATGGCCATATGGCCTGGGATCGCAGAAGAAGAAGAAGCAATAGCATGATTTTTGTGGTTTTTTGGGGTGGGTGGGGAGGCCTCTGCTTTCATGTTCAGTGTTCAAGTTCATTCATCCCTTGCAGTAGCTGTGTCCAATGGTTGTTGCGTTGTATAAATGCCATTTTAAAAATATCAACACAGATTATGACCTTGAGATGACGACACCAAATGCCGGTTTTGTAACTCTGAGAGGAAATCGCAGTCGCCACGCTGGGAAAGTAGAAAAAAACGTGCCCGTGCCAGCCGAAAGCACTGTGGTCATCAGTTTTAAAGAGTACACTGACAAGCTGTTAAAGGTCGACGTGTTTCGCTATTACAGGCCTTACTATTACAGACCCTCTTATCTCATGAAAACGAAGGTATGGAAGAGATGGAGGACCATGCAATCCGATGTCGCGAACATGTTTCAAGCTGAGCGGTTCACCGCCACTGGACCCGTTTACAACTGCAACGGGGCGGTTTGCTTTCAACTTTTTTTCTCGTTTTTCAACGAGAGCCAAAAGCCTTTTCGGTCACTCCAAGGGTTGTGGAACTGCTCGGTTGATCATTACAGCAGGTTTCGTCATCATTTGGCCTGTAACCTGAAGACAGAGTGTGAGGATGGACGGGATGAATCAGGGGAATGTCCCTTCAGCAGTCCCCAGTGCGATGGACTGATTGCGATGTGTGACCGCTGCTACAAACTTATCTCCAGTTTGAAAGGGTTCTCTGGTGATACACAAAACTTGAATAAGAGAGCTAGTGATTACTGTGAATCAATACAAGGCCGCCAAAGCTTTCCCACGTGTGTTCATAATTGGTACATTATTTTAAGAAACAGAATTAAACTGCATCCTTATTGGCTTAACAATCTTTGGGTTGGTGTGTACTCTAACGATGTTTCCTTACCGAAGATGTACAGGCATATGCCGGTTGATGCAGTGAAAACTGTCTTTCAACATTCGTGGACAGGTGATGGAAGCATTCACACGTTATCAAAGACCTGTTACAAGACACATTGCCGAGGCAAAGCTGTATTTGCAGTGAAAGTAATGTCTGTGCTGTGCATGCCTAAATCAATCAGTATACTGCTATATGGAACAATGTGCGAATTTTCAAATGGTAACTCCACAACAAAGCATCGTACATCAAAATCAGTATCAATAAATACAACGGATATCTTGCTGACACAATCACAGCACTCTATGGCAGAATGCCCAGAGGGGCACGTGACACATGCTTTTTTTCTTTGTGGGTCTGACCCCCACAAAATCTGTGCTCAACAATGGCCAACAGCTTCAGCCTCGTCTAGCAAACTGTCACAAGGCAAAACAGTAGAGTCACAGAATCATGGTGCCTCTTGTATAGCCACATTTGCCTGTACTGAGAGCTCCGCGCAAGTGTCCTACACATCTGTTTGTGACTTCATCCCTGATTGTGATGAAAAGAGTGACGAATCATTTTGTAAGCATTCCCCTTGCATCAGGATGTTCACTTGTAATAATGGCCAGTGCATGCCCTACGACCTGGTCTGCGACAACATGTTGCATTGCAAAGATGAATCTGACGAAGAAAATTGTGCCGTTAATAGGATTAAACGTGGATCAAAACTACTAGCTTTCGCATCTCCTGCACTCGTCAGGTTTAATGGGATTGCCCAGTTCATCTCCACACCGATGATGTCCAATGAGTCCTGTCCTGACAGCCACTATCATTGTCCTGGTGACTGGAATGACTGTCTGCCCGTCTACACGCGCTGCAATGGGATGAAGGACTGTTTGGATCACCAGGATGAAGAGGGCTGTGAATTTTTAAAATGTGCAGGTCTGTTTCGATGCCGACATTCCAAACAATGTCTACACAGTGATCACGTTTGTGACGGCTGGCCTCAGTGTCCGCTGTATGACGATGAGTTAGCGTGCAACGTACCCTGTCCTGTGAACTGTTTCTGTCAGGGTCACAGTTTCATCTGTCCCCAACCATTTCCTGCAGCTCTCTTTCCTGAGCTTCGTTATTTGGATGGTACAAGGTCGGGCATGACACTTCACGATGTCAGCAACAACAGCTTGCTGGTTGGAGTGGTTCTTGCACAATGCTCTCTGACATTTCTGCCCAAAGTCCTCCTAAGGAACGTCAGGTTTCTGGACCTCAGTGGAAACCAGCTGCAGTCTGTCCACCTCACTTCTGTCCTTGTTTTGGAGAATCTGCTCACACTGTCCTTGTCCAGCAACCCTCTGTCCTGTCTGCACACTGACCTGTCCTCTACTGACCAGCACGGTGCACTCACAGTGCTGCATCTTGCCCTCACATCGCTCACTGTGCTGGACACCACGGTCCTCTCCCTGTTCCCTGCACTGCACACACTGAACTTAACGTCCACTTCCATTCATACGATCAGTCCTGAAGGGTTTCAACCCATCCCACAGTTACAACATCTACACATGGACGACAGTCCTATTCAGGTTTTCTCACCAGACATATTTCAGGACCTTACAAAACTAGAATTCATATCTACACAAAATTATAAACTCTGCTGCACCGAAATACTTCCACACAATTATGAAAGCATAAAGTGCCTGGCACCCAAAGATGAAATTTCCTCCTGCAAAGATCTGTTGCATTTATGGACGTACCGAGTGTCTCTGTGGCTGATGGCCTGTTTGGCCTTGACTGGGAACGTATTCTGTTGCTGTGCACGTTTGTTTGTGAAGAGCATGACTTCTTCTGGTGGCTTCAGTGTGTTTGTCACCAACCTGACCCTGGCTGACTTTCTAATGGGGGTCTACATTGCTGTCATTGGGGTGGCTGATGCACAGTTCCGTGGGCAGTATCTTTACATCGATGACTCATGGAAAAACAGCGTGAGTTGCAAAGCGGCAGGGTTTTTATCTCTGTTGTCCAGTGAAGTGTCAGCTTTGATCATTTGGGTTATTACGCTGGACAGACTTATTGTCCTTCGCTTTCCATTCAGTTCTGTAAGGTTCAGAAGGGCATCAGCAGCAGTAGCTTGTCTGTTCAACTGGTTGGTTGGTTTGACGTTAGCCGTGATACCTTTACTTCCCTTGACATCACACTGGGAATTCTACAGCCAGACAGGTCTTTGCATTCCCTTGCCAGTTATGAGGCGAAGTTTCAAAGGGAGATTGTATTCAGTAAGCATTTTGATAATCTTTAATTTCGTGCTGTTTTTATTTATTTCTATGGGTCAGGGGTTCATCTATTGGACCGTGCAAGGCAGTGACGTGACGCTGACCTCCACCAGAACTTCAAACGACAAGACGATAGCGAAAAGGTTGATCACTATCGCCGTGACAGATTTCCTGTGCTGGTTTCCCATTGGTCTGTGCGGAATGCTGGCATTGAGTGGTGTTCCCATTCCTGGAGAAATGAACGTAGCCTTGTCAGTGTTTGTATTACCTTTAAACTCTGCAATAAATCCTTTCATGTATACATTCAACACGATTGCTATGCAAAGGAAACAAATAAATAATAGAAAATTGCTGAAATGGCTGGAATCCCATGCTCAGCTCATTGACCACCAGTAAACTGTTTTTAAAGTCTAGCACAATTTCCGCATTTTTAGCACCTTGTGCATGGTCGTAAAGTCATTTGATTTTTAAAAAAGTTTTGTTTCTGCATTGCGAATTAAAAAACAAAACACCTGGAACTGCAATATGTACAAGAAAATAAAGAACGCAAACGCCCATATTCTAGTTTGCAGCGAGTTTTCAAGCGTATTACACACTTTTCTTCAGGCCCTATTGTGAACTGCAATATTTAAGCACATTTTCTTGATATTGGGAATTGGATTGAGGGGTATACAAAAAGAAAACAGCCTCTGTAAAGAAAAAAGGTCAAATGAAAAGTCTGGTAAGACATAGAATTTGGAAGTAAAGAAACATCACGTTTCCATAGACCAACAATGCTGAAACAGTGTTGGTCGGCTAGGGTATCATTGGCATACCTCTATAGAAATGACATAATTATTTGCTCTTTAATTTCTTGTGTGTGTGTGCGTGAGAGAAAGAAAGAAGAGAGAGAGAGAGAGAGAGAGAGAGAGAGAGGAGAGAGAGAGAGAGAGAGAGAAAATGAGAGAGAACACTGAACACTGAACTGGTTTATTGCACTTTGGACACAATACAACAGGCAGGGTAAAGGGAAAAGAATTAAAAAAACCGCGCATCGCTAATACTAAGTATGTTCAATGCAATATTTAAAGAGAAAAGAAAAGAAAACACACATCAGTAATACTATTTAAATATGCGCAATGCAATATTACTTATTTTTTTCAAAATTGGAATATCATAGTTTCGAAGCTTACTTCTTACAAAGGTTCACAAAATAATTTATTGTATTGAAAAAACCCACAACCATAACTTGAAAACACTTGCCCACAGTTAAGTTTTTAATGACGCGAGGAATAATATGTCTTATTGTTTCTCAAAGTACACACACTAACACAATTTTTTCAAGCTTTCAAAACCCAACGGGTTTTTTCTTCAGGAATGAGTGAAAGGAAATTACCTTACACGTAACTTTTACAGGTACAGGTGAACATTGATCGAAAAAAAATGACAAAATCGAGTGAGTAAGAAACACAATATGCACGAACTAAGGTAGCTGAACAGAAGTGATTAACTTAAAATAGAGGGAGAACATTGCACACATAAACTAATATATGAACGTTTTCACACGCACACGCACACGCACACGCAAGGTGATATAGGTGAGGTGTTCCTGACAGTCAGTCAAAGACGATAAGGTCCTGAGGACAGTTGGTCCTCAGTTTCCAGCGCCAGTACTTCTCCCTCTCTTACGTACGCTGATGCCCCACGGTCTTGCTGTATGACAGTGCACCTCATGTCCTCAATGCTGTGGCATGTGGAGCAGAAGTGGCGTGCCACTAGCGTGGGTTTGTCTGTCATGACGTCAGAGCGGTGCTTGTCAAACCTTTTCTTCATGGTTTGGCCCGTTTCTCCGACGTACTGTACTTGCTGGCATCTATATCTGCTGCAGTCCAACAGGTAGATCACATTCGATGAAGTGCATGTCGTCACACTTCTGATCTGGTACATGCGGCCAGTGTTGGTGCTGTTAAACGACTTGGTTTCCTGCATGTGCAGTCTGCACAGGGTGCAGCCTCTCAGCTTCAGTCGTTTGTCACAAAGGTGACACCCTGCAGAGGTCGTGTCCTGGGCAGCAGAAGAGAGACGAGGGAGGGCAGACGGCATCAGCAGCTTTCTGAAGTTGGCCCACAATAGAAGGTTGAGTGACAACGTTCCTCATTCTCATACTGCTGTGGAGAACAGGCATGAAGTCCTTCAGCCATTGAGCCAAATGGGGGTTCTCCGGATTGTGGATCACCAAGTAGGGAACACGATCAGTGTATTTGTCTCGGGTGACGTAACGGAGAGGTTCAGCGCGTGTTTTCTTGCTGGCGTCTCGGATGGCCTACTTAGCTGGATAGCCTCTCTTTCTGAGTTTGCCTTTCAGCTCATCACACCTCTTGTGAAAGGTCGCATCTGTAGAACATATGCGACGAAGTCGTAGGCATTGGCTGAAGGGAATGCTCCTAGTGCAGTGGCGGGGGTGACAGGAGGTGAACGGTAGACACATCCAAGTGTCGGTGTCCTTCACGTGCAGGTCTGTTTCCAGCTTGCCGTTCACGATGCTCACACGGACATCAAGGTAGGGGGTGGCCTCCACACCGTAGTTTGCAGTGAACTTTATGGAGGGATGCAGAGTGTTAATCCCGTCAAGGAACTTATTCAGTTCTTCTTCTCCATGAGTCCACAGCATAGCCGCCACATCGTCTATGAAGCGTCGCCAGTGTGTCACGGGGATGTTCCATGTGGAGCGATATAGCAGGTCTCTCTCAAACCATCCCATGAAGACATTCGCTATGGTGGGGGCCATGGGAGTGCCCATCGCTGTGCCAAACACCTGTCTGTAAATCTTCTCATCAAATGGGAGGGCGTTGTTGGCGAGGACATGTTTCACCATCACTATGGTGACGTCATCGGTGAGGTTGGGCGGGACGAGGTGGAGGTTGCTGGTCAGCGCTTCCTTCAAGGATATCTCCACTTCATTGTGAGGAATATCAGCATAGAGGCCAACTACGTCAGTGGTGACGACGAGGGAGCCATCGGGGAGTGGTGTGTGCAGAGCGTTCCATTCATCTATCACTTGTAGAAAATGTGTAGTGTGCTTCAGGTATGACGGTAGTGTCTTCACCAACGGCTGAAGGAAATGGTCAACAAGCTTGGAAAATGTGTTCAGTGGGACCACCCACACCAGACACTATGGGTCTCCCCGGTAGCCTCTCTCTGTTCTTATGCACCTTAGGGAGGTAGTAGAATGTGTGAGTGCGCACCTGTTCCAGGTTATTGGTGGCCCAGTTGTGCGTTTTTTCATCAATAACCCCCTGAGCACGCCATAAGCTCTGCTTGTTGTTGCTTCAGTTATGTCATAGTTGTTGTTCATGTTGATTTGGAAAATAAAACATTTAAACCAATAACCCCCTTCGCTTGGAGTTGGTCCACAAGTTTGTTGGAGGCTTCAGCAATCTCACGTGTTGGGTTTTCAACTAAAGCCTGGTAGTGTGGTAGTGCCTCTCATTGTTCAACTGGCGGTAGCCTTCCTCTTTGTAGCCGCTGTTGTCCTGGACCACAATAGCTCCGCCTTTATCTGTTCGATATATTCTCATTGTTCCTCCTCTCAACGTTTGCTTTAATTACAGGAGAGCCTGCCCATGTTTGTGACTGAGGTTCTTTTTCATTTTCTTCGTAGACTGGAAATCAGTCATGAGAGCTTCAATCGATGTGCAGTAGGCCTCCAAAGATTTGTCATGACCGTTCACTGCCTGTGGTTTTCCTCACCGCCATGGAATCATGAGTAGGCTGTTCCGCATTAGCGCCAATTACTATTGTAGAGCTCTCTGGTTGTTCAGCATCAGCGCCAATCACCATCATACAGCTCTTCAGCTGTTCAGCATCAGCGCCAATCACCATCATAGAACTCGTCAGCCGTTCAGCATCAGGGCCAATCACCATCGCAAAGCTCGTCGGCCGTTCAGCATCAGGGCCAATCGACACCGAAGAGCTCTTCAGCCATTCAGCATCAGCGCCAATCACCATCGAAGAGCTCGTCAGCCGTTCAGCATCAGCGCCAATCACCATCATAGAGCTCGTCAGCCGTTCAGCATCAGCGCCAATCACCATCATAGAACTCGTCAGACGTTCAGCATCAGCGCCAATCACCATCATACAACTCTTCAGCTCTTCAGCATCAGCGCCAATCACCATCATAGAACTCGTCAGCCGTTCAGCATCAGCGCCAATCACCATCATAGAGCTCTTCAGCCGTTCAGCATCAGCGCCAATCACCATCATAGAACTCGTCAGACGTTCAGCATCAGCGCCAATCAGCATCATAGACTCGCTCGTCAGCCGTTCAGCATCAGCGCCAATCACCATCATAGAACTCGTCAGCCGTTCAGCATCAGCGCCAATCACCATCATAGAACTCGTCAGCCATTCAGCATCAGCGCCAATCACCATCGTGGAGCTCTTCAGCCGTTCAGCATCAGCGCCAATCACCATCATAGAGCTCGTCAGCCGTTCAGCATCAGCGCCAATCACCATCATAGAACTCGTCAGCCGTTCAGCATCAGCGCCAATCACCATCATAGAGCTCGTCAGCCGTTCAGCATCAGCGCCAATCACCATCATAGAACTCGTCAGCCGTTCAGCATCAGCGCCAATCACCATCATAGAGCTCGTCAGCCGTTCAGCATCAGCGCCAATCACCATCATACAGCTCGTCAGCCGTTCAGTATCAGCGCCAATCACCATCATAGAACTCGTCAGCCGTTCAGTATCAGCGCCAATCACCATCATAGAACTCGTCAGCCGTTCAGCATCAGCGCCAATCACCATCATAGAACTCGTCAGCCATTCAGCATCAGCGCCAATCACCATCATAGAACTCGTCAGCCGTTCAGTATCAGCGCCAATCACCATCATAGAACTCGTCAGCCGTTCAGCATCAGCGCCAATCACCATCTCAGATGAGTAATAGCCACACAGAAACAGTATGCATCCATATTCAAAACATACCTCTTTCTCAAAGATTAACTTAAATGTTCTATAATTTTCAGACCTTTTCCTGTCCCTAATAGTACCTGTCCATTCATGTATACAAATATCAACAAGTCTTTGTGTGATCTCACAAAGGAACACCTTACAGTACCCAAACATCCCTTGATGAAGCAAATACAAAATTATAACCTGTTAAACATAACATGGCCTTACATGTTTTCAATATGTATCAAGCTGCAGAAGCATGCGGTCAAGCTTTAAGGTTAATCTGTCATTATCCATATGCAAAAGCTCTACACAAGTATTATGATAGCAGGATATATAAGTATTAAATAAAAGGGTAGCTCCTAAATCCACCATAGATATATTGATTGGGAGTTTGTCCTTAATGGAAACACATAAAAATCGTTTGCAAGCTAATATGTGATTTTTTTTTTAAATGATCTAAATTATTAAGGCCCCAAAAATTTCAACATGAGCATACGTAGTATTGCCGTACATTAAACAAATATTTCTAAAAGAAAATAGCTGCAGACAATTCCTCTGTACCCTGCAAAGCTTATGTTAAATTGAAATCACTGATTTCCTACCTTTGCTACCAAATGTTCTGTACCCTTTTTGTTGCTAAGCATTGTAGTGAAATTAAACCAGATAACAGTAACTATTAACACCATCCAGTTTTACCATCAAAGAACCTTTGTCATTTCGAACCCCCAAAAACCGCCTCCTTTTTTGAAAACCATTATTTTAGTTTGTCTACTTACTGAACATTTAATTCATATCAGTACAAAATTTATGTAAAAATATTAATGGTCTGTAGGCTATGTTGTCTTGTAGACAACAAAGCAACGTCCATCAGCAAACAAAAATAAACAATCCAAATGCAGGTAACATCTGAAAACCATGTACCACCTATATGCATAGGGCAGCTAGATGACAAGAAGGACTGAAAACATGTAGGTCATAAACACAGTCCGTCTTACTCCTATTGGGCATCGAATAAATATGATATATTATAATTTGCATCTACGTAAGATGAAGAAGAGACTGGGGCCATTGATGTATGCAGAGATACTAAAAGTTTACCTTTATATACAATGATTTTGTAAACATTCCGCCAGTTATTTATCGACATGCAGTAATACGAACGCTTTTTTAAAAATTAACAGAAAGCTACAATAAATAATTTCTACGTTTCTCTGTAAACACTTTGAACAATTGCATATTAACTATTCCATATATGGCAACTGTCGAACTACCTCTGCAAAAACCTGCTTGATGTCTAGTAAATCATATTATTTTATTCTAACATTGTACTAATCCTAGTATTAAATGGACGTATTAACATTTGATACAAGCCCTTAATACACCTATACACTACTTTATAATATGAGTCTACATTTTCTTTGTCACACTTCTTATGTGAGAATGATGATGGCCCTTGACCATTCCAAGGATATAAAACCTGAACGGTAACAATGACAGTAAACAATCTAAAGAAGAAAAGACAATTTCCATCAACATCCGTGACCAGCTTTTAACATTTCGAGTCGATTATCGTCTAATACCACATGCCTTCTTTCATTTAACTTAAAATTGCTCTCTGTAATTCTTCTTTGAAATATCCTTATTTAGAATATGCTCCTCTTCTTCAATCAATCACATTACACAACAGTAATATGTTCGCCATTCACTTCATTATGATTTTGAAAAGACATTTCCGAAATCATGAATGAACCAGTCCCTATACTAATAAATTTGTATTTTTATTCATTATACTTCCCTTTTTTTTTCTTTTTTTTCCCCTTCCCCCCTCCTGCCCCTCCTCTCCTCGTTCTTTAATCATCCCAAGTTTCTACTTCCTTCCAATTCAGATGAGTTTCCATTTTATTTGGCACATGATTCGGTTTTCTTTATTCTTGAACTCTTGCTCCTTATACTCAACAGCCGTGACTATATTATTTCTGTTTCCTACAACTATTCTAGTGCGTCTTCCTTTAAGAAGAAGAGAGAGAGAGAGAGACGAGAGAATAGAGACCGACCGACGAGTAGCCGATCGACGTTACCCGAGAGAGAGAAGAGGTAGAAGAGACGAGAGATCGAGAGTGAGACCGGTGAGAGACGAGAGATTGAGAGAGAGATGAGAAGCAGAGATGATGAGGAGAGAGGAGATATGAGAGAGAGGAGATGGATGAAGAAGAGAGAGACGAGGGAGAGAGAGAGGATATGTGATGTGCCTATTGTTGCTAGATTCACCTCTCATTTGTCTTTAACTGGTCTCTATAAAACCTAAAATGCACATACATTTACAAGCTCCATTCAAACACAAAACATAACATTGAGGAGTTATTGCCTCCGCAGTATTGCACGGGGGCAAATGCACTGCGTGATGTGAGTGTGTGCTTTGGTGTGTTTGTGTGTGAGTGTGTGTGTGTGGTAGTGCGCGTTCTCTGTGTTGTATGTATGTATGTATTGTGTTAGGGGGGGTGTGTGTGTGTTCCGTGCGTGTGTGGGTGTGTGTGTGTGTGTTGGTGTGTGTGTGTGTTGTGTGGTGTATGGTGTGTGGTGTTGTGTGTGTGTTGTGTGTGGTGTGGTGGTGTGGGTGTGTGTTCCTAAGCAAATGCAAGCCTGAATGGGAATGTGTGTGTAGGTGTGTGTGTGCTAGGTGTGTGTGGTGGTGTGTAGGCGGGTGTGGGCGTGAGTGTGTGTGGTGTCCGGTGTTGTGTGTGTGTGTGGTAGGGTTTGTGTGTGCGTGTGTTGTGTTGGGTGGTGTTGTAGTGGTTTGTGTGTATGTGCTGTGTGTGGGTGTGTGTGTGTTCCTAAAAAACAGCAGCGTGAATGTGTGTGTAGGTGTGGGTGTGTGTGTGTGTATGTGTGTGTGCATGTGCGGTGCGTGCGCGTTTCGGGTAAAGCGGTAGTGGTGTGTGTGTGGGTGTGTGTGTGTGGTGTGGTGTTGCCTAAACCCCAGATCATTTCTCCATTTCCCTTCTTTCTTTTTTAAAGTCTAATTTACTCCATTGTGCGTACAGTCTTTAAACTCAGTACCACAACAATCAAGCAATACGCTATACATGAAATATAATATATATCTCTCGGCTCTCCATCGATATCATGCGTAATAATATAAAG
>CM065685.1:7287834-7297248 GCA_017654935.2 Phymorhynchus buccinoides | reverse complement strand
TTTAACAGTTTATAATTTTGTATTGCGTCACAATATGGTTTGTATGTAGTTGTTCCTTTGTGATATCACACAAAGACTTGTTTGATATTTGTATACTGAATGGTCGAGGTACTGATTAGTGACACGATGAAGGTCCGTAAATTATAGAACATTTAGGTTCATCTTTGAGAAAAGGTATGTTTTGATATGGATCATACTGTTTCTGTGTGGCTATTACTCACTGAGATGGTGATTGGGCCTGATGCTGAACGTCTGACGGATTCTATGATGGTGATTGTGGCGCTGATACTGGAACGGCTGACGAGTTTCTTATGTGGTGATTGCGCTGATAGCTGAATGCTCTGACGATTCTTATGATGGTGATTGGCGCTGATGCTGAACGGCTGACGATTCTAAATGATGGTGATTTGGCGCTGATGACTGAACAGCTGACGATTCTATGATGGTGATTGGCGCTGATACTGAACGCCTGAACGAGTTCTATGATGTGATTGGCCGCTATGCTGAACATGGCTGACGAGTTCTATATTGGTGGATTGGCGCTGATGCTAAACGGCTGACGAGTTTCTATGATGTGATTGGCGCTGAATGTTGAACGGCTGCGAGTTCTATGATGGTGCTTGGCGCGATACTGAACGATGACGAGTTCTCTGATGGTGACTGGCCTGATGCTGAACGGCTGACGAGTTCCTATGATGGTGATTGGCGCTGATGCTGAACGGCTGAAAGAGCTCCACATGGTGACTTGGCGCTGATGCTAGATGCTGACGAGTTCCATGATGGTATTGGCGCTGATGCGGAACGGCTGACGAGTTTCTATGATGTGATTGCGCTGATGCTGAACGGCTTGCCGGTTCTATATGCTGATTGGCGCTGATGCTGAACTGCTGACGATTCTATGATGTGATTGGCGCTGTATGGCTGAATGGCTGCGATTTTCTATGATGGTGTTGCGCTGATAGCTGTACGGCTGACGAGTTCTATGATGGTGTTGGCGCTGATGCTGAACGGCTACGAGTTCTATGATGTATTGGCGCTGATGCTGAACGGCTGACGAGTCTATGATGGTGATTGGCGCTGATGCTGAACGGCTGACGGTTTCTATGATGGTGATTGCGCTGATGCTGAACGGCTGACGAGCTCTTCGATGGTGAGTGCGCTGAATGCTGAATGGCTGAAGAGCTCTTCGGTGTCGATTGGCCCTGATGCTGAACGGCCGACGAGCTTTGCGATGGTGATTTGGCCCTGAATGCTGAAACGGCTGACGAGTTCGATGATGGTGACTTGACGCTAATGCTGAGCGCTGACGAGCTTTGCATGGTGATTGGCGCTGATGCGAACAACCAGAGAGCTCTACAATAATAATTGCGCTCATGCGGAACAGCCTACTCTGATCCATGGCGGTGAGGAAAACCACAGGCAGTGAAACGGTCATGACAAATCTTTGGAGGCCTAACGCACTCGATTTGAACTCTCATGAACTGAGTTCCAGTCTACGAAGAAATGAAAAGAACCTCAGTCACAAACATGGGCGGCTCTCCTGTAATTAAAGCAAACGTTGAGAGGAGGACAATGAGAATATATCGAACAATAAAGGCGGAGCTATTGTGGTCAGGAGACAACAGGCGGCTACAAGAGGAAGCTACCGCAGTTGAAACAATGAGAGGCACTACCACACTACCAGGCTTTAGTTGAAAAACGCCAACACGTGAGATTGTGTGCGCTGAAGCCTCCAACAACTGTGGTCCACTCCAAGCGAAGGGGGTTATTGGTTTAAATGTTTTATTTTCCATCACATGGACAACCAACTATGACATAACTGAAGCAACAACAAGCAGAGCTTTGGCGTGCTCAGTGGGTTATGATGAAAAACTCACAACTGGGCCACCAATAACCTGGAACAGGTGCGAACTCACAATTCTACTACCATCCCTAAGGTGCATAAGACAAAGAGGCTACGGGGAAACCCATAGTGTCTGGTGTGGGGTGGTCCCACTGACACATTTTCCAAGCTTGTTGACCATTTCCTTCAGCCGTTGGTGAAGACACTACCGTCATACCTGAAGCACACTACACATTTTCTACAAGTGATAGATGAATGGAACGCTCTGCACACACCACTCCCCGATGGCTCCCTCGTCGTCACCACTGACGTAGTTGGCCTCTATGCTGATATTCCTCACAATGAAGTGGAGATATCCTTGAAGGAAGCGCTGACCAGCAACCTCCACCTCGTCCCGCCCAACCTCACCGATGACGTCACCATAGTGATGGTGAAACATGTCCTCGCCAACAACGCCCTCCCATTTGATGAGAAGATTTACAGACAGGTGTTTGGCACAGCGATGGGCACTCCCATGGCCCCCACCATAGCGAATGTCTTCATGGGATGGTTTGAGAGAGACCTGCTATATCGCTCCACATGGAACATCCCCGTGACACACTGGCGACGCTTCATAGACGATGTGGCGGCTATGCTGTGGACTCATGGAGAAGAAGAACTGAATAAGTTCCTTGACGGGATTAACACTCTGCATCCCTCCATAAAGTTCACTGCAAACTACGGTGTGGAGGCCACCCCCTACCTTGATGTCCGTGTGAGCATCGTGAACGGCAAGCTGGAAACAGACCTGCACGTGAAGGACACCGACACTTGGATGTGTCTACCGTTCACCTCCTGTCACCCCCGCCACTGCACTAGGAGCATTCCCTTCAGCCAATGCCTACGACTTCGTCGCATATGTTCTACAGATGCGACCTTTCACAAGAGGTGTGATGAGCTGAAAGGCAAACTCAGAAAGAGAGGCTATCCAGCTAAGTAGGCCATCCGAGACGCCAGCAAGAAAACACGCGCTGAACCTCTCCGTTACGTCACCCGAGACAAATACACTGATCGTGTTCCCTACTTGGTGATCCACAATCCGGAGAACCCCCATTTGGCTCAATGGCTGAAGGACTTCATGCCTGTTCTCCACAGCAGTATGAGAATGAGGAACGTTGTCACTCAACCTTCTATTGTGGGCCAACTTCAGAAAGCTGCTGATGCCGTCTGCCCTCCCTCGTCTCTCTTCTGCTGCCCAGGACACGACCTCTGCAGGGTGTCACCTTTGTGACAAACGACTGAAGCTGAGAGGCTGCACCCTGTGCAGACTGCACATGCAGGAAACCAAGTCGTTCAACAGCACCAACACTGGCCGCATGTACCAGATCAGAAGTGTGACGACATGCACTTCATCGAATGTGATCTACCTGTTGGACTGCAGCAGATATAGATGCCAGCAAGTACAGTACGTCGGAGAAACGGGCCAAACCATGAAGAAAAGGTTTGACAAGCACCGCTCTGACGTCATGACAGACAAACCCACGCTAGTGGCACGCCACTTCTGCTCCACATGCCACAGCATTGAGGACATGAGGTGCACTGTCATACAGCAAGACCGTGGGGCATCAGCGTACGTAAGAGAGGGAGAAGTACTGGCGCTGGAAACTGAGGACCAACTGTCCTCAGGACCTTATCGTCTTTGACTGACTGTCAGGAACACCTCACCTATATCACCTTGCGTGTGCGTGTGCGTGTGCGTGTGAAAACGTTCATATATTAGTTTATGTGTGCAATGTTCTCCCTCTTTTTTAAGTTAACAACTTCTGTTCAGCTACCTTAGTTCGTGCATATTGTGTTTCTTACTCACTCGATTTTGTCCTTTTTTCGATCAATGTTCACCTGTACCTGTAAAAGTTACGTGTAAGGTAATTTCCTTTCACTCATTCCTGAAGAAAAACCCGTTGGATTTTGAAAACTTGAAAAAATGGTGTTAGTGTGTGTACTTTGAGAAACAATAAGACATATTATTCCTCGCGTCATTAAAAACTTAACTGTGGGCAAGTGTTTTCAAGTTATGGTTGTGGGTTTTTTCAATACAATAAATTATTTTGTGAACCTTTGTAAGAAGTAAGCTTCGAAACTATGATATTGCAATTTTGAAAAAAAAGAAGTAATATTGCATTGCACATATTTAAATAGTATTACTGATGTGCTGTTTTTTTCTTTTCTCTTTAAATATTGCATTGAACATACTTAGTATTAGCGATGCGCGTTTTTTTTAATTCTTTTCCCTTTACCCTGCCTGTTGTATTGTGTCCAAAGTGCAATAAACCAGTTCAGTGTTCAGTGTTCTCTCTCGTGTCTCTCTCTCATCTCTCTCTCTCTCTCTCTCTCTCTCTCTCTCTCCTCTCTCTCTCTCTCCTCTCTCTCTCTCTCTCTCTCTCTCTCTCTGACGCACACACACACAATAAATTAAAGAGCAAATAATTATGTCATTTCTATAGAGGTATGCCAATGATACCCTAGCCGACCAACACTGTTTCAACACTGTTGGTCTATGGAAACGTGATGTTTCTTTACTTCCAGATTCTATGTCTTACCAGACTTTTCATTTTACCTTTTTTCTTTACAGAGGCTGTTTTCTTTTTGTATACCCCTCAATCCAATTCCCAATATCAAGAAAATGTGTTTAGATATTGCAGTTCACAATAGGGCCTGAATAAAAGTGTGTAAGACCCTTGAAAATTCGCTGCAAACTAGAATATGGGTGTTTGTGTTCTTTATTTTCTTGTAAATATTGCAGTTCCAGGTGTTTTGTTTTTTAATTCGCAATGCAGAAACAAAACTTTTTTCAAAAACAAATGACTTTACGAACATGCACAAGGTGCTAAAAATGCGGAAATTGTGCTAGACTTTAAAAACAGTTTACTGGTGGTCAATGAGCTGAGCATGGGATTCCAGCCATTTCAGCAATTTTCTATCATTTATTTGTTTCCTTTTCATAGCAATCGTGTTGAATGTATACATGAAAGGATTTATTGCAGAGTTTAAAGGTAAAACAAACACTGACAAGGCTACGTTCACTTCTCCAGGAATGGGAACACCACTCAATGCCAGCATTCCACACAGACCAATGGGAAACCAGCACATAAAATCTGTCACGGCGATAGTGATCAACCTTTTCGCTATCGTCTTGTCGTTTGAAGTTCTGGTGGAGGTCAGCGTCACGTCACTGCCTTGCACGGTCCAATAGATGAACCCCTGACCCATAGAAATAAATAAAAACAGCACGAAATTAAAGATTATCAAAATGCTTACTGAATACAATCTCCCTTTGAAACTTCGCCTCATAACTGGCAAGGGAATGCAAAGACCTGTCTGGCTGTAGAATTCCCAGTGTGATGTCAAGGGAAGTAAAGGTATCACGGCTAACGTCAAACCAACCAACCAGTTGAACAGACAAGCTACTGCTGCTGATGCTCTTCTAAACCTTACAGAACTGAATGGAAAGCGAAGGACAATAAGTCTGTCCAGCGTAATGACCCAAATGATCAAAGCTGACACTTCACTGGACAACAGAGATAAAAACCCTGCCGCTTTGCAACTCACGCTGTTTTTCCATGAGTCATCGATGTAAAGATACCGCCCACGGAACTGTGCATCAGCCACCCCAATGACAGCAATGTAGACCCCCATTAGAAAGTCAGCCATGGTCAGGTTGGTGACAAACACACTGAAGCCACCAGAAGAAGCCATGCTCTTCACAAACAAACGTGCACAACAACAGAATACGTTCCCAGTCAAGGCCAAACAGGCCATCAGCCACAGAAACACTCTGTACGTCCATGAATGCAACAGATCTTTGCAGGAGGAAATTTCATTTTTGGGTGCCAGGCACTTTATGCTTTCATAATTGTGTGGAAGTATTTCGGTGCAGCAGAGTTTATAATTTTGTGTAGATATGAATTCTAGTTTTGTAAGGTCCTGAAATATGTCTGGTGAGAAAACCTGAATAGGACTGTCGTCCATATGTAGATGTTTTAGCTGTGGGGTGGGTTGAAACCCTTCAGGACTGATCGTATGAATGGAAGTGGACGTTAAGTTTAGTGTGTGCAGTGCAGGGAACCGGGAGAGGATCGTGGTGTCCAGCACAGTGAGTGAGGTGTGGGCCAGGTGCAGCACTGTGAGTGCACCGTGCTGGTCAGTAGAGAACAGGTCAGTGTGCAGACAGCACAGAGGGTTGCTGGACAGGGACAGTGTGAGGAGATTCTCCAAAACAAGGACAGAAGTGAGGTGGACAGACTGCAGCTGGTTTCCACTGAGGTCCAGAAACCTGACGTTCCTTAGGAGGACTTTGGGCAGAAATGTCAGAGAGCATTGTGCAAGAACCACTCCAACCAGCAAGCTGTTGTTGCTGACATCGTGAAGTGTCATGCCCGACCTTGTACCATCCAAATAACGAAGCTCAGGAAAGAGAGCTGCAGGGAATGGTTGAGGACAGAGGAAACTGTGACCCTGACAGAAACAGTTCACAGGACAGGGTACGTTGCACGCTAACTCATCGTCATACATCGGACACTGAGGCCAGCCGTCACAAACGTGATCACTGTGTAGACATTGTTTGGAATGTCGGCATCGAAACAGACCTGAACATTTTAAAAATTCACAGCCCTCTTCATCCTGGTGATCCAAACAGTCCTTCATCCCATTGCAGCGCGTGTAGACAGGCAGACAGTCATTCCAGTCACCAGGACAACGATAGTGGCTGTCAAGACAGGACTCATTGGACATCATCGGTGTGGAGATGAACTGGGCAATCCCATTAAACCTGACGAGTGCAGGAGATGCGAAAGCTAGTAGTTTTGATCCACGCTTAATCCTATTAACGGCACAATTGTCTTCGTCAGATTCATCTTTGCAATGCAACATGTTGTCGCAGACCAGGTCATAGGGCATGCATTGGCCATTATTACAAGTGAACATCCTGATGCAAGGGGAATGCTTACAAAATGATTCGTCACTCTTTTCATCACAATCAGGGATGAAGTCACAAACAGATGTGTAGGACACTTGCGCGGAGCTCTCAGTACAGGCAAATGTGGCTATGCAAGAGGCACCATGATTCTGTGACTCTACTGTTTTGCCTTGTGACAGTTTGCTAGACGAGGCTGAAGCTGTTGGCCATTGTTGAGCACAGATTTTGTGTGGGTCAGACCCACAAAGAAAAAAAACATGTGTCACGTGCCCCTCTGGGCATTCTGCCATAGAGTGCTGTGATTGTGTCAGTAAGATATCCGTTGTATTTATTGATACTGATTTTGATGTACGATGCTTTGTTGTGGAGTTACCATTTGAAAATTCGCACATCGTTCCATATAGCAGTATACTGATTGATTTAGGCATGCACAGCATAGACATTACTTTCACTGCAAATACAGCTTTGCCTCGGCAATGTGTCTTGTAACAGCTCTTTAATAACGTGTGAATGCTTCCATCACCTGTCCACGAATGTTGAAAGACAGTTTTCACTGCATCAACCGCCATATGCCTGTACATCTTCGGTAAGGAAACATCGTTAGAGTACATACCAACCCAAAGATTGTTAAGCCAATAAGGATGCAGTTTAATTCTGTTTCTTAAAATAATGTACCAATTATGAACACACGTGGGAAAGCTTTGGCGGCTTTGTATTGATTCACAGTAATCACTAGCTCTCTTATTCAAGTCTTGTGTATCACCAGAGAACCCTTTCAAACTGGAGATAAGTTTGTAGCAGCGGTCACACATCGCAATCAGTCCATCGCACTGGGGACTGCTGAAGGGACATTCCCCTGATTCATCCCGTCCATCCTCACACTCTGTCTTCAGGTTACAGGCCAAATGATGACGAAACCTGCTGTAATGATCAACCGAGCAGTTCCACAACCCTTGGAGTGACCGAAAAGGCTTTTGGCTCTCGTTGAAAAACGAGAAAAAAAGTTGAAAGCAAACCGCCCCGTTGCAGTTGTAAACGGGTCCAGTGGCGGTGAACCGCTCAGCTTGAAACATGTTCGCGACATCGGATTGCATGGTCCTCCATCTCTTCCATACCTTCGTTTTCATTAGATAAGAGGGTCTGTAATAGTAAGGCCTGTAATAGCGAAACACGTCGACCTTTAACAGCTTGTCAGTGTACTCTTTAAAACTGATGACCACAGTGCTTTCGGCTGGCACGGGCACGTTTTTTTCTACTTTCCCAGCGTGGCGACTGCGATTTCCTCTCAGAGTTACAAAACCGGCATTTGGTGTCGTCATCTCAAGGTCATAATCTGTGTTGATATTTTTAAAATGGCATTTATACAACGCAACAACCATTGGACACAGCTACTGCAAGGGATGAATGAACTTGAACACTGAACATGAAAACAGAGGCCTCCCCACCCACCCCCAAAAACCCACAAAAATCATGCTATTGCTTCTTCTTCTTCTGCGATCCCAGGCCATGTGGCCATAATGGGTAAGGTACGTATGTGTCAGGTTTTCAGTTTTTACTGGTCTCCCTGCTGTGTACAGTCAACACATTCCGATTTCGGAGGAGCTCAAATGAGATAAATTATTTCAAAGAATTTGTAAAGAAAAGGCAAGAGAATGGGCCAATAAGTCAGAAAGTGAGTAGATCAAGGTTTCAAGGGTTTTTTTTATTTCCAAAGAAACCATTGGGGCTACATGGGAAAACAAAAAACAAAAATATATAAACAATGAAAAAAGAAAAAGTAAAAAGAACAAACAATAAACGGACAAACAAACCTTCGGCGACAACAACATACAAAAACGAAAACAAGCAAACGAAAACCCCAGAAAATATACACCAATATCCAGTCACATTGAAGGGCTGCGACAAGAACTGCTGTGATTACGTACATCAGTCAATGAAACAAAGCACAACACAAAATAATCACTGCAACAAACATCGTCCTATCAAACTTCAGCTAATCCACTTACAATGGTGCGGTTCACATAATTATGCACCTCATCCAACTAAACCACGACATACCAAATTCACATATCACACATCACTACAATCAAAGCGTTTACATATCATATTCAGTTACATATCAGTATGACCCCCACATGGTAGGCAATCGAACCATCATCATGATATTCAGTGAAATAGTGGCGTAATAATATATAAACAATCTATTCAAATTACAAAAGCAAGTGCACACCAGCACAAGCACATTCATGCACACTCTCTCTCTCTCTCGCTCTCTCTATCTCTCTCTTCTCTCTCTCTCTCTCTCTCTCTCTCTCTCTCTCTCTCTCTCTCTCTCTCTCTCTCTCTCTCTCTCATCTCTCTCTCTCTCTCTCTCTCTCTCTCTCACTCTCTCTCTCTCTCTCTCTCTCCTCTCTCTCTACACATATCTCTCTCCACATTGCTCGCACTCCTAATACACATATATACTACCCCACATGCGCACACAGATACACACGCATACATACACATACACACACACGTACACACACGCGCAAGCACATCCATAATGATACAAGAGACAAAGAGCAATGAAATGTGAACAATCAGTGGCTATGCATAACTTTAACAAATCTTGCTA
>CM065685.1:7277834-7282834 GCA_017654935.2 Phymorhynchus buccinoides | reverse complement strand
AAGTATTAAGAAAGCATCCGAATTTCAGATGTCATCTTGTATGTCTCCTCGTGTACGGTTAAAGTACTCAACAGATGCAGGCAAGGAAGAAAGAGAAGAGATCTGTTATAATATTAGTTCATTGTCTACAATCATCAACACCTCCCATATCGAAATCAAGCTGTATCACTCAAATTCCCAGCATGGGGGTATGGCATTGCTAGTGTCTGTGCTTCCAGTGATGACAGAGTTTGTCAGGTTACCGAGTGGTTTCTTCAACTGTTCTCACCACCACTATTCTGATTTGGATCCTCATCTGCATTGCAATCATTATACACAGTGCGAAGATGGACGGGATGAAACAGGCAAGTGCCCCTTCAGCAGTGCCGATTGTAATGGAATGGTGGCATCACGCAACAAATGTTTTACATTGGTTGATAAAGGAAAAGCTGTTGTGCCCTTTGCGATTTCTGATCACGAGTGCCGTCAAATAGACCAACGACTTGCATCTTTAAAAGCAACGCGAGAAAAACTCGATTTTCGAACATTATTGTCAAACTACATCACGTTTAGGGTAGGAATAGGTTTGCGTTCAGGCTGGCGTTACGTGCCGTTTGTTTACAGTAAGTTTCTTGCATGGCTTGACGGTACCTTGGTTTACAACATGGGCCACTTCCATGTAAGCGAAGACTTGCTTATATCAAGGAATCGTCAAAGCATATACATCACTCATGCAATGATTAAAAAGCCAGATTATAATACATGGGCGAGATTCATCGTATGTGAACTCAACTTACAGTCCCATGAACACTCTTACACCCAGTTGTCATTTCCAGAGGCATGGTGGTCTAAATGTTTCCATCAGTGCACACGTCAGGGTTTGTCTTTCTGCTCTTCAAATGCTATCACCCACACGTTTCTGTTAAAGGACGACAAGAGTCAATGTAACAAAAAGACATATGTAAAATCCTACCATTTGTCCAATGCGAGTTGTGAACTGAATGGCCGCAAGCATTGTGAAAACAAACAATACAACTACGTACAATATATGTGTGATGATGACACAACAGTGGTGCACCATACTTTACTTTGCGATTTCAGACCCGACTGCACAGATGGAAAAGACGAATCATTCTGTGAAATATCATGTGACGGTTTTCGGTGTTTGAATGGTCAGTGTGTGCCATACAGTCAACGATGCAATCAGTTCTCAGATTGTGTGGATGACTCGGATGAAGTTGGATGCAGCGATGATGACACATACGTCATTCCTGTGAAAGACAAATACGTGAAGCAATACCCAGCTTTCGTGAATCTTGACGGGACGGGTTATTTCACCCAACAGCGGATGACATCTCACGACTCCTGTCCCTCTAGTCATTACCGTTGTACGTCAGAGTGGCTCTACTGTCTGCCTGTCTACACCAGATGTAACGGATTTAACGACTGTGTGTATGGAGAGGATGAACATGAGTGTGAGACAATGAAGTGTCCTGGCTTCTACCAATGTCGGTCTTCTGCAATATGTGCGCATTCAGATCACCTGTGTGATGGCTGGGGTCAGTGTCCACAGCGTGATGACGAATTGATATGCGACAGGAGCTGCCCCGAAGGATGCCAATGTCAAGGTCATGTTTTCACGTGCTCACAACCTTTCATGTCAAGTCAATTTCCAAATCTACGTTATGTGAACGGAACAGGCACCAATATGTCTCTTGTCGATTTTAAGGCAAATGCATACATTGTTCATCTGATTTTATCTCATTGTTGGATGAAAAACATTTCAAAAACTCATTTACAAAATCTGTTATATATTGATTTATCTCATAACAATATCAGTACTATTACTATTGATATTCTTCTGCACAAGAATCTTAAAAGTTTTCATATAGAACACAATCCCCTCAACCAAATCATAAGGAAATCAAAACAACACATTGTTTATTCTCTACATCAATTAGAAATGTCCCATACTTTTGTAAATATTTTTCACAAATACGAATCTATATATTTTCCTTGTTTGCAGATATTGAACACGTCATTTTGCGCTGTTACAACAATTAGCGTTCAAGGTTTCAAAAACATACCTCGACTCAAAGAATTGGATTTACGAAACAACCCCATCAGAAATTTCCCACCAGATATGATGCTGAGATCTTCTGAATTACAGCGAGTGTACTCGTCTAATTACAGACTATGCTGTGAACATCTTCTTGCCAATCACTCTACAGAAGTCCAGTGCATTTCTCCAGACACTGTGCTGCCTTCCTGCACAACACTACTGACCTCTGACCTGGCCAGGGCTTTCTTCTGGCTGGTCACTGTGTCCAACGTCGTAGGTCACGTGGGATGTTTCGTGACGTCACCTGTTATCATCAAAATGGCGGGAAGTCAGTTCATGATGGCTGTTAGTCACTTACACTTTGCCGATTTATGTATGGGATGCCACGTCAGCATCACTGTGGCAGCAGACCTCACGTTTCAGGGAATGTATCTACAGAATGAAAAGGCTTGGACACAAAGTAGCGCTTGCAAACTGGCCGGGTTCCTTTACATGCTATCTGTGACGGTATCGCCGATGATTATCCTACTCTGCACATTTCGTCACATCGCTATCTTTAGTTTTCTTCAGCATTTCTCGATAATCAACACACCTTTGGTAATTCTCGGTGTGTGGCTATTCGGAATCTTGCTGTCATTGATCCCATTTCTTTCTGGACTGGCACACTGGGGTCTCCAAGGACAGTCAGGTCTGTGTCGTCTGGTATCAACTGACCATCCTCAGTCAGAACAAACGTTCAACTGGTACACAGTCCTCGTTGCCGTCAACTTTGTTTCAGGCCTGGTAATAGGAACTGGTCAATTTATTCTCTTCTTGAAGACGCCGAAACACAGGATAGCACTTACCTCTACGAAACAGTTAGCCTATTCTTCAGTGCATGCAGTGCGAAGAGTGTCTGTCACCAATGCTGGGTTTTGGTTTTTACTTGGAATCGTTAGGATAATGAGTTTATGTGATGGTAGTTTCAGTAACTTTTACGACACTATGGTTGTGTTTACAGTACCGTGTTACTCCGTTTTCACACCCGTTTTGTTCATATGGTCTGTAAAAGGTCAACAGCAGCGTCAGGAACAAGAGAAGAAATTGCTACACATGTTCAAATCTCGAACATTAGACGGCAAACAATGTCAGGTCAAGAAAAAGTGAACATGTGAACAGCAATTAGCTGTTTAGTTTAAGGTAATGTATATGATAATTTCTCGGTTATTATCAAGCTTCGCACAAAGAGTGAAAGTTTAATATAAATACGTTTTTGTGAAAATGTTCAAAGAAATTGCTACAAATGTTCAAATCTCGAACATTAGTCGGAAACAAAATGTCAGGTCAAGAAAAAGTGAACATGTGAACAGCAAATAGCTGTTTAATTTAAGAGAGGGAGAGAATGAGAGAGATAGAGAGAATGAGAGAGAGAGTAAGAGAGAGAGAGAGAGAGAGAGAGAGAGAGAGAGAGAGAGAGAGAGAGAGAGAGAGAGAGAGAGAGAGAGAGAGAGAGAGAGAAGAAATAAATGTTGACTGAAAGAAAAAGAAAGTAGGAAAATCTTGGGGGTGAATTACTTCGTAATTTGAGTTTCTTTTATTTTCTTTGCATCTTCGTTTTTTTGGATGGTTTTGTGTTGTTTGTTTTCTTCCTTGAAAGAATAACAAACATTGTAATACAGAGGTTTTTCCTCAATCCGAAATATCCTTTTACGGGTCAGTGTTACCCTGGTATTTAGGTGAAAACATATCCTGGTGCAGGCCACTATTTACACAAAACAAAAAATAAACAAAAACTAAACAAAAACAAAACTATGAGCAAATGGGAGTGGAATGGAGAATCTCTCTCTCTCTCTCTCTCTCTCTCTCTCTCTCTCTCTCTCTCCTCTCTCTCTCTCTCTCTCTCTCTCTCTCTCTCTCTCTCTCTCTTACTCTCTCTCTCATTCTCTGTATCTCTCTCATTCTCTGTATCTCTCTCATTCTCTGTATCTCTCTCATTCTCTCTCATTCTCTCTCTCTCATTCTCTTTCACTCACCCCATATATTTTAATTCATGTCACATTTACTCAATTACTTTTGTTCTCAATCACATACAGAATATTCTTATCACTGACAATTTATCACACTCAATGTGCGCGCATACACACACAGAGACACTCACACAGAAACATAGACACAAACACAGACATACACACACAGACACACACAGACACACACACACACACACACCACACACACACACACACACACACACACACACACACACACACACACACACACACACACACACATACACACACACACACACACACACACACACACACACACACACACACACACACACACACACACACACACACACACACACACACACGCACACACGCATGCACTCACAAAACACACACACACATATACATATACACACACCCATTCACAAACCTACTACCGATGTTGCATTGAATCTGTTCTTACTGTGTCATGTATCTGTTGGTATGGAAGCTTGAGTGTAAGAAGTAAGCGTGTGTTGAGTGATATGGTGAATGCGTGCAGTAAGGTTGTGGGTGCAAGGTAGAGTGGTATGCAAGAGTTGTATGACAGACAAGTAGTCAAGAAAGCCAGAAACATTCTTAATGATAACAATCATGCTCTGGCAAAATACTATGAAGTGATACCATCGGGCCGTCGATACAGAACTCTAAAACTGAAAATAAGAGCACAGAAAACTTTCTTACCAAGATCAATTCATCTGTTGAACTCTTAATGTACTGTATCGAGTGATTGTTTTGCTGAGCTCCTTCGGATTGCATTCGTGCGAGCCTATTTGTAGTCCTTTTGTTCTGCAATAGATTACTGCTGTGCATGTCCTTGTCTAAATTGTCTGTGTAGGGATGGCGTAGGTACTATTATTGCTGCATTTGTAAGCGGTATTCTTGCTTCGTTGTTCAATTGATTATGTTTTGATTTTAAATGTATTTTAAATGTA
>CM065685.1:7272834-7275334 GCA_017654935.2 Phymorhynchus buccinoides | reverse complement strand
CAATTGATCTTTGTTGGGTAAAGACGTAACTCTATCCATCTGAACTGTGAAAGACATCAGAAGGGGAAACCAAAAGATGTTAGCACTTTTCTTTTCACAGGCTGAGAAAGACACTCTCTCTGTCCCTGCCCCCCCCCCCCCCCCCTCTCTCTCTCTCTCTCTCTCTCTCTCTCTCTCTCTCTCTCTCTCTCTCTCTCTCTCTCTCTCTCTCTGTATGATTCAGATTCAGATTCAGATTCAGATATTTATTGTCTTTGAAAACCGTAACAGGTTTTATATGACACTAAAATAAAATAATAATAATAATAATAAACAAACAACGAAACACTAAATGTAAGAAACAAAGCATTTGTAAAATGAACTTTTCCATCAAACATTCTGTTCTTGTTTGTACTTTTTCCTCGATCTACTTTAGTAACTGCTGACACTCATATACATATTTCGCAACCTCGATGATAACATTTGATATTAAATTGGTTGGTAGCGCGTTTTGTATTTTGTATTTTGTATTTGTCTTCAACATGTTTTAAAAAGTGCTTTCTTATATCGTCATATTTGATACAATTATCTAAGAAATTAATTTCATCTTCGATTTCATTACATTCCAAACATAATCTTCTTTCCCTTGGAGTTTTAATATATCTACCTTTCTCTATGTTAAGGTCGTGACAAGAAATTATTAATTTACATAATGGTTGTTGTTGGTTAAATCTTATGAAAGAGTTTGCTAAATATGGTTCCATTCTATATTCTGTAGTAATACTGTTGTAAAATTTAAGCTTTGATTCTGTTTCTGATTTTCTTTTTTTCCAAAATAATATGCATTCAGCTTTTAATTTATTTTGGACAACATGACATAACTTATTAATATTAAAAGTATGCTGGTTGTTCCAAACATGCTCCAATCCAATTAGGTTAAGAATTTGTTTGACAAATTTAAACCAAGGTGTTTGATTATCTTCATTCTTTAACATGTTCGTGTATATGATTTTAATAGGAGAGTTGTCTTTAGATTCTAAAATATGGTACCAGAACTTTATAATCTGATTGATTATTGCTAAGCTAATTGGCAAACTTCCGAGTTCTCCAATAACAGCTAATTTTGTAGCTTTTTTGTGAACTCCTAAAATTTGCTTGAAGAACTTATGTTGAGTATGCTCATGTGGTAATTTGTTTGAAAGGCATTGATTAAACATGTTTTCTAAAGTAAAGTTGTCATTTAACTTCAAGCAAAAAGGTAGCCATATATCTGCACCATACATCAATATTGGTGACACAAGACTATCAAATAATTGTAAAACAATTTGATCATTAATATTTTCATTTTTAAACGTTCTTTTTAGGATATATGTTACTTTGTTCCCTTGCTTGCTTAGATGTTCTGCTGCCATATCAAGTTTTCCTGACCTATGAAAAATTATTCCGAGATATTAGTATTGTTCTGCTGTTTCAATGAATTTTGTACCACATTTAAAGAATAATCGAGTTTTAGGTTCTGTTTTAGAAAATATTATTACTTTAGTTTTTTCAATGTTAATTTGCAGCCCCCATTCCTTACAATATGAGTATAATTGATCTAATTTTAATTGTAAACCTTGTTTAGATGTTGCAAGGAGTATAAGATCATCTGCATATAATAAAGTAGATATACATGTATTGCTCGAAGGATCCAGTGTTGGTGAATCATCTTTTGGAAGCCAGTTTGTTAAATCGTCTATAAACATATTGAATAATGTTGGACTTAGTGAGTTCCCTTGCAGAATTCCTCTTAGCATATAGACGGCATGACAAATTCCATTTTTTCCAGCTGAGTAGATTTGTGTATTTGTGTGCATGTTTTTAACCAAATGAAACCATTTACCGTTGATACCAAATCTTTGTAATTTTATTAATAGTCCTTCGTGTGAAATGTTATCAAACGCTTTCTGAAAGTCAACAAAGCATGCATACAATCTGCCATTACGCGATTTCATTGTGTGGTCTACAATACTTTTTAAAATAAAGATATTATCCGTAGTTCTATGGCCTTTTCTAAAACCTGCTTGTTCCTTAGCTAACAAATTGTTTGATTCTAAGTACTTGTTTATTCGAGCGTTTAGTATTTGACATAAAACATTGCCTAATGAACAATTAAGTGTGATTCCTCTGTAATTGCTGAGGTTTGTTTTGTCTCCCCCTTTATGTATAGGAACTGAAAGGCCTTTTTTCCACAAATCTGGATATTGGCCGGTTTCTAAAATTAAATAAAATATGTTTTTTATTGTGGGTAATAATTCTGAAATCCCAGCTTTCAGAAATTCATTCCTTATTCCATCTATTCCGGATGACTTGTTCCTTTTTAATTTCTTGATAGCTTTTATAATTTATATATCAGATATCTCACAATCCACATTAGCGTCATTCAGAGCCGCTTTTTTGCCTTCATTTTCTGGATTTGCATCTGTTACTACATCTTCTTTGTTCTCTATATCAACTTCTTTTCCTATTAGTTTTTTAAGAT
>CM065685.1:7255334-7267834 GCA_017654935.2 Phymorhynchus buccinoides | reverse complement strand
AATAAATGTCTATGCATGTACAACGTTGTAAATGGGCTGTGTCATACTGTCATTTACTCGCATACAACCCCGCAAGCAGACAGCAAACTCCGCAAGCACACGCTATCACTCCTCTCAACCAGTGCGAACAAATAATAGTCAAGGAATACCAATCTTGGAATACCCCCTCTTCTTAACGACAAAAGAAGAGAATAAATTTATTTATAAATACAAAATAAATATTAAATAGTCACAAAATTCAAAGTTAACAAACGAAATAATAAGTCCCCAAACAAAACAGTTTGTCAAAACAAATCTCACTCTCTCTCTCACTCTCTCTCTCTCTCTCTCTCTCTCTCTCTCTCTCTCTCTCTCTCTCTCTCTCTCTCTCTCTCTCTCTCTCTCTCTCTCTCTCTCTCTCTCTCTCTCGCGACGTCGATTCCTCAGTTTTCAAGCTTGATATCTTTCTCTAGTGGTTTTCAAATTTCAGGGTGTTCGTTCTTCTTTCTTCTTAAATTCTTTCCTCCGCGATATCTCGGCGGGATTCACTGGAATAACTCTTCCAGGGGATGGAACTCGCGACAGCGTCCACCCATCACCTCTCCTTAGGTGACATCAGTCAGGGCCTCCAAGTACAACCATGTACCGCCCAGGGGTCAGCCTGTGTACTGTAAACACATGTGGCGCCCCGATTATACATCATAACAAAATTCATAAATGAATCTTTTAGAACTCACCCATTTATAATCATTACACATGTTTGGTTGCCACAACCTAACCATCACACATATTGAAACACCACCACACTATAATCATCACTACATATGATTATGCGTTATTTTCACTTTTACAATAGAAACTTATATTACCTGCAAAACCATGCAGGCTCGCCACAAATAGGCCTGTGTGCCCCACGCACACACAAAACAGACTCCAGCCTTCCTTCAAGACAATTTCAAGGAGTGAATACAAAAACAACCGTGCGAGGCCGAGACACAATTTGTGTGAGTAAAACTCTAAAAAGAACACAGGCTGTTATTACCTTTGCACGGGCAATTCATTGGGCCTCTAACTTGGTTGTACACCACAAAGTAATCAAAAACAATTTATTTTAACTATTAGCCTATTTTATACCAAAAACAATGTGCATAAAAATATCATAGTACCACACACCATGACACCCCCCATCCTGGGGAAAAAAAATGTGTCCACCAATTTTTTTCCAAAAAGAACAACATTTTCTCAAAATGATTTACTTTTTGATTAAGAAATCTTCGCACATACACACAAAAATCCGTCCAAATATGGTCAAAATTTGAAATATTCATTTCATCAATCAAAATATGATCAAGACCAATATTGACCACAGTCATCTGTTTTCCATACATCAATCCAAATGAAAACAGAAAATTCCAACATTCCAAATTGAATAAACAATCAAAATGGAGCAAAACACATTTTTATCCTTATCAAACACCCATTGTCTTTAAGCACCGATGGAAATTAATTTTAGCATATTTTCCATCAATCGTAAAGATTTAAAAAAAATGGTTCTATGTATAATATGATCCAACATCAATAAGCAGAAGTATATCCATCATAATAAAATATTCCATCCTCATACATTCATCCAACTCAACAAAACTATTTACAGAGGAAAAATCTACATAATTTCACATGTCACACAAATACTGTTACTCTGGTAACAATGGCAGGTAGTTTGACATGATCGACTGGCAGGCAATCTACTCTCTTGACAAGAGATCTGCAAGGACGTTGGACGTCCCTGGAACTGGTTCAATCTTGAACCGGAATTCTTGCAGAGCAAGAGCCCATCGCAACAAGCGATTGTTCTTTGTCTTCGCTGACTGAAGGAAAGTCAGCGGCCTATGGTCTGTCTGCAGAGTGAATTCTCTGCCAGTCAAGAACCGAGCAAATTTCTCGCAAGCCCAAACTATGGCCAAGCATTCCCTCTCAATAGTGGAATACTTCTGTTGGGGCAGGGAAAACTTTTTGCTGGCATATTGGACGGGATGGTAAAGACCATCCTTGCACTGAAGCAGCGCTGCTCCCATCCCCTTTGAACTGGCATCAGTTCGAAGGATGAAGTCCTCTGTGAGAGAGGGGAGAAGAAGAACAGGAAATGTGTTAAGCACCTTCTGTACCTGTTCTAGAGCTACTTGGCACTCTTTCGTCCAATGGATTTGCCTACTGATTGTTCCTTTAGTAAGGTCTGTCAGTGGTGCAGTCAAAGAGGCAAAGTGAGGGACATAGCGTCGGTAGTAGGAGAGGAGTCCTAAAACAGATCTGACCTGCTTCTTTGTGGTCGGTTGTTTCAGCGACAAGATCTTTTTGATTTTTGTTTCCTCTGGCATCAGTTTGCCTACCGCAATGGTATGTCCGAGAAATTCAAGCGATTTGAAACCTGCCCGAAATTTGGAGGGACGTGCTGTCAAGCCAAAAGCACGGAGACGCTCAAGGATTGCTCGCAAGCAAGAGACTAGCGAGTTCCAGGTCTTTGGAGCCTGCATGATGTCATCAAAAAAACTTACTGCTCCGCATTCATGCAGTCTCAATGCGCGCATTGTCCGAGCGAAAGTAGCTGGAGCGTTCTGTAGACCGAATGGCATTCTTGTCCACTGGTATAGACCGAACGGGGTTTGAAACGCGGTCTTTTCCTTGTCGCTTTCGGCCATTGGTATTTGCCAATACCCTTTCGTTAAGTCAATTTTGACAAAATAGCGGCCTTCGGAAAGTTGACACAAGAGCTCTTCAATATCCGGAATGGGCTCTGCATCGAAGACGGTACTTCTGTTAAGTTGTCTGTAGTCGATACAGAAGCGAACCGAGCCATCTGGCTTACCGACAAGAACAACCGGTGAGCTGTAAGGTGAGGTGGAGGGTTCGATAACACCTAGCTCGAGCATGACTTGAATTTCTTTTTCAACAACCGCTTTCTTCGCAAAAGGAAGGGGATATGGTCGAACTCGAACAGGTTTCTCTGTCATCAGGTGAATGGGGTGGGGATCAACACCTACAGCTGTGCCAGGTTTGTCAGTCAGTACGTCCGGATATTCTTTCAGTAGTGTCTTCAGTTGGTCAATCTGTGTTTCAGATAGGTCTTCAGAGATCACTGCATCCTCCCATGTTTCTCCTTTCACTGAAAGGGTAGGTACGGGGGCGGACTCGTTTGGAACAGAGTCTGTCATCAGTCCAACGGTCGCTGTTGCAATGTCCGCTTGTCTGTCTGGTCGCTGTCGATACTGTGTGTCCGGGACAAAGTCAACAGACAGTATGTCTGACATGTCTGAACCAGAACAAGACAAAGGAACGGGAACGTTGCAGTCAAGAGTTTGGTTCACAGCAACATTCACTCTTTCTGTGTACTCTTTCAGCATGTTGATGTGAAAGACCTTTTTCTGACCGCGCATGTTGATTTGGTAGTTGACTGGGGACATTTTTTCTGTGACGTCAAAGGGGCCTTTCCACAACACACGGAGTTTGTTGTGCTCATCGGTGAGCAGAACAAGAACTTTGTCACCGACTGACAACAACCGAGCTTTTGCCTTTCGATCGGCGAACCGTTTGTATGTGTCAGTGTTACGATCTGCGGAATTTTGTGCCAATTCGCATGTTTCTTTGATGCGGTTATGTAGATCGTACACGTACTGGTACACATTTTTTTCATCGTCTTGTGTGGAATTGCCTGTCCATTTTTGAGCCAGGAGGTCAAGAGGACCTCTGGGAGAGTGCCCAAACACAAGTTCAAAAGGAGAGAATCCCAGTGTTTCGTTTGGGAGCTCTCGGTATGCGAAGAGCAATGCCGGAATGTATCGGTCCCATTCACGTGGCTCCTTCATTGACACCTTGCGCAACATTGATTTCAATGTTCCGTTAAAGCGTTCCACCATCCCATTAGATTGTGGATGATATGGAGTGGTGGACACGGATGAAATGGACAAAAGCCGGTAAATTTCCTTCATCAAATCTGAGATGAACTGAGTTCCGCAGTCTGACAAAATTTCTTGCGGAAGGCCAACTCGCGAAAACACAGTCAACAGAGCTTCCGCGACTGATATGGTGTCAATTTTCTTGAGAGGAATCGCCTCTGGAAAACGAGTGGCTGTGTCCACAATGGTTAACACATAGCGGTTACCGGACGAAGATGGCTGAAATGGCCCCACGAGATCGATCGCGATTTTCTGAAATGGGACTGAAATGAGGGGCATTTTGTGCAATGGTGCACATGTAATCCGGCCTTTTTGGACAGTTTTCTGACAAATGTCGCATGAACGACAATACTGTGTAACTGCGTTTGCGACACCGGGCCAATGAAATGTGGTCAACATGCGTTGAAGTGTCCTTTTGATGCCACAGTGGCCTGCAAAAATAGCATCATGAGCTGTATGAAGTACTGTGTCTCTAAGGCCTTGAGGGACAACAACCTGTTTTTGCCACTGGTCACCTTTCCAATAAAAGCGGAAGAGTATGCCTGACTCTACCTTGTAGTAGGGCTTTTCTGGTTTGGACTGATCTGCTTTGTCAGTCACCGAGGGGTACAAGTGGGAAAGGGACTCATCATCTTTTTGGAGTGCAGCCAAGTCTCTGGGGTCAAGGTTAAAAACAGCAAGGTCAGGGACTTTGAGGGGGACTGGATCTTTTGCTTCTTTTGCTTGTTGTGCCCTAGTACTAACTAGGCAAGGGACATATGAGCCTCCTGAACCGCCATGTACAGTGGCTATACCTGGCATGTTACCCAGAATCAAATCACACACTGGGTCGTCTATCACACAGGCTGTGAGCTGTCCTGTGTAATAGGGAGTGTCCACAGAGATTTCGGCAAGAGGAAATTGTTCGATCTTTCCTCCAAATGACCGACACTTTTGAACAGTATCCAGGTACTGTTCTGGGAGCACAAAAGACTTCCGGATGCCTGCTGTGGTACACCCTGTATCTCGAAGGATTGAAGCTTGTAGACCATTCACTGATCCTTGCTCTACAGCAAGACCCTTGACAGACTGTTGGGGAGCTAGCACACACGTTACTTCAAGTTCAGAAGAATCCACTGCTACGTTTCCCACAGAGACATTATTTCCTGTTTGTAAGAAGGGACAGTTTCTCTTGATGTGAAATTTTCCCTCACAATGGTAACAACGAATGTCTGTGGTCTGTTGTCCTTGCCCTCGATGGGAGTATGAACCGCGGCTTTGTCCGCGAGGGAGTCCCGATTGTCCTCCACGATTTTGTCCCTGTCCTCGACCGTAAGGACGGCGGTTTGCTTGTCCACCACGCGGAAACGAGTTGGGAGGAGGTTCATTTTGTGAATGGTACACGATACGTGGTTGGGAATTTTGGAAATTTGAACCACCTCTGCCTCGAAATCTTTGGTTTTGAGGGGGTGTGAAAACCGCAACATTCCCCTCAAAAATGGTCGTGTCACTTTTTCGCGCAGTGCCTTTTTCGGGGTGCGCAGTCCGATATTGTTCCGCGGTACGGCACATTTCTTCTGAGGTTTTAAACTCTCTTTCTCGAAGAAAGACGGCAAGATCTTTGCTGACACTTTGCAGTAGTTGTTCCTGCAAGAAAAGATCACGGAGACTGTCAAACTCTTTTTTGGTTTGTGTCAGGTCGATCCAACGATCGAGATAATGAGAAATGCGAATCCGAAAGGAGGGGAACGATTCGCCTTTTTCCGGACGAACTGCACGGAATTTCTCGCGGAAACCGTCAGCGGAACACTGAAATTTTTTCAGTAGTTCCTCCTTTAAAGTGTCCCACGTGAGACCTTCTTTCGCCGCGAGTGTGTGGTAAAGCACCAAAGCACTGCCCTTGAACAAGGACGCGACATACAGTGTCCACTTATCTTTGGGCCAACTGCATGAAGTAGCATGATTCTCAAACTGAAAGAGAAAGGAGTCAATATCATCCTTTTGTTCCTCAAAAGGGGGTAACTTGGGGATGTAGGCCAATTTTGGTTGAGAATTTCCTGTGTGGGAATTTTGAACTGGGGCTTTAGTCATTTGTAACTTTTGCAACTCTGCATCTGTTGCAATTTCGAGTTGGCGGAGCTGAAACGCTCTTTCCGCCTCTATCTTCAAGTACTTTCATTTTTTCCCTATGCTCTTTCATTTCTTTTTCATGTTCCCTTTTTTTATCCTCCTTTTCTTTCTCATCAGCCCTTTTCTTTTCCTCCATTTCTTTCTCATCAGCCCTTTTCTTTTCCTCCATTTCCCTGTTACGCTGGCGCTCGTCTCTCTCCATGCATTGTTTTACGTATTCAGATATCTTATCACCCGTGTGTCCTAAGCGCTCAGCTTGTTGAAAGTATTTATCAAAATTATCCATAGTAATTATATCAGTATGTATAAACAATAAGTAGAAAAGAAAACAAAAGTAAACAAACCAATAAACAAGCACTAAGATAATAAAAGATAAAGCGTGTTATAATTAAACAAACTAGCAAAGAAAGCAAAATCAGTGAGTGGAACTCAAGTTCTATATATATCTGCTTTGTGAATATAATAGGCTAAGACTAACTGAGGGAGGGGGGTAAGGTAATGAAATCAAAGCTAATTTCGAATTCAGTCAATTAATTTTTCTTTGTAAGATTTTAAGTTTACTTTGATGTGATTATTTACAAGGCGAAAATAGACAATACAAATGCACGCTTTAACACACAAAATGAGTACGAAATTACGAATGAGGGACAAACATTTATAAAAGAGGGGGAATAACAAATACTATTCGGAAAACCTTACTTAAAATATGAGATGAATATTTACAACTAGATAGGAGCCTATTGTCGAGAAGGGTGGGGAGAATTTGAAAAAGGAAGGAAAATCAGAAATTTCAAAAAGGAGCACGTTTATCACAACAAACGGAAGGAAAAGAGAAAGAAAGCCCTCAGGCCGCACCCTAATAGCAACTGCCTCCCGTAAACTGGAGACGGGAAAATTTAAAGACTACAATACATAATATATAAGACAACAAGTACGAATATATATCACAGTACAAAAGTATTCAATACACCCAAAAAAATCACACGATCATCATCAAATATAAACACAAGTTCAAAAAGAATACCAAAAAATCGCTAATTTCTTTAACTGAATACAAAAAGAGGGGGGTAACTGAACTAATCACAATTTTGAAATGACAATGAATTTTAAAGGGGGTCGAAAGGAAATTTAAATCTTAGTATTACAATTTAGAAAAAAGTAAAATTGTTGACCAAAATTGAAATGTTCAGGGAGAGGGGTACAAAACGAAACCTAAGTTCTTAAGAAGGGGTCACCACTGTCATACTGTCAATTACTCGCATACAACCCCGCAAGCAGACAGCAAACTCCGCAAGCACACGCTATCACTCCTCTCAACCAGTGCGAACAAATAATAGTCAAGGAATACCAATCTTGGAATACCCCCTCTTCTTAACGACAAAAGAAGAGAATAAATTTATTTATAAATACAAAATAAATATTAAATAGTCACAAAATGCAAAGTTAACAAACGAAATAATAAGTCCCCAAACAAAACAGTTTGTCAAAACAATATCTCACTCTCTCTCTCTCTCTCTCTCTCTCTCTCTCTCTCTCTCTCTCTCTCTCTCTCTCTCTCGCGACGTCGATTCCTCAGTTTTCAAGCTTGATATCTTTCTCTAGTGGTTTTCAAATTTCAGGGTGTCCGTTCTTCTTTCTTCTTAAATTCTTTCCTCCGCGATATCTCGGCGGGATTCACTGGAATAACTCTTCCAGGGGATGGAACTCGCGACAGCGTCCACCCATCACCTCTCCTTAGGTGACATCAGTCAGGGCCTCCAAGTACAACCATGTACCGCCCAGGGGTCAGCCTGTGTACTGTAAACACATGTGGCGCCCCGATTATACATCATAACAAAATTCATAAATGAATCTTTTAGAACTCACCCATTTATAATCATTACACATGTTTGGTTGCCACAACCTAACCATCACACATATTGAAACACCACCACACTATAATCATCACTACATATGATTATGCGTTATTTTCACTTTTACAATAGAAACTTATATTACCTGCAAAACCATGCAGGCCACAAATAGGCCTGTGTGCCCCACGCACACACAAAACAGACTCCAGCCTTCCTTCAAGACAATTTCAAGGAGTGAATACAAAAACAACCGTGCGAGGCCGAGACACAATTTGTGTGAGTAAAACTCTAAAAAGAACACAGGCTGTTATTACCTTTGCACGGGCAATTCATTGGGCCTCTAACTTGGTTGTACACCACAAAGTAATCAAAAACAATTTATTTTAACTATTAGCCTATTTTATACCAAAAACAATGTGCATAAAAATATCATAGTACCACACACCATGACAGGCTGGCTCCTAATAAAATCACGCGGAATTTTACAAACAATGACAATAGACACACTGACAAGCTTTTTTTCCCAAAACCCCATGTACATGGAATAACTTGCCATCTTTTTAAAAATCATGCCCTTCAAAGTTAGCTTTTAAACATAATTTGAAAATATATTTGTTTGATAAATTGTAATCTAATGTGTCACGGAATTCTTTGTACATATGTTCATACTCTGGTTTTATCTTCTGCACATTGTGTATGTGCTGCTTTGCACTTTAGGGCGAAGCGACACTACGATACGCATTCATGTGACTTTGTTTTCTTGATATGCCTTTTCTTTTCGCCTAAAATGTGAATGGTGTGTGTGTGTGTGTGTGTGTGTGTGTGTGTGTGTGTGTGTGTGTGTGTGTGTGTGTGCGCGTGTGCGCGCGTGCGTGCGTGCGTGCGTGCGTGCGTGTGTGTGTGTGTGTGTGTGTGTGTGCTTGTGTGTGTAGGTGTGTGTGTGTGTGTGTGTGTGTGTGTGTGTGTGTGTGTGTGTTTGTGCACGCGCGAGTGTGTGTTTCTGCATTTGTAATTTTGTATGACTGACTCACTCTCTCCTCTCTCTCTCTCTCTCTCTCTCTCTCTCTCTCTCTCTCTCTCTCTCTCTCTCTCTCTCTCTCTCTCTCTCTCTCTCTCTCTCTCTCTCTCTCTCTCTCTCTCTCTCTCTCTCTCTCTCTCTCTCTCTCTCTCTCTCTCTCTCTCTCTCGTCATGTCGGTGTCTCTGTTCTATCTGTCATTTGTCGCAGTCATTTTCCCCCCAACTGTTTCCTCTCCTCTCCCTTTCCACTACGATTACTGTTGTCAGTATTTTGTACATGATTATGGTATTGTGCTTGCGGAACATAATAATATTTATGTGTATTTTTTCCATATATTTCATTGTAAATTGATTTTTTTGTTTACAGTTTTTGCTTTTCATCTTGTTTGCTTCAGTTGTATTTCTTATTTATTTATGACGACAGGATGAAAAAAAGTTTTGTTTAGCTTATTCCTTTATCGTCATTAAAGATCATTTTGACTTGATTTGACTTGACACACACATACACACTCACGCACGCACGCACGCACGCCTGCATGCACACAGGCACACACACATACATACACAAACACACGCACATGAACGCACGCACGCACACATACACACACAATTATGCAAGAGTAAAATAGTTACACTATGAAAATTTTAAGAAGAAACATAGACCACATTCACATTCTCAATCAAGCTTGGATGCAATACTGCAACTTGAAATAAAATCATACTGCCATCGACATACCAGTTACATGACTAATTATAATAGACACATTTTTCAAGAACAACGATACCCTTCTACCTCATTTACAAGCGTGAAAGGTTACAAGACGTAGACATTCTACATACAACTTACGAAATAGAAAATAATTGTAAATTTTAAACAAATCCACACGATTTCTGCAATGAAACGGACTCCTCACCCCCCACCTCACACACAGACACTAATCAAACATAATATGTCCGAAACAAGTGAATGTTAAGGGCAGAGCGAAAGGCGGAGATAGAGTCAGACAAGGGCGTCGCCGAGCGGCAGACATGTCCGTCACCAGCAATGCCACGCACTTGCGACACCCCGTAGAGTGTCACATCCTGACACAAAATTGGAAGGGATTCTGTCTTCTAGTTCACGAGATACAGCTTGAAGAAGAAACATATAGCGCAAAGAAGGAAATTTCGGTTTTCAAGGTCACACTTCAAGGTCAAGGTCAGCATGGTGATAATTTATGCTCGGATGTTTTCTTCTCTAGGGTATACAGTACCACACACAATCTGAAGCGCTTCTGTCAAGTACCAATGTGGAAAATATGGCTTAAAACCCAATGTGTAGACCCCTACCACTTTCAAGGCCTACGGATCGCCCGGACCGTGACCTTGACCTTGATCGGTATGCCACCATCAGAACGGGCATAAGCCAAAGTACCTTCGTGCCAAATTTGAAGACTCTAACACTAACGGTGTGGGAGTTATGGCCCCTGAAAGATTTTCGGTTTTCAAGGTCGTACGCCAAGGTCAAGGTCACGACGGCAAAATGGTTTGCGCGGATGCCTTCCTCTCATGGTGACACACCAGCACACAAAATTTGACGTGATTCTGTCAACCCGTTCGAAAGATATCCTTGGGACAGACAGAAGGAGAAAAAAATGACCCTCCGATTTTCAGGCTCCAGCGATCTTTTTGACCTTGACCTTGACCTTGATCGGTATGCCATCATCAGAACGGGCATAAGCCAAACCACCTTCATACCAAGTTTCAACATCCTATGTTGATCGGTGCCCGAGATATGGCTAAAAATAGATTTTCGGTTTTCAAGGTTGTACGTCAAGGTCAAGGTCACGACGGCAAAATGGTTTGCGCCGATCTCTTCCTATTAAGGAGGCACACCTTCACACAAAATTTGACGCGATTCGGTCAAGCGGTTCGGGAGATATCCTTGGGACAGACAGAAAAAAACCCTCACAAAAAAACAAACAAACAAACAAACAAAAATACAAACCAGCCCATCGCAATAGTCCGGTGACGGACTAATGAGCAGACATGTTGTGGGAGGGAATTCCATAAATGAGGTGCTAAATAGTAGAAGGATTGTTCACCAAAAGATTTCGTGTGGACCCGAGGAACCTTGAGTGTGCAGCAGTCAGAGGAAGAACGTAGGGAGCGAGCAGGTGTGTAGACAGTTACTAGTTCGGAGAGATAGACAGGACCAGAAGACTGACTGAAGAGTGAACAGCACCGAAACAAAAGCAAGCTATTTTATACTTGATTCTAGCCTCTACTGGAAGCCAGTGCAAGTTACGAAGATGAGGTGTTATATGATCAGAGCGTGGAATCTTGAGAGTGAGGAGTGCTGCTGTGGTAGATTTGTGTATCAAGTTAGCAGTTGTGGGCCAAGGGAGGCCACTTGTTGAAAGCATGGCTGCTGTGTTATGTCTGCATGATGTTGGAGCAGTAAATAAACAAGTCGTTCCTGACTCTACGGTGTGGTCTGCTTCATCTGGCGACGAGTAACAACCTGGAAGGATGCCCTCTTTTGGGACCTTGCATCAGTTCAACCCTGAAGGGGGTGAAGAGTGGGGACAGTACGTAGAGAGGACGAAGTACTATTTCGTAGCTAACGATATTGACAATGCAGAAAAGAAGAAAGCAATTCTGTTGAATGCTTGTGGAAGTGATACGTACAAATTAATGTGTGATCTGGTGGCACCTGAAAAACCAGGTGATAAGACTTTTGAAATGCTGACAGAGACAGCAAAAAATCATCTGCAGCCCAAGCCTTCAGAGATAGTACAGCGATTCAAGTTTCACACATGCCTACGTCGAGAAAATGAATCAGTTTCTACCTACGTCGCAAAGTTGCGTCATTTGGCGCAGGATTGCAACTTTGGTGCGTCACTGAGTTCAGTGTTGAGAGACAGACTGGTCTGTGGTATCAACAGTGACCTCATTCAAAGGCGTTTGCTGTCGGAAAAAGAACTCACCTTTGATAAGGCTTTAGAACTTTCAATCGCAATGGAACAAGCAGAGAAGAGTGCTGCTGATATTCAAGGAAATCTTTCTGATGGAGCTTCAGCGTCTGGTTTCACTGCTACAAATGCAGCCTGTGTAGACAAGGTGGAGAATGTTAAGGATGATGTGAATATGGCGATGAAGAAGATAAGGCCACCTAAGAACATTGAGTGTTGGTTTTGTCATGTCAAAGGTCATGTGCAGAGACAGTGCCCGCAGTATCTGGCTGAAAAATCAAAACGTAGACAGAGGCAGAAAAGTCTTCCAGTCAAGACAGTGGATGATTTTCCTGAAGAAGAAGATGCTGAATTGTTCACTGTGTTCAGAGTGCAGACCAAAGAGAAGCCTTATTTGGTGACAATCAAACTGCAAGGTGTTCCCGTGGAAATGGAGTTGGATACGGGGGCGTCTTTGACAATCATCAGTGAAGAAGTGCTGAAAGGCCTCACTAGAGGAGCAAATTTGCCCTTGGACAGGTGCACCAGGCGACTGAAAACGTACACGGGACAGGAGATTCCTGTGTTAGGGACGTGCAAAGTGAACGTGAAGTACAAAGACAGTGCAATGGTGATGGAAGTAGTGGTGGTCAAAGGG
>CM065685.1:7210430-7254834 GCA_017654935.2 Phymorhynchus buccinoides | reverse complement strand
GTACTGTAAACACATGTGGCGCCCCGATTATACATCATAACAAAATTCATAAATGAATCTTTTAGAACTCACCCATTTATAATCATTACACATGTTTGGTTGCCACAACCTAACCATCACACATATTGAAACACCACCACACTATAATCATCACTACATATGATTATGCGTTATTTTCACTTTTACAATAGAAACTTATATTACCTGCAAAACCATGCAGGCCACAAATAGGCCTGTGTGCCCCACGCACACACAAAACAGACTCCAGCCTTCCTTCAAGACAATTTCAAGGAGTGAATACAAAAACAACCGTGCGAGGCCGAGACACAATTTGTGTGAGTAAAACTCTAAAAAGAACACAGGCTGTTATTACCTTTGCACGGGCAATTCATTGGGCCTCTAACTTGGTTGTACACCACAAAGTAATCAAAAACAATTTATTTTAACTATTAGCCTATTTTATACCAAAAACAATGTGCATAAAAATATCATAGTACCACACACCATGACAGGCTGGCTCCTAATAAAATCACGCGGAATTTTACAAACAATGACAATAGACACACTGACAAGCTTTTTTTCCCAAAACCCCATGTACATGGAATAACTTGCCATCTTTTTTTAAAAATCATGCCCTTCAAAGTTAGCTTTTAAACATAATTTGAAAATATATTTGTTTGATAAATTGTAATCTAATGTGTCACGGAATTCTTTGTACATATGTTCATACTCTGGTTTTATTTTCTGCACATTGTGTATGTGCTGCTTTGCACTTTAGGGCGAAGCGACACTACGATACGCATTCATGTGACTTTGTTTTCTTGATATGCCTTTTCTTTTCGCCTAAAATGTGAATGGTGTGTGTGTGTGTGTGTGTGTGTGTGTGTGTGTGTGTGTGTGTGTGTGTGTGTGGCGCGTGTGCGCGCGTGCGTGCGTGCGTGCGTGCGTGCGTGTGTGTGTGTGTGTGTGTGTGTGTGCTTGTGTGTGTAGGTGTGTGTGTGTGTGTGTGTGTGTGTTGTGTGTGTGTGTGTGTGTTTGTGCACGCGCGAGTGTGTGTTTCTGCATTTGTAATTTTGTATGACTGACTCACTCTCTCTCTCTCTCTCTCTCTCTCTCTCTCTCTCTCTCTCTCTCTCTCTCTCTCCTCTGTCTCTCTCTCTCTCTCTCTCTCTCTCTCTCTCTCTCTCTCTCTCTCTCTCCTCTCTCTCTCTCTCTCTCTCTCTCTCTCTCTCTCTCTCCGTCATGTCGGTGTCTCTGTTCTATCTGTCATTTGTCGCAGTCATTTTCCCCCCCAACTGTTTCCTCTCCTCTCCCTTTCCACTACGATTACTGTTGTCAGTATTTTGTACATGATTATGGTATTGTGCTTGCGGAACATAATAATATTTATGTGTATTTTTTCCATATATTTCATTGTAAATTGATTTTTTTGTTTACAGTTTTTGCTTTTCATCTTGTTTGCTTCAGTTGTATTTCTTATTTATTTATGACGACAGGATGAAAAAAAGTTTTGTTTAGCTTATTCCTTTATCGTCATTAAAGATCATTTTGACTTGATTTGACTTGACACACACATACACACTCACACGCACGCACGCACGCACGCCTGCATGCACACAGGCACACACACATACATACACAAACACACACGCACATGAACGCACGCACGCACACATACACACACAATTATGCAAGAGTAAAATAGTTACACTATGAAAATTTTAAGAAGAAACATAGACCACATTCACATTCTCAATCAAGCTTGGATGCAATACTGCAACTTGAAATAAAATCATACTGCCATCGACATACCAGTTACATGACTAATTATAATAGACACATTTTGCAAGAACAAAAATACCCTTCTACCTCATTTACAAGCGTTTAAAGTTTACAAGACGTAGACATTCTACATACAACTTACGAAATATAAAATAATTGTAAATTTTAAACAAATCCACACGATTTCTGCAATGAAACGGACTCCCCACCCCCCACCTCACACACAGACACTAATCAAACATAATATGTCCGAAACAAGTGAATGTTAAGGGCAGAGCGAAAGGCGGAGATAGAGTCAGACAAGGGCGTCGCCGAGCGGCAGACATGTCCGTCACCAGCAATGCCACGCACTTGCGACACCCCGTAGAGTGTCACATCCTGACACAAAATTGGAAGGGATTCTGTCTTCTAGTTCACGAGATACAGCTTGAAGAAGAAACATATAGCGCAAAGAAGGAAATTTCGGTTTTCAAGGTCACACTTCAAGGTCAAGGTCAGCATGGTGATAATTTATGCTCGGATGTTTTCTTCTCTAGGGTATACAGTACCACACACAATCTGAAGCGCTTCTGTCAAGTACAAATGTGGAAAATATGGCTTAAAACCCAATGTGTAGACCCCTACCACTTTCAAGGCCTACGGATCGCCCGGACCGTGACCTTGACCTTGATCGGTATGCCACCATCAGAACGGGCATAAGCCAAAGTACCTTCATGCCAAATTTGAAGACTCTAACACTAACGGTGTGGGAGTTATGGCCCCTGAAAGATTTTCGGTTTTCAAGGTCGTACGCCAAGGTCAAGGTCACGACGGCAATATGGTTTGCGCGGATGCCTTCCTCTCATGGTGACACACCAGCACACAAAATTTGACGTGATTCTGTCAACCCGTTCGAAAGATATCCTTGGGACAGACAGAAGGAGAAAAAAATGACCCTCCGATTTTCAGGCTCCAGCGATCTTTTTGACCTTGACCTTGACCTTGATCGGTATGCCATCATCAGAACGGGCATAAGCCAAACCACCTTCATATCAAGTTTCAACATCCTATGTGCCCGAGATATGGCTAAAAATAGATTTTCGGTTTTCAAGGTCGTACGTCAAGGTCAAGGTCACGACGGCAAAATGGTTTGCGCCGATCTCTTCCTATTAAGGAGGCACACCTTCACACAAAATTTGACGCGATTCGGTCAAGCGGTTCGGGAGATATCCTTGGGACAGACAGAAAAACCCCTCACAAAAAACAAACAAACAAACAAACAAAAATACAAACCAGCCCATCGCAATAGTCCGGTGACGGACTAATGAGCAGACATGTTGTGGGAGGGAATTCCATAAATGAGGTGCTAAATAGTAGAAGGATTGTTCACCAAAATTGTTCGTGTGGACCCGAGGAACCTTGAGTGTGCAGCAGTCAGAGGAAGAACGTAGGGAGCGAGCAGGTTTGTAGACAGTTACTAGTTCGGAGAGATAGACAGGACCAGAAGAGTGAACAGCACCGAAACAAAAGCAAGCTATTTTATACTTGATTCTAGCCTCTCCTGGAAGCCAGTGCAAGTTACGAAGATGAGGTGTTATATGATCAGAGCGTGGAATCTTGAGAGTGAGGAGTGCTGCTGTGGTAGATTTGTGTATCAAGTTAGCAGTTGTGGGCCAAGGGAGGCCACTTGTTGAAAGCATGGCTGCTGTGTTATGTCTGCATGATGTTGGAGCAGTAAATAAACAAGTCGTTCCTGACTCTACGGTGTGGTCTGCTTCATCTGGCGACGAGTAACAACCTGGAAGGATGCCCTCTTTTGGGACCTTGCATCAGTTCAACCCTGAAGGGGGTGAAGAGTGGGGACAGTACGTAGAGAGGACGAAGTACTATTTCGTAGCTAACGATATTGACAATGCAGAAAAGAAGAAAGCAATTCTGTTGAGTGCTTGTGGAAGTGATACGTACAAATTAATGTGTGATCTGGTGGCACCTGAAAAACCAGGTGATAAGACTTTTGAAATGCTGACAGAGACAGCAAAAAATCATCTGCAGCCCAAGCCTTCAGAGATAGTACAGCGATTCAAGTTTCACACATGCCTACGTCGAGAAAATGAATCAGTTTCTACCTACGTCGCAAAGTTGCGTCATTTGGCGCAGGATTGCAACTTTGGTGCGTCACTGAGTTCAGTGTTGAGAGACAGACTGGTCTGTGGTATCAACAGTGACCTCATTCAAAGGCGTTTGCTGTCGGAAAAAGAACTCACCTTTGATAAGGCTTTAGAACTTTCAACCGCAATGGAACAAGCAGAGAAGAGTGCTGCTGATATTCAAGGAAATCTTTCTGATGGAGCTTCAGCGTCTGGTTTCACTGCTACAAATGCAGCCTGTGTAGACAAGGTGGAGAATGTTAAGGATGATGTGAATATGGCGATGAAGAAGATAAGGCCACCTAAGAACATTGAGTGTTGGTTTTGTCATGTCAAAGGTCATGTGCAGAGACAGTGCCCGCAGTATCTGGCTGAAAAATCAAAACGTAGACAGAGGCAGAAAAGTCTTCCAGTCAAGACAGTGGATGATTTTCCTGAAGAAGAAGATGCTGAATTGTTCACTGTGTTCAGAGTGCAGACCAAAGAGAAGCCTTATTTGGTGACAATCAAACTGCAAGGTGTTCCCGTGGAAATGGAGTTGGATACGGGGGCGTCTTTGACAATCATCAGTGAAGAAGTGCTGAAAGGCCTCACTAGAGGAGCAAATTTGCCCTTGGACAGGTGCACCAGGCGACTGAAAACGTACACGGGACAGGAGATTCCTGTGTTAGGGACGTGCAAAGTGAACGTGAAGTACAAAGACAGTGCAATGGTGATGGAAGTAGTGGTGGTCAAAGGGGAAGGCCCTTGCTTATTGGGGCGAGACTGGCTGAAGCACTTGAAATTGGATTGGACTGAGATTTTTTCCATCAAGTCAAACGGTTCCGTTTCAGCAAGCGATGCAGAGCTAGAGAAAGTTCTTCAAGAATGTGCAGAGGTCTTCCAAGAAGGCAGAGGAACCATCAAAGGAGTAAAGGCTAACATTGTTGTTGATCCTTCTGCACAACCACGCTATTTCAAACCACGTCCAGTCCCATATGCTCTCCGTGAACAAGTTAGCCAGGAACTTGATTGGATGGAAGCAGAAGGAACCATAGAGAAGGTGCAATTTTCAGACTGGGCAGCGCCAATCGTGACTGTGGTTAAGCCTGACAAGACAGTTCGCATTTGTGGTGATTATAAAGTCACAGTGAACACAGCCTCAAAACTGGACAATTATCCGATTCCTAAGACTGATGATCTTGCTGAGCTCGGTGGAGGAAACATTTTCTCCAAGTTAGATTTAACTCAGGCTTATCAACAACTGGAACTGGATGAGACTTCCAAGGATTTCACCACCATCAACACACATCAGGGCCTGTACAGGTACAACCGCTCACCATACGGTGTGTCCTCAGCTCCAGGCATTTTTCAGCGAACCATGGAAAATCTGCTGAGGGGTATCTCAAACGTGCATGTTCGAATTGACGATATATTGGTGGCAGGGAGGACTCGTGACGAACACCTGAAGAGTTTGAGATTGATGTTGTTGAGACTCAAAGAGGCGGGGGCGAAGCTGAGGAAGCAGAAGTGTGTGTTCCTGGCAACTGAGGTGATTTACCTGGACCTGAAGATAGACCAGAATGGAGTTCAGCCAGTGCCTGAAAAAGTACAGGCTATTCAGGACATGTCACGCCCAACAGACATCAAACAGCTTCAAGCTTTCCTTGGAATGATTAATTACTACTCCCGCTTCATCCCGCACCTGTCCACCATCTTGGCACCGTTGTACTCCTTACTGCAGAAGGGGGTGAAGTGGTCATGGGATGAACAACAGCAGAAAGCATGGACTGAAGCGAAGAAAGAGTTGCAGTCACCTCAAGTCTTGGTTCATTATGATTCCAGAAAAAAGATCGTTCTTTACTGTGATGCTTCCAATTATGGGGTTGGTGCTGTGGTGTCCCACAAAATGGAGGATGGAAGCGAAAGACCTGTGGCATTCGCATCCCGTACCATGAACAGTGCTGAACAAAACTACAGTCAAGTTGAAAAAGAAGGTCTAGCCATCATTTTCGGTGTGAAAAAGTTTCACCAGTATCTGTATGGACGGAACTTTGAGATTCATACTGATCACAAGCCATTGCTCGGGCTGTTCCAAGAGAACAAGCAGATACCAACCATGGCAGCAGCTCGGATCCAGAGATGGGCGTTAATCCTGTCAGCCTATGAGTACACCATCAAGTTCAAAGAAGGAAAGGAAAACAGCAATGCCGATGGATTGAGCCGATTGCCGCTGGGAGTCACAGGTGTTGAACAACCAGAACTTGGAGAGACCATTCTGCTCATGGAGCAGATTGATACCATGCCAGTCACTGCACAGCAGATCCGACTTTGGACCAGTAGAGATCCTGTGTTGTCAAAAGTCAAGGAGTTCGTCTTGAGAGGGTGGCCTGAGAATATTGGTGACAAACGTTTTCGTCCGTATGTTGCAAGAAAGAGCGAACTGAACATTGTGGACGGCTGTTTGCTGTGGGGTGCACGTGTGGTGGTTCCTCCTAAAGGCCAAGAACGTTTGCTTGAAGATCTCCATGACTCACATCCAGGAATGAGCAGAATGAAGGCTTTGGCCCGGTCGTATGTCTGGTGGCCCAACCTGGACATAGAGATTGAGATGAGAGTACTCCGTTGTCAGGTGTGTCAGACTCACAGGAACATGCCCAGTGCGGCTCCTCTGCACCCTTGGGAGTGGCCGAACCGACCGTGGAGCCGGCTGCACGTGGACTATGCTGGTCCATTTCTGGGGAAAATGTTCCTGGTGATCATTGACGCTCACTCCAAATGGATTGATTGTTACCCCATGAACTCTTGTACGTCCACGGCTACAATTGAGAAACTTCGGCAGTCGTTTGCTGTTCACGGGCTCCCAGAAGTACTGGTATCGGACAATGGAACCTGTTTCACCAGTGAGGAGTTTGAAGAGTTCATGCGGAAGAACGGCATAAAACACATCAAGTCAGCACCTTATCATGCAGCTACAAACGGACTGGCAGAGCGTGCAGTGCAGACACTGAAGCAGGACTTGAGGAAGGTGACAGGAGGCTCCATGGAAACCCGAGTGGCGCGTTTCTTGTCCATGTATAGGGTCACTCCTCAGACCACCACAGGCCTGTCCCCTGCTGAGCTGCTCTTCAACAGGAAAGTTCGGACTTGTCTGGATCTGGTTCAGCCATCAGTGGAGAAACAGGTGGTTCAGAAACAGCTCAGTCAAAAACTGAACCATGATCGTGTGGACATTAGAAGTTATTCCGTTGGTGATCCGGTGTATGTGAAGAACTTTACAATGGGTCCAAAGTGGCTGGTTGGCGTTGTAACGCAAACGACGGGACCTTTGTCATACGTGATCAGGCTGCCTGATGGTAGAATGCTGAAGAGACATGTTGATCACATCAATCCCCGTGTGAGTGAATCAAGCCAGTCTGGCACTGACACTGAGAGTCAGACTCAACTGCCACCTGTGTTGGAGTTTTCTCCAATCCCATCAGCGCCTGCAGACCTGGCATCATCTTCCACACCAGACGTTTCTACACCGTCCAGTGATTGTCCTGGTGTGTCCGCTGGTCCGCACCTGGAAAAAAGTGTCCAGGGCACTTCAGAGGTGAAGTCGGTTCCTACACCATCCGCGAGTCCATCTTCACTGGTGCTGGAGGGTCGTCCAACTCGGCAGAGGAGACTGCCTGCAAGACTCAAAGATTATGTCTTACACTGGTTCAGTGATGTATTCAAATAATCAGAAGTTGCAACAGTGTCTTCATTTCTTTTTTTTTCTTTTTGTTTTCTTCTGATTGTGCTTAAGGCAAGCAGCCTGCTCTGTTTCCGTTATCAGTTTAAACTTTTCGTGTTCCTAAGTAATGGGACAAAACAAAACAATACCCCACAAAAGAACAGTTTAAGTGTGTGTTTTTTATTATTATTTTTTTCAAGGTGAAAGAGACAACATGAAGATGAACATTAAAGTGTGAAGTGATAATTACAGAAGCAAAGACACGGCAAGTTGGAAGTGACTGTTGATTCATTTGGGTTGGAAAAAAGAATAAGAAGTTCGATTATTTTATTGTTTAAAGAGTTTTGGATTCATTAGAGAAACAAGAGAGTGTCTTGGTTTTGGAATTAAGTTTCATCTTAAAGGTGGGGGTATGTGGTAGATTTGAGTATTAAGTTAGCAGTTGTGGGCCAAGGGAGGCCACTTGTTGAAAGTATGGCTGCTGTGTTATGTCTGCATGATGTTGGAGCAGTAAATAAACAAGTCGTTCCTGACTCTACGGTGTGGTCTGCTTCATCTGCACTGTTTAACGAGGAAGCAAACTATAAGAGTAAACCAGTAGATTTGGGTTTATGTGGGTCTAACCTCATTATCTGATAGTCTGGGATATCTATATCTGTATTATTTATTTATGATGATAATGGAGATTCTGCCAGCCAAAACAGATGAAAACTGGTACCATTGTTATGAAAGATCGTGCCAATGTCATCTGTCTTATTCCTAGCATTGTTAATGTTAAGGTAACCAACACGTAAACCATGCTTAACTGGCCACGTGTCTAAAGTCGTACACATTATTCAAAATGTTAAGAATTTCTCCAATAATACACTGTCTTAACATACAATAGACGATTTTCGGATAAAAACTAGGGGAGAGCACTTCGTGAAAATTAGAGTTGCTTACCTCCATTACTCGGTCAAAAAATGTAGCAACAATGCAACAATGGCGTCGAAACTTGAAACCGCAGGATGCGAGTCAGCGACTTGCAAACATTGTTTGAGAAAAAATAGGGGTGGCAAGTGGCAACGAACTAATAAAACTTGCAAAATGTGACGTACAAATAAAAATGACATATTGTTTTGAATGACGCAAGTTGTTTTAAGTGCTGTATGTCTGCTCAAACACACGAGTCGATAGGCTACGACAGCTCATGACAGAGTGACGTCCCCTGTTTGACCGATTGCAGAAAAAGGCCTGGTGGCTAATGTTAATGCCACCAAGGCCCGCCCTGAACACATCTGGACTGATGGTCTCTGTCAGAGTTGTGGTGAGCAGGTTCCACTCTCTCATTGTCCTTGGAACAAATGGATGATATCCAGCCCTGGGTATCGAACTTCTCTTCCCTGAATTAATCAATACAGTTCCAATTGCAGCATGTAACCATGCATGGTCAGGAAGCCCCACGTTCTGTAATCAAAGAGCAATGGCACCATTGACTCGTCCATGCAGTGTTTCTGGGTTCTGACAAACGTGAAATAAAGCAAAAAAACTTAAGTCAGCACACTGAGAAATAGATGTACGTTACTCAAGTTTTGAAGTATTTTTTCATGACAAATTAGATGACTAGACAATTTTTAAAAAAAATTGCAGCACAAAGATATTTTAAACAAGCAATGATAAGTAGGTGTCTTTTGTTTTGTGGGTGCCAAGCAGTTTCATGTCTCTAAGGTTTAATTTAATCGAATAAAAAATAGGAGAGTGTTTACGTGTCTTGTTATCACACAAATTTACTGTTCTGGAAGGAAGGTAGCAGTGTGATTAAGACATTCGCCTGCTAATTTCAATGTACGAGTGACCCGGGTTCGAATCCCGGCCTCGCCCTTTGTTTCTAGTCCGATGGGAAATGTGGAACTGAACATCAAGTCCTTCGGATGGGGATTTAAAACAATTATAACCTTTACGCTGTTTAAAATCCCACGGCAGTTAAAAGTCAGTAAGAGTAGGGAGAAATCCTGCTGCATATCTATGACCAAATTAATAGCTATGTTTCCCAAATCCCCCACCCCCACGCCCCTCTCCCTTCCAACAACAACAATAGAGGTGGTGTTGCGCTCACGGCAACGCGCCTCCTGGTGAGAGAAAATCAAAATTCGTAGAAAACAATTAATCTTCGTGAGTATAATATACCAAATACCAATACCAATAGCTTTCATCTCTTTTGTGGAAGATCTGTAACAGCTGTCTTAGGCTGAGTTAACGAAGCATAAGTCAAACTATGTGTAAGTCAAATAACCTATAGGTCAAAGTAAAATCGATTGTCATTAACATATTTTTTACTTAAGAGTATCTGACCGACTATCAATGAAAGAATAATGCAGACAAAATATGTGACATTGTTGCTGGAAAGCACAAATGAGAGCAATAAATCATGGACAACAGTGTTTAAGCACGAGCGCACGCGAGTGTGTGTGTGTGTGTGTGTGTGTGTGTGTGTGTGTGTGTGTGTGTGTGTGTGATGTGTCTGTTTGTGTGTGTGTGTGTGTGCGTGTGCGTGTGCGTGTGCGTGCGTGCGTGCGTGCGTGCGTGCGTGTGTGTGTGTGTGTGTGTGTGTGCGTGTGCGTGCGTGTGTGTGTGTCTGTGTGTGTGTGTGTGTGTGTGTGTGTGTGTGTGTGTGTGTGTGTGTGTGTGTGTGTGAGTGTGTGAGCGTGTGTGTGTGTGTGTGTGTGTGTGTGTGTGTGTGTGTGTGTGTGTGTGTGCGTGTGCGTGTGTGCGTGTGTGCGTGCGTGTGCGTGTTGGTGTGTGTGTGTGTGTGTGTGAATGTGTGTGTGTGTGAATGTGTGTGTGTGAATGTGTGTGTGTGTGTGATTGTATGTGTGTGAGTGTGTGCGTTTGTGTGTGCATGCGTGTGCGTGTGTATTCGTCTGTACCTGTGCCTGTGACTGTGTGTAAAACGTGATTAGCATGAGCATTGTCCCTTTCTAAAGCCATGTTACACAAGAATGTGATCCTCTCTACTATCGAATGCTAGTTGCATTCACAGTGACTGAAACGCCGAAAAAGACAACTAGAAATAGTAATGAGTGCTTCGTTAACGCAGGGTGTCTTCAGGTCAGACCCAACTCACAGTGTAGCCCTAGATCCATCAATCAACAGAGGCAAATCTAAGAACCACACAGCTTTGTAGATCGACTCTTTGAACTTTCCAGAAAGTCTCTACGAAATAGGAAGCAACCGTTGTCCGGGCCAGATCAGATTTCAGCCCCCACATCTTTCAGTGATTAAAAATAAATATGCTGCCACTTTTAGAAAAAAAATATTGCGTTGTGTCGATTCTTATAATAGTATTTTGAATTAAAAAAACAAATGAGACAAAAACAACCACAACACAACCAATATTGTTGGGGGAAGTTCTCTGATCCAGCTTACAGAAGTGAACTGTCCAGGTTGGCATAGATAGAGTGATCTCTTCTGCCAAACATAATTAAGCATCTATATAAGATAATACAATTTTATTTAATATGAATTTCTTTTTTATACATTGTTTGTACGGATTTGCTACCATTTGTCGCCCATAATTATTGATTTGCAAATTGACGCATTGTGTCTATATTCTTTCCATTAAGTAACAAGTGATTAATATGTGCACTGCCGAAAATTAGGCACGGTTTATAACATTAAACATATTTGTTTCACCGGAACCGCCCGACGCGTATTATAAACTTTTTATCACTTATACTCTACACTAAGTGTTTATTTCACTACACATATGCCCCGAATTATTGTTTTCTCCATTGTCTCCATGCGTGTGCAGCATATGTGTTCGCTTCTTTATATTATACACATGAGAGAGATGGAGAGAGATATAGAAAATGTAGGCATATTGATTGATTGATTGATACTATTTAAAGACTGTATGCCCAATGTGATATTAGACTTTACAAGTAGAAGAAATGAGGCGGGGGTTCAGGATATTACTCACACACACACACACACACACACACACACACACACACACACACACACACACACACACACACACACACACACACACACACACACACTCACATTCACGCGTGCATAATAATAATAATAATAATAATAGTACATTTACATAGCGCTTTACCTCAGATGAGCCCAAAGCGCTTTGCATGTGCCACAGTGAATACTCACAGGCATAACTCCACAATGTAGCCGAGTGTTTGTGTTGGAATGTATGCTTGTAAATGTATGTGCATGTTTAGGTGTTAATAGAGACCAGTTAAAGAACAAATAAGGTGAATCTACAACAATATGCACACTACATTCTCTCTCTCTCTCTCTCTCTCTCTCTCTCTCTCTCTCTCTCTCTCTCTCTCTCTCTCTCTCTCTCTCTCTCTCTCTCTCTCTCTCTCTCTCTCTCTCTCTCTCTCTCTCTCTCTCTCTCTCTCTCTCTCTCTCTCCCTCTCTCTCTATATATTTCTCTCTCTTAAAAGGAAGACGAAGTAGAATATGTTGTAGAAAAGAAAAAATATAGACCGCTGTTGAGTATAAAGGAGCAAGAGTTCAAGAAGAAGAAAACGGAATCATTGACAAATAAAATGGAAAACTCATCTGAATTTTGGAAGGAAGTTAGAAATATGGGATGTGATAATGTAAATATTTTTTGGACTGGTTCATTTATTTCAGAAATGTCTTTCAAAATCAGAATGAAGATGATGAACATATTACTGTTGATGTAAATTTGATTGAAGAAGAGGAGCATATTCTAAATAAGGATATTTCAGAAGAAGAATTGCGGAGAGCAGTTTGAAAGATATATGAATGAAAGGCATGTGGTATTGACGATATATTGGCCGAAATGCTAAAAGCTGGTAATACGGATGTGATGTCTTTTCTTCTTAAATTGTTTAATGTCATTTTCCGTTCAGGGTTATATCCTTGAGAATGGTCGAAGGCCATCATCATTCCTATGCATAAGAAGGGTGACAAAGAAAATGTAGACAATTATAAAGTAGTATATTTATTAAGCATTGTATCAAAATGTTAATACGTCCATTTTAAATACTAGATTGTACAAATGGTTAGAAGATGATAATATGATTTATGACAATCAGGCAGATTTTCGCAGAGGGTATTCGACAGTTTACCAGATATTTAATTTATATGCAATTGTTCAAAAGTGTTTACAGAGAAAAGGTAGAAAATTAGATGTAGCTTTCGTTGGTTTTTAAAAAAGCGTTCGATTCTGCATGTTATAATAAACTGCTGGAATGTTTACAAAATCAAGGTATTAAAGGTACTTTTTTAGTATTTCTGAAATCAATGTACCAGTCTCTTCTTTCATGTGTACATGCAAGTTTTAAGATATCAGATTTCTTCGAATGCCCAATATGAGTAAGACAAGGCCGTGTTATGAGCCCTACATTTGTTTCAGCCATCATTGATTAGCTAGCAGCCCATATGAATATAGGTGGCAAGCATGGTTTTCAGATGTTACCTGGCATTATGGAATTGTTTATTTTGTTGTTTGCTGATGACGTTGCTTTGTTGTCTACAAGACCAAATGGCCTACAGAACCAGTTAAATATTGTACACAAATGTTATACTGATATGAAATTAAATGTTAATGTAGACAAAACTAAAATAATGGTTTTCAAAAAAGGCGTTTTTTGGGTTCGAAATAAGCAACGGTTCTTTGATGGCAAAAAACTGGATGTTGTTAATAGTTACTGTTACCTTGGATTTAACTTCACTACAATGCTTAGCAACAAAAGGGGTACAGAACATTTGGTAGCAAAATGTAAGAAAGCAGTGATTCAATTAAATAAAGCTTTTCACAGGTACAAGGAAATGTGTGCATCTATTTTCTTGAAAATATTTGATTTTAAAGTACGGCCAATACTACTATACTCATCTGCAATTTGTGGCCGTAATAAATTAGGTCATTTTAAAAACAAAATCACATGTTAGCTTGCAAACGATTTTTATGTGTTCCATTAAGAACTCCAAACAAGCATATCTATGGTGATTTAGGATGATACCTGTTGTATGTAAATTCTTATATATCTGCTATCAGATACTGGTGTAGGCTTTTGCAGATGGATAATGACAGATTAACCTATAAAGCTTGCTGCATGCTTCTGCAGCTTGATAAATTTGGAAAACATGTAAAGGACATGTTATGTTTAGCAGGTTATAATTTTGTATTGCTACAGCAAGATGTTGGTAATGTAAAGTTGTTCCTTTGTGAGTTCAAACAAAGACTTGTTGATATTTGTATACAGGAATGGACAGGTACTATTAGGGACAGGGAAAGGTTTGAAAATTATAGAACATTTAAGTTAATCTTTGAGAAAGAAAAGTATGTTTTGAATATGGATGCATACTGTTTCTGTGTGGCTATTACTCATCTGAGATGGTGATTGGCGCTGATGCTGAACGTCTGACGAGTTCTATGATGGTGATTGGCGCTGATGCTGAACGGCTGACGAGTTCTATGATGGTGATTGGCGCTGATGCTGAACGGCTGACGAGTTCTATGATGGTGATTGGCGCTGATGCTGAACGGCTGACGAGTTCTATGATGGTGATTGGCGCTGATGCTGAACGGCTGACGAGTTCTATGATGGTGATTGGCGCTGATGCTGAACGGCTGACGAGTTCTATGATGGTGATTGGCGCTGATGCTGAACGGCTGACGAGTTCTATGATGGTGATTGGCGCTGATGCTGAACGGCTGACGAGTTCTATGATGGTGATTGGCGCTGATGCTGAACGGCTGACGAGCTCTATGATGGTGATTGGCGCTGATGCTGAACGGCTGACGAGTTCTATGATGGTGATTGGCGCTGATGCTGAACGGCTGACGAGTTCTATGATGGTGATTGGCGCTGATGCTGAACGGCTGACGAGCTCTATGATGGTGATTGGCGCTGATGCTGAACGGCTGACGAGTTCTATGATGGTGATTGGCGCTGATGCTGAACGGCTGACGAGTTCTATGATGGTGATTGGCGCTGATGCTGAACGGCTGACGAGCTATTCGATGCTGATTGGCGCTGATGCTGAACGGCTGAAGAGCTCTATGATGGTGATTGGCGCTGATGCTGAACGGCTGAAGAGCTCTACGATGGTGATTGGCGCTGATGCTGAACGACCAGAGAGCCTACGATGGTGATTGGCGCTGATGCTGAACGGCTGAAGAGCTCTTCGATGCTGATTGGCGCTGATGCTGAACGGCTGAAGAGCTCTACGATGGTGATTGGCGCTGATGCTGAACGGCTGAAGAGATCTTCAATGGTGATAGGCCCTGATGCTGAACGGCTGAAGAGCTCTACGATGGTGATTGGCGCTGACGCTGAACGACCAGAGAGCCTACGATGGTGATTGACGCTGATGCTGAACAACCAGAGAGCTCTACAATGGTGATTGACGCTAACGCTGAACAGCCTACTCCTGATTCCATGGCGGTGAGGAAAACCACAGGCAGTGCTGACAAGACACGACAGCAACAGGACATATCCCAGAGCCATGACAGGGCATCACAAATCACACGTCCAGGTGAACTACAGCAGCAACATGTGACTTTTCGCAATGGAGAAAGAGACAGATCCCATTCCCCCAAATCCAATATGAATCAAAGGAATCCTCGCCATCATCCGTGTCTGACTAACACCAGAAAAAGGCCCCCTCAAAAAGAAAAAAAAGAACCGCCACTTCCGGAGAAGGACACCGGTCCCAGAACCTCTTCAGGTTATCATTTTTTCGGCGATCTGTTGTCGCTTGGATCCCAAATTTTGTCCTACCCCTGGTTCTGTCAACGAACTTCAGCTGTCGGAAGACATACACGAAGGATCACGTAGACTTCGCCTCTAAAAATTCTTCTTCAACAAAAATGCTCCCACGCAAAAACATTCCCGACCCAAATTTTACAAAAAATCAGGATGTGAGCCCCCAAACGGTCGTGACAAATCTTTGGAGGCCTACTGCACATCGATTGAAGCTCTCACGACTGATTTCCAGTCCACGAAGAAAATGAAAAAAGGACCTCAGTCACAAACACAGGCAGGCTCTCCTGGAATTAAAGCAAATGGTGAGAGGAGGAACAATAAGAATATATCGAACAGATAAAGGCGGAGCTATTGTGGTCCAGGACATCAGCGGCTACAAAGAGGAAGGCTACCGCCAGTTGAACAATGAGAGGCACTACCACACTACCAGGCTTTAGTTGAAAATCCAACACGTGAGATTGCTGAAGCCTCCAACAAACTTGTGGACCAACTCAAAGCGAAGGGGGTTATTGGTTTAAATGTTTTATTTTCCAAATCAACATGAACAACAACTATGACATAACTGAAGCAACAACAAGCAGAGCTTATGGCGTGCTCAGGGGGTTATTGATGAAAAAACGCACAACTGGGCCACCAATAACCTGGAACAGGTGCGCACTCACACATTCTACTACCTCCCTAAGGTGCATAAGAACAGAGAGAGGCCACCGGGGAGACCCATAGTGTCTGGTGTGGGTGGTCCCACTGAACACGTCTCCAAGCTTCTTGACCATTTCCTTCAGCCGTTGGTGAAGACACTACCGTCATACCTGAAGCACACTACACATTTTCTACAAGTGATAGATGAATGGAACGCTCTGCACTCACCACTCCCTGATGGCTCCCTCGTCGTCACCACTGACGTAGTTGGTATATATGCTAATATTCCTCACAATGAAGTGGAGAGATCCTTGAAGGAAGCGCTGACCAACAACCGCCACCTCGTCCCGCCCAACCTCACCGATACTGTTCATCTCCTGTTACACCCCCCCCCCCCCCCCCCCCGCCACCGCCACTGCACTAGGAGCATTCCCTTCAGCCAATGCCTACGACTTCGTCGCATATGTTCTACAAATGCGACCTTTCACAAGAGGTGTGATGAGCTGAAAGGCAAACTGAGAAAGAGAGACTATCCAGTTAAGCTAATCGACAAGGCCAATCGAGACGCCAGCAAAACAAACACGCACTGAAACCCTCCGTTACGTCACCCGAGACAAAAACACCGATCGTGTTCCCTACGTGGTGACCTACACTCTGGATAACCCCCCTCTGGCTCAATGGCTGAAGGACTTCATGCCTGTTCTCCACAGCAGTAAGAGAATGAGGAAGGCTGTCACTCAACCTTCTATTGTGGGCCAACCTCAGAAAGCCGCTGATGCAGTCTGCCCTCCCTCGTCCCTCTTCTGCTGCCCAGGACACGACTTCTGCAGGGTGTCACCTTTGTGACAAACGACTGAAGCTCAAAGGCTGCACTCTCTGCAGACTGCACATGCAGGAAACTAAGTTGTTCAACAGCACCAACACTGGGCGCATGTACCAGAGCAGAAGTGTGACGACATGCACTTCATCGAATGTGATCTACCTGTTGGACTGCAGCAGATGCCAGCAAATACAGTACGTCGGAGAAACGGGCCAAACCATGAAGAAAACGTTTGACAAGCACCGCTCTGACGTCATGACAGCCAAACCCACGCTAGTGGCACGCCAATTCTGCTCCACAGGCCACAGCATTGAGGACATGAGATGCACTGTCATAGAGCAAGACCGTTGTGGCATCAGCGTACGTAAGAGAGGGAGAAGTTCTGGCGCTGGAAACTGAGGACCAACTGTCCTCAGGGTCTTATCGTCTTTGACTCACTATCGGGAGTGCCTCCCCTATATCACCTTGCCCCCCTCCGCCTTCCCCTCCTCGCCTTCTCCCTATCCCCCACCACCTCTAAACAATTAGGTTGGCTGACAGTCCCTCTGGACATACTTGAATTATCCATCATGGGCATACCCTGAGACTTAAACTTTCTTTGCAGAAATACGACATTAGTGCCTGTGTAGAGAAGCAAGAATGGCAAATTATATATGTGTGTGTGTGCGTGTGTGCGTGTGTGCGTGTGTGTGTGTGTGTGTGCGTGCGCGTGTGTGCGTATGCGTGTGTGTGTGTGTGTGTGCGTGTGCGTGCGTGTGTGTGTGTGTGCGTGTGTGTGTGTGTGTGTGTGTGTGTGTGTGTGTGTGAAAAACGTTCATATATGTGTTTGTGTGTGCAATGTTCTCCCTCTATTTTAAGTTAGTAACTTCTGTTCAGCTACCTTAGTTCGTGCAGATTGTGTTTCTCACTCACTCGATGTTGTCCTTTTTTCCAATCAATGTTGACACGAACCTGTAAAAGTTATGTGTAATGTCATTTCCTTTCATTCATTCCTGAAGAAGAAACCCGTTGGATTTTGAAAGCTTGAATAGATTAAGTTAGTGTGTGTCCTGATTTTCAGAAATAATAAGAAATATTATTCCTCGCGTAGTTACAAACCTAACTGTAGGCAAAGTTAATATTTGTTTTCAAGTTATGGTTGTGGTTTCTTCAATACAATAAATTATGTTGTGAACCTTTGTAAGAAGTAAGCTTCGAAACTATGATATTCCAATTTTGAAAAAAAGAAGTAATATTGCATTGCACATATTTAAATAGCATTACTGATGTGTGCTTTATTTTATTTTCTCTTTAAATATTGCATTGCACATATTTAGTATTAGCGATGTGCGTTTGTGTTATTCTTTTCCCTTTACCCTGCCGGTTGTATTGTGTCCAAAGTGCAATAAACCAGTTCAGTGTTCAGTGTTCTCTCTCTTTGTCTCTCTCTCTCTCTCTCTCTCTCTCTCTCTCTCTCTCTCTCTCTCTCCCTCCCTCTCTCTCTCTCTCTCTTTCTCTCTTTCTCTCTCACACACACACAAGAAATTAAAGAGCAAATAATTATGTCATTGGAATGCCAATGATACCCTAGCCGACCAACACTGTTTCAACACTGTTCGTCTATGGAAACGTGATGTTTCTTTACTGCCAGATTCTATGTCTTACCAAACTTTTCATTTTACCTTTTTTTTTACAGAGGCTGTTTTCTTTTTGTATACCCCTCAATCGAATTCCCAATATCAAGAAAATGTGCTTAAGTATTGCAGTTCACAATAGGGCCTGAAGAAAAGTGTGTAACGCTGCAAACTAAAATATGGGCGTTTGTGTTCTTTATTTTCTTGTAAATATTGCAGTTCCAGGTGTTTTGTGTTTTAATTCTGAAATGCAGAAACAAAACTTTTTTTTCAAAAACAAATGCCTTTACGAACATGCACAAGGTGCTAGAAAAGCGGAAATTGTGCTAGACTTTAAAAACAGTTTACTGGTGGTCAATGAGCTGAGCATGGGATTCCAGCCATTTCAGCAATTTTCTATCATTTATTTGTTTCCTTTTCATAGCAATCGTGTTGAAAGTATACATGAAAGGATTTATTGCAGAGTTTAAAGGTAAAACAAACACTGACAAAGCTACGTTCACTTCTCCAGGAATGGGGACACCACTCAATGCCAACATTCCGCACAGACCAATGGGAAACCAGCACATAAAATCTGTCACAGCGATAGTGATCAACCTTTTAGCTATCGTCGTGTCGTTTGAAGTTCTGGTGGAGGTCAGCGTCACGTCACTGCCTTGCACGGTCCAATAGATGAACCCCTGACCCACAGAGATAAATAAAAACAGCACGAAGTTAAAGATTATCAAAACGCTTACCGAATACAATCTCCCTTTGAAACTTCGCCTCATAACTGGCAAGGGAATGCAAAGACCTGTCTGGCTGTAGAATTCCCAGTGTGATGTCAAGGGAAGTAAAGGTATCACGGCTAACGTCAAACCAACCCACCAGTTGAACAGACAAGCTACTGCTGCGGATGCTCTTCTAAACCTTACAGAACTGAAGGGAAAGCGAAGGACAATAAGTCTGTCCAGCGTAATGACCCAAATGATCAAAGCTGACACTTCACTGGACAACAGAGATAAAAACCCTGCCGCTTTGCAGCTCACGCTGTTCTTCCATGAGTCGTCGATGTAAAGATACCGCCCACGGAACTGTGCATCAGCCACCCCAATGACAGCAATGTAGACCCCCATTAGAAAGTCAGCCAGGGTCAGGTTGGTGACAAACACACTGAAGCCACCAGATGAAGCCATGCTCTTCACAAACAAACGTGCACAGCAACAGAAGACGTTCCCAGTCAAGGCCAGACAGGCCATCAGCCACAGAGAAACTCGGTATGTCCATAAATGCAAGAGATCTTTGCAGGAGGAAATTTCATCTTTGGGTGCCAGGCACTTTATGCTTTCGTAATTGTGTGGAAGTATTTCGGTGCAGCAGAGTTTATAATTTTGTGTAGATATGAATTGTAGTTTTGTAAGGTCCTGAAATATGTCTGGTGAAAAAACTTCAATAGGACTGTCGTCCATATGTAGATGTTTTAACCGTGGGGTGGGTTGAAACCCTTCAGGACTGATCGTATGAATGGAAGTGGACGTTAAGTTCAGTGTGTGCAGTGCAGGGAACAGGGAGAGGACTGTGGTGTCCAGCACAGTGAACGAGGTGAGGGCAAGGTGCAGCACTGTGATGGCACTGTGCTGGTCATTAGAGGACATGTTAGTGTGCAGACAGGACAGAGGGTTACTGGACAGGGACAGTGTGAGCAGATTCTCCAAAACGAGGACAGAAGTGAGTTGGACAGACTGCAGCTGGTTTCCACTGAGGTCCAGAAACCTGACATTCCTTAGGATGACTTTGGGCAGAAATGTCAGAGAGCATTGTGCAAGAACCACTCCAATCAACAAGCTGTTGTTGCTGACATCGTGAAGTGTCATGCCCGACCTTGTACCATCCAAATAACGAAGCTCAGGAAAGAGAGCTGCATTGAATGGTTGGGGACAGAGGAAACTGTGACCCTGACAGAAACAGTTCACAGGACAGGGTACGTTGCACGCTAACTCATCGTCATACAGCGGACACTGAGGCCAGCCGTCACACACGTGGTTACTGTGTAGACACTGTTTGGAATGTCGGCATTGAAACAGACCTGAACATTTTAAAAATTCACAGCCCTCTTCATCCTGGTGATCTAAACAGTCATTCATCCCATTGCAGCGCGTGTAGACAGGCAGACAGTCATTCCAGTCACCAGGACAACGATAGTGACTGTCAGGACAGGACTCATTGGACATCATCGGTGTGGAGATGAACTGGGCAATCCCATTAAACCTGATGAGTGCAGGAGATGCAAGAGCTAGTAGTTTTAATGCACGCTTAATCATAATAATGCCACAATTTTCTTCATCAGATTCATCTTTGCAATGCAACATGTTGTCGCAGACCAGGTCATAGGGCATGCACTGGCCATTGTTACAAGTGAACATCCTGATGCAAGGGGAATGCCTACAAAATGATTCGTCACTCTTTTCATCACAATCAGGGATGAAGTCACAAACAGATGTGTAGGACACTTGTGCGAAGCTCTCAGTACAGGCAAATGTGGCTATACAAGAGGCACCACGATCATGTGACTCTACTGTGTTGCCTTGTGACAGTTTGCTAGACGAGGCTGAAGCTGTTGGCCATTGTTGAGCACAGATTTTGTGGGGATCAGACCCACAAAGAAGAAAAGCATGTGTCACGTGTCCCTCTGGGCATTCTGCCATAGAGTGCTGTGCTTGTGTCAGTAAGATATCCGTCGTATTTATTGATACTGCTTTTGATGTACGATGCTTTGTTGTGGAGTTACCATTTGAAAATTCGCACATCGTTCCATATGGCAGTGAATTGATTGAGTAAGACCTGCACGACACATACACTAATTCCACTGCAAATACAGCTACGCCTCTGCAACGTGTCATGTAACAGTTATTTAATAACGAGTGAATGATTCCAGTAACTGTCCACAGATGATGCAGGACGGTTTTGATTGCATCGACCAGCATATGCCTGTACATCTTCGGTAAGGAAACATCGTTAGAGTACACGCCAACCCTAAGTTTGTCAAGCCAAAGAGGATGCAATTTAATGCTGTTTCTTAAAATAGTGTACCAATTATGAACACACGTGGGGAAGCTTTGGCGGCTTTGCATTGATTCACAGTGATCACTAGCTCTCTCATTCACGTCTTGTATATGACCAGAGAACCCTTTCAAACTGGAGATAATTTTGTAGCAGCGGTCACACATCGCAATCAGTCCATCACACTGGGGACTGCTGAAGGTACATTCCCCTGATTCATCCCGTCCATCCTCACACTCTGTCTTCAGGTTACAGGCCAAATGATGACGCAACCTGCTGTAGTGATCAACCGAGCAGTTCCACAAACCTTGGAGTGACTGAACAGGCTTCTGACTCTCGTTGAAAAACGAGAAGAAAAGTTCAAAGCAAACCGCCCCATTGCAGTTGTAAAAGCTTCCAATGGTGGTGAACCGCTCAGCTTGAAACATGTTCGCGACATCGGATTGCATTGTGCCCCATCTCGACCATACCTTAGTTTTCTTTACATAAGAGGGTTTATAATAGTAAGGCCTGTAGTAGCGAAACACGTCGACCAAAATCAGCGTGTCAGTGTACTCTTTAAAACTGATGACCACACTGCTTTCGGCTGGCACGGGCACGTTTTTTTCCAATATCCCACCGCGGCGACTGTGATTTCCTCTCAGAGTTACAAAACCGGCATTTGGTGTCGTCATCTCAAGGTCATAATCTGTCATAATTATTTTTTTAAATGGCATTTGTACAACGCAACAACTATTGGACACAGTTACTGCAAGGGATGAATTAACTGAACATGACAATAGAGGCCTTCCCACCCCCCCAAAATACCCCTCAAAAACATGCTGTTGCTTCTTCTTCTTCTGCGATCCCAGGTCATCTGGCCATAATGGGTAAGGTACATATGTGTCAGGTTTTCAGTTTTCACTGGTCTCCCTGCTGTGTACAGTCGACACATTCCAATTTCGGAGGAGCTCAAATGAGAAAAATTATTTGAAAGAATTTGTGGGAAAAAAGGCAAGAGACTGGGCCAATAAGTCTGAAAGTTAGTAGATGATAGAAAGCAAAGGAAAAAGGCAGATTCAGAGAGAGTGGCAGATTAGAGTAAGCTACAAGCACAGACTTTCCAGATGACATACATAAGCCAGAGCAATATTCTTCAGGATATTACTTTGAAGCAAAAAGGTCACATGCACACAGATTAACATAGATGTGATACCTAAAATAAAAAGAGAGAGAGAGAGAGAGAGAGAGAGAGAGAGAGAGAGAGAGAGAGAGAGAGAGAGAGAGAGAGAGAGAGAGAGAGAGAGAGAGAGAGAGAGAGAGAGAGAGAGAGAGAGAGAGGGAGAGAGATTCACACAATTTACAATCACAAAGTTTACTGATGCAGGCCTTCTGCCCATGTCAGAGTGGAGGGGGTTACAAAGGAAAAACAACAATGACAACAAATCATAAGCACACATAATTCTATTCTCTCTCATAGGCGTGTAGCCACGCCTTTTGGTACTTGAGAAAGCGCGCTGACCCGCCAGCCTCCCATCAGGTCTTCATCACACATTCGCGAGAGGGTGTGATCTGATGCTGGTGACTACTACGCTACGTTGGGCTTGATTTGACAGCAACTTTACACCACAGTACGGCGGTTTCCTGATGAAGGTGCGGACACAGTTTCTTTGGACCCCTTCTGCCAGCACCGCCGTACGAGAGATAGACATCCCATGACGCCCATTCCATGGTCGATGTCCTACGTTGGAGTCTGAGCAGGACTTAGGATCACCCTTCTTCACGGCTATCTTCCACCTCTGCCTCCACCAACGACGTCTCCTTCTGCTCCTCATCACGGCGTTGGAACTTTCTCTGTAAGCATCAATAGGGCACTAAGGTTTTGTTTTTTTCATTTGTTTTCAGCAGCTCGATGTCTTATTCGGCTGCTTAGTGTTAGGGTGTTAGGACATACCACAAAAGTGGTATCCCTGGGAGAACTGCGCTGGCCACCTGAGCCCTTGCACAGCAGAACTCCTGGGGTTAGGGACTAGGACCTTAGCCAGCTAGCTTTTACTGATTTTTTCATTTTTGAATCTTTCCTCACTATCTTTTTTTCCCCGACTTATACATGTCGTTCTCATCGGTCTGTCCAAACCCCCCACTCGTAGGCTTTTTGCTGGTGGGTACGGTCATCAAAGTGTAGGTTCTGTAGGGTAGTTCTTTCTTCTCTAGGGTTGTTCTGTTCTTGCCAGCCCCCTAAATTGTTGGGGGAATTTGTGTGCGAGCCCAACAACTAAACTAGCCTAGTGTAAGACTTTAAAAATTTAGGACATTAGGACTTCTATCATATAGGTGAAGCCTTTTCCTCCTCAGACACAATGTAAAACTTTATTAAAATAAAGACTTAATAGATAATAAAACTAAAATTAAATTGTATTTTGTAGAAATACACTAAAATTTAACCTTATACAAGACTTTTAAAAGTCTTGAGATAAACACGTAGTTTAAAAAAGTTTTGGTTACATTTAAAATCGAGATTAATCCTGTAAATGTTCATATAATATTGAGCCCTTGGGTGCTCTATTTGTTGAAATAATAATAAAGCTAATACTAGATAAAGATATTTTTCTTACATAAAGTGTGGTTTAGAAGATAATAGATAGAGTATGTATTGTGCTGGTGGTCTTTTTGTTCTTGGGCTCCCTCTTTAGATGGTGCCCCAGAGCTCTTTTTGGACTGGTCTGTGCAATACTGTGCCACTCGCCTAGAAAACATCTGCTATCACTTGATTGGTCCTCGCGGGAACCACAGTGCTTTGATTGGTTCCCTCGAGAGATGAAGAGACATAGAATTAGTTTTTGGCTTCTATTCAGCCAGAAGAGCTGTCTTTGTGTTACGACCAAGAAGAAGGAACTAGACTCTTTCCTTTCCCATATATTTGACATAAATAAGATAAGCCCCACCAGGGCGTTCATCACGATGAACACTGAAAAGTTGTTAAATTTGTCGGACACAAGTTCCGAAGACTCCATCTTTTGTGTGAGCAAGGTGTTTCACACTGCTCCAACACCGAAAGAGGATGTAAATGTGAGCGTCCCTGACACCCCAAACAAAAGAAGAAAAAAGAGAAAATCAAGAAAATCAAAAGAGATCGAAAATGAAAGTCTCAGTTCAGAGGAGAACCAACCTCAAGGAAAGAAAAACAAAGAAGAACCTCAGAGGCGAGGGTTTTTTCGGTTCTGGACCGACTCCTACCCAGAGTGAGTGGCTGTGGGCTCAATGGGAAGACTGAAACCTCACAGTCGAGTTTCATCCGCTTAACGGATGCGATTCTGAGAGTGTTGCTCTAATTGCAAGACCAACACTGCAGGTGTCTGTAGTTCTCGGGCCTGGTTAACGCCGGGATATCATTATGAAAGGAAGCGTAGAATACAGCCCTGCCAAGCAGTCTCAGACCGATATGGAACTCCATAGCATCATCATCATCGTTATCATCGGCCTCATTTTCCATCAATCATAAAAAAATTTAAAATGTCTCAAATTATGTGGCCCTGCTCTCATGGTGACCTCAGTTTCGGTTTCCAATCCAGTCTATGCCTTGGTGCGTTCAGGTCAAAGTCATGGGGATCAGTGTGTTCTGGGGAGCTGTCGGTGGACGGTCGTGGTGGCGCCCTCGGAGGAGGACCTCACTCACGCTGGCTCCGCGACTAAGAGAATAGTGTCGTCAGTAGGGGGCTTAGTAGGTGGTGTCCTGAACAGGCTCCACTGAACTCCACCGAAGCGACTCAGCAGAAGTGCAGTGTCTCCTCGGTTGGTTGCCTCCTGATGGCCTAACATAGATTCACTCCCCTTGGACTGCTGGTCTCGGTTTCTGCGACTTGAACAACTCCGGGTGTAGCTGCGGATTGGGATTCGGAACGAGCGGCGTGGGAGCAACGCCACTGTACAGCCCAGAAGAAGGGACAGCAACAACAACAACAACAACAACAAAAAGAAGAACTTAGAACAATGGAAGGAGTGGGGGACTCAGTTCCCCTAACCCCGAACATCATCATTTTGGATTCTGTAGCCCAAGGGAAGGAGACCTCTATGGCACCCTCCTCCAGACAATCAGAAAAATCCCCCATAAAGGAAAGCACAGGGGTCCAATCCATCTGGGGCCCTCTAGAAAAACAACAAAATGACCCTGAAAAGACTGTCTCACAGGAGACAACAGAACATACTGATATAGATTCCAGCTCAGAGGAAACAGATGATGAGGGGGACTTCGTCCAAGTCAAAAATCGATGAAGACGCCCCCCCTCTCATCTCACAAACAAAGTTACCCCAGTGTATCTTGAGTACCCAGTGATTCTGGAGGATATGTGCACTGGCACAGCCACCTTCAGATCACTGGGTCCCACAACTAATCTTAAAATATTCCGAAACAACGTGGGGGACATTCTCAGTCAGAGGCCTCTCCCCGGGAACAGATGGCTGATCGGTTGTAGATCAGCCAAACAACAACAGAAACTGGCTAACATGACGACCATGGCATCCATAAATATCAGATGCTCTGTACCTGAGGCTACCACTGAGGGAGTAGTGAAGCCAATCCCCTTTGAGGAAGACCTTGATGATCTCCTCAAATACATACCAGAGGCCAAAGCAATACTCAGACTAAAGAACAGAGATGGCACGGCTTCCCGAGCCATCAAAATCACTTTTCGAAAACCCATTTTGCACGCACTGGTTAAGATTGACGCCCAGGAGTTCCCCGTGGCCCCATATGTCGCCCCAGTGCGACGGTGCCGCAGGTGTGCACGATATGGGCACGGTCCAGACCAGTCCAGAGCGATAATTGAAATTTGTACCAGGTGCTCCGCTCCTGGACACTCATCAAAAGAATGTACCAAAAATCCAAACTGCATTAACTGTGGCGGCGGACATTCCGCAGCCTACCAAGGTTGCCCTCAATACCAGCTGAGATTGAGGGCTAACAGAATAAGGGGAGATGCTTTCCTTCCCTACAGCGAAGCCATCAGAAGAGCAAAAAATAACATCCAAACTGAAAAAGAACAAAGAGAAAATAAGCCAAAGCCAGACCCACCCATTGTAGACCACTCCTGGCGAATTCAAGTGACAGACCCTGTAAAAGATCATCAGGAAAATATTACAAACTCTGAGCTTTTAATCTCAGAAGAACAAACTATGGAACAAACCTCTTCCCCCACAACAAAGGAAAGAATAAAGAAAAGGAGGGGCAAAAAAAGATCCCACAAAAAACACTCAGAACGAATCACAGAAGAAAAAGTTGAGGAGATGATCTCAAAGCAACTTGAAAAAATGACTGAGACAATAATGACGACAATAACTAAACATATTGACAACACTCTGACAAAACAAACCCACCCAACAACCTCTCAACTTGTAAATCTTAATATCCCAAAAGAAGAAAATAGATCACTGAAAGAATCATTTTTATCCCGCATTCTCCGAAGTCTGGCACAAGCCAGAACTTCTAATCAACCCAAATCCCTAGTCGAGGACCTTTCCTCTCTGATCATTGATACCGAGGATCTCCCCTGGATCCCAAGAGCGCTCTAAATATTATGCAGTTAGCAGAAATTGCCTGTGGCGCCTCCCCAGCGCCACAGGGAACAAGACACAGACTGGGTTCGCAAAAAACGAAACCCAAAGGTCCACCTTAACTGTTAACAAACCACTAGTTTGTAAAATCCTTTTCCTACAATTACGTTCCAAGGCCTAAATGTATTACAGTGGAACTGTCGTTCTCTAAACACTACTAAAGATTATTTAAGTCATTTTTTTAGCAAATTCCCAAACTCCCTACCAAATACTATGTTTGCAGTCCATTCGCCTAACATATGGACAACTCCCCAAAATTACTGGATATTACTACCCACCAACCGTCAGTAATAAAGATGATAGCATTTTTACAGCCACATACATTCACAAAACTTTAAATTTTACCAAAGTCCCAGCCCCAGAAGAAAACATAAAGGGCTTGCGTTACTCTACAATGATTCAAACCAAAGTAAATAATAAATTTATAAATATTTTAAATATTTACTATCCTAAAGGATACTCCAAAGTGCCTATTTCCAACTGGCTTTCAAATCTTTCTCCAGACAACTCCTGGCTGATTGTAGGTGACTTCAATGCTCACCACACCAGCTGGGAACCCTTCTGTGCAAAAAAATACTCTTGATATCTCTCTCTATAATGAAATTAATGATTCGCAACTGATTTTATTAAATGATGGTTCTTCAACCTACTATCCAGACGCCTCTCGTCATTTCTATCCAACGGCCATTGACTTATCTCTTGCCAGCCCAAACCTACTAATTAATCACGAATGGTATACATATTCGGATCCTCTTCACTCAGATCACAAACCCATTTCTATAAAGCTGAAATTAGTAGCAGATAATACTAATTTACCCCCAGAATCCAAATTCAACTTTGAAAAAGCAAACTGGCCATTATTTCAATCCTTACTCTCTAAATATACAATTGAAGACATTAATGATTTAAATAAAGAAGTCTACTATGATAATATTAGACAACAAATTTTAATAGCTGCAAAAATAGCTATTCCTACAGTAGTATTGCCCTCAAAACCCAACAGTAAACCCTGGTGGAATGAGGAGATTAAAAAAGCAATAAAAAATAAAAAACGTAAATACAATAAATTTGACTTGCACCCTACTAGACCGAACTTTGATGATAAATTAAAGGCTGAAAAGGAATGTGACGATCTAATAAATGAAGCCAAATTAAATTACTTTAATAAAGAATACATTGTTGACTTTAAGGATCTAGGCAAAGCCTGGAAACGCCTAAAGTTAGTTCAAAATAAAGGTTGCTACACTAATACCCGCGTCCTAGTTGGAGACAAATTAACATCTACTGACTCTGACACTGCTGACTTCCTGGCCAACCAGTTTGCCAAAGCGAGCCAAACGAAACATCTACCTGTTTTTCAACGGGATAAACGCAAAATAAATTATAACTTTGAAAAGTCCACTGACAATTCACACACTATTAATGCTCCCCTGAAAATCACGAGCTTGCTGCCGCCATTAATATGATTAGGAAAACTCATAAAGCAACAGGAGATGACCCAATCTCCTACACCATAATAAAGAAATTGCCCCCATCTTTTCTCGAAGTCTTGCATCATTTTTACTCCGGTTGTTGGGCTGAGGGCGAAGTCCCAAAAGCTTGGAAGGAGGCACAAGTAGTTGGGATTCCTAAGCCTGGAAAGCCGGCTAGGGACCCCGCAAGCTACTGCCCCATTTCCCTCACCCCACATCTGGGCAAAATTTACGAACGTATCGTAAAACGCAGACTCGAATACTATTTGGAAAACAATAACGTTCTTCCCAAATTCCAGGCAGGTTTTCGAAAACATAGATGCTGCATGGAACAAGTTATAAGATTAACCTCCTATGTAAAAAAAGCCTTGGCAAGACGCAGGAAAGTCCTCGCCACCTTTTTTTATATTAAGGGGGCGTACGACTCCGTTTGGCATGGGAGGCTTTTAGATAAAATCAGCAGTCTCGGTATTCACGGGAATATGTTTAATTTTATAAAAAACTTTATAAAAAACCGTTCTCTAAGAGTCAAAGTGGGGTCCTCCGTGTCAAAAATACATCACATTGACATGGGGTCCCCCAAGGCAGTATCATCGCACCGACTCTGTTTAATATCATGATCCATGATATCTCCAAATTAAAATTAAACAATTGTCAAATTTCTATGTATGCTGACGACATAGCCATCTGGTCGTCAGCATTCACGAAAAGTTCAAAAGCATTGACAAAACACTTACAAAGTCATCAAACCAACACAAGCCTTATTATTGACTATTTACAGAAAAACGGATTCTCCTTGTCTCCGGACAAGTGTGAGTTCATGTGTTTTCGTCACAACCTAATTAAAAAAAACACTAGTATTCATCCCCCCCCCCCCTCTGTCTCCCCCCCCCCCCCTCTCTCCTTCGTTCTCTCTGCCTTTCTCGTAATATTGTTTTACATTCACATATTGTTTTGGGAATTTGTGAGCTCGTATGACCCCCCCCCCCCCCCCTCCCTCCCCGAGAATTTGTGAGTGCATAAATGGCGTGCGTATTGAAAGGGTGAGGTGTGTGGGGGTCTGTTTGTCCATGCCTTTTTTTTTTTTTTTTATAATTTTATTTATTTATTTATCCCCTTCTTTGAAATTGTGTCAATAATGTGTATGTGAAATACTACATCCGTGGGATGAACGGCGTGAGTTGGTTGTTGTTTTTTTTGGTTTTTTTCCCCCTCTCGTAATATTGTAAAGCGCTCTGAGGATGATTTTTTATCATCGAAGAGCGCTATAGAAGCTTTATTTATTATTATTATTATTATTATTATTAATATTTTGGGCCAACCGAAATCTATGGCAAACGAAGTCAAATTTTTAGGGGTAGTGCTTACAGCACGCCTTAATTGGGCCCCACATATTGACCACCTCTGTAAAAAAAGCCATTAAGGGTGTAAATTTTGTTCGAATTATTTCTTCTCAAATATGGGCTCAAAATACAAAATTCCTTGTCCATCTGACACAAGCCCTAGATTGCAGCCGTTTAACCTATGGAATGGAAGCATTCCATAACATTACAAATAATTTACTATACAGATTACAAACAACAGAACTCAAAGCTCTTAAAGCCGCACTCAAAGTTCCAAAATTTGCAGGCAACAACCTAGTTTACGGTACAATAGGATGGATTCCCCTAAATCACCTCATGAAATTAAATACTTCAGCATTTTTAACAAGGCTATATGCAACAAACTATTTTTCACTAGAAAGCTTTTCTGCAGAATTTGAAGATCCCTTCTATAACCATCCATCCTTTCAACAACAAAAACCACAAATCGCACAGAAAGTTTGCAACCCACTAGACTATTCCCGGGAAATGCTTTCTATGGCAGGCCTGGAAATAGACGATATTGAAACCCACCCAAAATTTCCTATTCCACATTGGGAGTGGGAAGCAGCAAACTTTCACATCTCACTACATCAGATGTATTCCAAATCAAATCAACCAAACCTACTCTCAGTTGCTGCTAAAAAAAAATATTCCGAAATTCAACACCATTTATTGAATTACACAGACGGATCCAAGATCTCCGAATCACAAATAGGTTGCGCTTTTACGATTCCAACCCTCAAAATAAATAAATCCTTTTGTCTAAATTCAAAAATCTCAATATTTAGTGCAAAACTCTGGGCAATTCTTGAAGCCTGCTTTTTTATTAATGAATTCCCAAAATCACCTTTCCAAGTTACAATTCTTACAGATTCTCTATCCTCAGTGCAAGCACTGCAAAATAATACCAAAAATAGAAGAAAAATTATTCAAGAAATACAAAACCTAATACATCCAATAAGAATTAAAGGCACTGATCTAACTATAATGTGGATTCCTTCCCACCCGGGACTGAAGGGGAACGACCTAGCGGATATAGCTGCCAAAAGGGCAGCAGAACATACCGAGGGCCAGACCATAAATATTAAACTATCCCTCTCTGAATTCAAAAATCACTTAAAACGTTGTGCGTTCTGGAAGTGGGCCGAGGAGTTGGATTCCTCCCGGTACACGAAATTTATCAGAGATGGACTCTTTCTATCCGTCCCCTACACTGACTCCATCTACTGTAAGTTTAAGAGCTCCCCATGCAAATGCGGAGAAATCTTGAGTCTGAAGCATATTTTTAATCCCTGTAATCAGATGAAAAATGAACTACAACCTGTTATAGATAATTTGAACAAAATAATTTAACATACAATGAAAAACATATCTTAAGTAAACACGACAAATTAGGTTGGTCACCAATAGTTTGGCTCGCCGAGACAATTGGCCAGGCGTCATTCAATCATCTTATATAAAATTAAAATTTGTTCTTGTTGGTGGGGATGGAGTCCCCCCGGGGCGTGGGCCGGACACCTACCTGCATTCCTGCTCCCTCTCCCTCCTTCCCCTTTTTAACTAAAACATGCGCCTGATGGGCCGAAGCGACTCTTTTGAGCCCACCATTTTTTAAAGTCCCTTCTCCCTGCAGATGGGTGTCCGGCGCGCGCAACGGGGGGTTCTTTCGTAGCCGTCGTGCTTTTGCGCTTGTGCTCCCCCCTCCCCCTTTTTGGGGGGACTACTCAAGCGGTGCCTTGCCACTGCTTGGGGCTGAGAGGAGGGGTCCCTTTCCCTCCCTCCCTCCGTTCCGAGCATACAAGAATCGTTAACCGTCCCCACCTTCAACACCATCACCACTACCAGTAAACTCTTTATATTTTGCAGCTCAAAACCACTTAGTTTTTTAGGACTCCATCATAACATCAAGGGCGGGAGAGTTTTTGTTGCTACCCCCCCCCCCCCCCCCCCCCCCTTGGGATCAGATGGAACAAATAAAACTACTTATATTAATAATAGTAATGGAGGCCTCTGGCTATGTGTTCCCCCACTTGTTAACAACATTATTATATAATATAATAGATTCTGACTGAGACTGGGTTCTCCCACTTAAAAAACTAACTACCAATGGTCAGGTTTCATGACCTAATTACACATAAATAAACAAAATCTTAATAGTAACTTTTAAATAAAACGAATCTTGTCATTTATAAACTAAACTTTTTACAAAGTTTTAACCTATTTTAACATAGGTGAAAACTATTAGGGATATATACTCTAATAACATATCCCTATATTATTTATGTCACGTCCTAAGGGACAAGACTTAACAGGTTAAATATCAGGACTATAGTACTCTACATACTTAAAAAACTACAAACAAAAAATGTATCTAATCGCAACTCTTAAAACAACTAATTTTAATTAATTCTTAATATACCTTAGCAAAAAAGTAAATACAACTTAACTGATTGAAAGACTAAATAGCTTGTATGTAAAAGTTGTGTACATAATAATAATGTACATATTATTTTTAACAACAATTTTTGGTTTTTAATTCTTTTAAACCATTAAATCTTTTACGACCACTTGGTCATTAACAGATTCTGACTGAGACTGGGTTCGCCCACTTAAAAAAACTAACTACCAATGGTCAGGTTCCATGACCTAATGAAACATAAATAAACACAATTTTAATAGTAACCTCTAAATAAAACGAATTTTGTTATTTATAAACTAACCTTTTACAAAATTTTAACCTATTTTCACATATGTGAAAACTATTAAGGATATACACTCTAATAAAATATCCCTATATTATGTCATGTCCTAAGGGACCAGATTTAATAGGTTAAATATCAGGATTATAGTATTCTACATACTTAAAAAACTATAAACAAAATGGGGTTTTTTAATCGCATCTCTTAAAATAACTAATTTTAACACACTTTAAAAATAGTAAATACAACTTAACTGATCAAAAGACTAAATAGCTTGTATGTAAAAGTTGTGTACATAATCATAATGTACATATTATTTTTAACAACACCTTTTGGTTTTTAATTCTCTTAAACCAATTAAATCTTTTACGATCACTTGGTCATTAACTTTGTACAGTTTTTTATGCAGGCCTATGCCTCTTAAGAATTTTAATAATAAAGCTCTTTTTAGCACAACATATGGATTTTTAAAACAAAAGCTCAGTTGAGCGTAAAGCATGAATTTTAAATGTAGCCCTGGTTTTTTTTAATCAGACTTCCTCCAATCTGCCAGACTCAAAGCAAACAGCCAAATATCTTTTACAAACAAAATATTTTATCACAAACATAAATTTAAAAAAAACAAAAAAAACTTTAGACTTGTGCGCAATCAAAACTTCTAAAATTCTTTCTAAAATAACTCACTTAAAATACACAAAATCATAAACTTCAAAATTATATCTTATTCAAAAAAATCCACTTTTTTTCAGGATCTTTATAATTTCAAATGCCCCAAATGGTCCTTTGACCCAGAAGGCGTAAAAACTATATTTCTCTCTCTCTCTCTCTCTCTCTCTCTCTCTCGCCAGCCTCCAGTTGCGCGCTCAACCAGCAAACCAGCAAGATCGTTCTTTTTTACTGCGCTTGGATTATCATTTCATAAATATCCGCCTGTGTTGAAAAAGTGTTCTTTCCTTTTCATTTCTTTTCTTGCTTTATCGCTGAGCTGTGGTTTTGTTTTTACGATGTCGAGTGACGATGAAGTCGATTATTTCGAGTAGAGAGAAATCTCCCACTTGTCCAGAATCCTGTCACCGACGGGAGAAGGAATAAGGCGGCAGGAGCCACCGGTTCCAAAAGATGTCCTGCCCACCGATACAGTGTCAATAATTTTAGACACAGTCCAAAGGTTGTCCCAGCGCTTAGAAGCGTTGGAACAAAAGGGGAGAGGGGGAAAGACACCAAGGGACACCCCAGACACTGGGAGACCCACGTAGAAAAGAGCTAAGAGACCTTCTAGCACCGCTGAGGACTTCAACCCCCCCACACCCCCAACCCCTCACACCTCCAGAGGGAGCGTGCATGATCCTGATGAAAAAGGGGAGAATGTAGAGGCAGAACTAGACATAGAAACGGTAAAAAACATGGCATCGTCTTTTAAAGAGGACGAAGACTGGGGACCCCCGGTCTCCAGCTAGTTGGCAGGCTTGTTGGAAGAAATGTTTGGCACAACTCTTCCAGACAAAAAAAAAGAAAGAAACTCTGGGGGCCTATCGCATACCCTCAAATTGTAAGAACAGCATGGGAGTACCAAAGACAAACGACAATGTGTTTTATGAGGTGCCCCCCTACACACGTAAGGGAGACGTAAGAATGCAAAATACCCAAAGTGGACTGACAAAAGCTGCTGTCGCTGTCACCCAGTGTGTTGACCGACTTTTGGGATGAACAAGGCCGTGAACTCCCAACCAGAAAGAGCGCAGCAAGAGTTCATGACCCGCATGAAAACGGAATGTGAAACTTGCTGCACGTTGTTAGCTGATGCTCTGGCTCTCACGGGACATACTGTGCACACACTCTCACAAAAAAGGAGGGACTCTCATCGACCCCACCTTCACCCAGAAAACTCTGGAATCTGTTCACGGAAAGAAGCCATGTCAGCAGAATGGCTCTACCCAGAGGGCACAGAGTTCAGCAAAAGCCTGAAAGAGGCCAAAGAAACGAGGAAGTTGAACCGAGAGCTCAGAGCCAAGCAACCCAGAAGTCAAGGACACTACCAGTGGCATCATGGTGGCAGCACTCACGGGTCATGGGGCGGCCACACTAGCAGTTCTTTTTTTAGAACACAGACCTTGGAAGCACAGCAGTCACGGCAAGCCAGCGTGGCACAAGAGAGGAGGCTACCAAAGGGACAGGGACAAGCACTGCTCCCCCCCCCCTTCCCAGCAGTACCGCTTGGCGCCTTGCACTACATATATTAGAAGAAAAAACAAAACGAGGCCTTGAAATCTAACAAAGGAAACTGAAAATCGCATGTCTTTTACAGAAAAAAGCCCGGGGGGAACTAATTTGGTGGGTGGAGAACATTATGAGTCAGTCAGCACCCATTCGTAGCGCTGACCCCAAGGTGATACTGCAAACAGACAGCTCGCTGTTTGGATGGGGATCAGTAGTGCTTGAGACAGAACAAAAAACAGAGGGTTTGTGGTGCGAAGAAGAAAAACAACACCACATTAATTATCTGGAATTAAAGACTATCTTGCTGGCGTTACAATCGTTGCTATCAGAAAGACATATTATTCACGTCAGAGTTGTCATCCAACACGACGGCAGTTTCATGTCTGAAAAAAAACAAGGCTCAAAATCGGAGACACTGAATGACATGACAAAAGACATTTGGCACTGGTGTGCATAAATAAATATCTGGCTAAGTGTAGCGCACATCCTAGGAGCAGACAATGTACAAGCTGACAAACTGTCAAGAGAACTACATATTGACAGAGAGTGGAAACGTGACTCTAACTTGTTAGAAGAAGCACTGAGTGTGTTAGAAACAAAGCCAGACATAGATTTGTTTGCCTCACGGATCAATGCTCAGTTCCCAGAATATGTGTCATTTTGCCAGACCCAAATGCGCATGCAATTGATGCCTTCTGCATCTCATGGAAATATTTCACGATGTACTGTTTTCCTCCCTTCAACCTCCTGACCAGAGTGTTGAGAAAAATCAAAGAAAACAAAGCCAAAGGAGTGGTGGTGACCCCTGTCTGGAAAAGCAGCCTTTCTGGCCCATGCTGACGAAGATAGTGACAGCCAGACCAGTACTTCTGTCTGCCAGAGAGACACTGTTGTCACAGCCAAGCGACAAGAAGCTGAGACACCCTCTGAGGAAACCGCTGAGTCTGTTGGTATGCAGTGTATCAGGGGACGATACCGTCAGCAAGGCCTTTCGTCAAAAGCTACCACCTTTCTCATGGCATCATGGAGAAGGTCCACAAAACAAATGTACGATGTTTACATCAACAAATGGGAAAGGTATGCTCGTGGAAAACAAGAGGATCCCATTTCACTTCCGCTGAATGATGCTGTGAATTTCCTTGCTTCTTTAACCGAACAGAACTATTCATGCAGTGCATTGGCCACCGCACGCCCGGCACATAGCTACTACCTCCAGCTCCGGAAAGTGTACATTTTGGCAGCCACAGTCTGGTTAAGAGACTAATAAAAGGCGTCTATGAAAGTAAGCCAAGTTTCCCCAAAACGTGTACAACTTGGGATGTAAATATTGTGTTAAAAGAGTTAGAAAATTGGTCACCGTCAGAACGGCGACTCTAAAAGAACTGAGTATGAAATTGTGCATGCTGATAGCCCTACTCTCGGGCCAGAGACTACAAACCCAATGTGCATTGAAAATCACCCCTGAGTGCATGTGTTTATCGAAACTAAAGTGTACATTCTCTGTAAATACAGTCCTAAAACAGTCTCGACGCGGGACACACTTGCAGCCCATAGAAATGTACAGCTGTGTAAATAAGGCAGCGTGTGTGGTGCATATTCTGCGTGTGTATCTAGACAAAACAAAGCTATTGTGGGGAGCAACACAGAATCTATTTCTGACACGCCTCGCGCCGCACAAATCTGCTAGCAAAGACACTCTAGCACGGTGGTTAAAATGGACATTGTCTCTTGCTGGAGTCGAGATGGATTACACAGCACACAGCACCAGATCAGCAAGTACATCGGCAGCACACCGTGCGGGTGTTCCCATGTATACGATTTTGAAAGCAGCTAGCTGGTTGAACGCGTGTACATATCGAAAATTATATAAAAATAAACAAAGTACAGTGCCACAACTTGGGCCAAGCAGTGATGGACCACTACCTACAGTCCAGCGACAAGAACTGAGTTAGGCCAAGCGAGACTTTGCTTTTGTTTTCTCATATAAATGGATATGAATCTATTCCGAGTGAAGGGTGCTGAAGACCATCACACAAAACCCTCAAATGCACGCTCTAAAGTCTCAAGTACCAAAAGGAATGGCTACACTCCTATGAGAGAGAATTATAGACAACTAAACGATACTTACGATAAGTAAGGTGAAGTGTGTTGTCGATTATCTCGATTAGGTGTGTAGTCAAGCACTTTGTGTACTTGCCCACCCCTGTTATACCAGTGGCATTTAAAGTAAATGCACAGCATTTCATGAGAAAAAAATTAGGTCCCACCCAGAGAGAACTGACAACACAAGAGGCACAGACAACTAATTTTGAAAAGATACAAAAAGATCAATGAACCATTATTTATTAGTGCTTTCTCGGGTCTTTGAAATACTGAAGGCTGGCGAGTCGGCGCGCTTTCTCAAGTACACAAAGTTCGTGACTACACACCTAGTCGAGAGAATCGACAACACACTTCACCTTACTTATCGTAAGTATCGCTTAGTTGTCTATAATTATAAGCGAACATACACACAAAAAGCAACAATGACAACAAATCATCAGCACAAAGAACTCCATTATAAGCGAACATACACACAAAAAGCAACATTGACAACATATCAACATCACCAAAATCTGGACTATATTTTAAAGTGAACATACAAAAAGCATCTAAGATAACCAATTGACCATGCCAAGAGTTAAATTATGAAGCGAACATGCATAAAAAGCATCAATGACGAGAGAGAGAGAGAGAGAGAGAGAGAGAGAGAGAGAGAGAGAGAGAGAGAGAGAGAGAGAGAGAGAGAGAGAGAGAGTGTTTTTTTTAAAATAAAAAAAACATGTTTTAAACAAACAATAAACACACAACGATTTATCCAAAGCCATTATAATCAGCTACACATCGCTCTACGTTACACGTGATGGGGAGAGAGACAGAGAGAGAGAGAGAGAGAGAGAGAGAGAGAGAGAGAGAGAGAGAGAGAGAGAGAGAGAAGAGAGAAGAGAGAGAGCACGAGAGAGAGAGAGAGAGAGAGAGAGAGAGAGAGAGAGAGAGAGAGAGAGAGAGAGAGAGAGAGAGAGAGAGAGAGAGAGCGTACATAAATCAACTCTTTTTTTAAAACCTAAAAGTAACCCTCGTTGACATTAGGCCTAATTACGCACAGATTTACGACCTACAGTAAGATTTATTGCACCCGCATGAGTTGAGAGTCGCTATAAGAGAGATTTCATTGACGTTTCATTAACATAGGGTCTACATCATACAGGTACTCATATATACATACCCTCACTCCATTTATTCATGTAAATGATATGCATGCATAGATTAACAATCGTTCCGTATCTTCCTACACGCACACCCACAAACCCTCTTAAACGGACATTTGCACATAATCATACACATACATTTTGTTTGTTGTTGTTTTGTCTAAGATCACTGTAAGGTGGATAGACGTTAAATTAAAGAACGAACACTTTACATGGGGTTTGTGTGGGAGATTGAAATTGAAATTATGAAGGGGAAAGGAACTGTTTGAACAGATGAGTTTTAAGGCCAGACTTGAATGCAGACAGGGACAAAGCGGACCGGAGGTAGAAGTGGAGCGAGTTCCAGATGGTGGGTAATTACCCACAATAGACAGTTTGATTTTTCTTTTATTATGGTTGCGATCTGAGGGGCTGAAGGGGTTTGATTTTCCAATATTGTTTTAACCGTCTACAATATGCCTAGGCCTTAATACATAGATTGTGCCGGTGGAGTGTATGACATGAACTCACATGCATGCAGCTTGTGTGCCAATTACAGTCTAAATGAAGACTTTGGGCATGGGGCAGGATAAACATCCCCAATAGGATTGAAGCAATAAATAAATGAACGTGAACCCGCCGTTCACCCTGCGCTGCCTTCCATTTCACAGATCAATTATCGACTACATCGTCTTTAATAAAGCTAAATTATTCACTATCTATTAGTCATTAATAAGAAAATTATGACATAATTATTTACCGCTCTTTGTCACTGTCAATTCGTCATTTGTAAGGAGGCAGTTAAAGAAACAAAAACCATCGAATAGAAAACCGCACACATTCGACGCCATTTCGCTTTTCAAGTTAGCATGCTCCCAACTCAGCTAGGAGGCGCTTCGAGCAGCTTGGACAAAACGATGCGTACCGTACACAAAGCGGCCAAGCGCAAGGCGAGCGCTCGCTCTATGGTACACGCTGCTGATCTTGCTGGCGGCCATTTACCGGGTTTTCAACAAAGTTTTGAGCATACCTATGAAGGGGTTCAGCTATGCAAACAAAACGTGGTTGTCATACTGTCAATTACACGCATACAGACAGCAATCCCCGCAAGCACACGCGATCACTCCTTTCAACCGGTGCGGACAGTTAGCACTCAAGGAATACAAATTCTTTAGCTACCTCCTCTTCTCAAATATGAAAAGAAAAGAACATTTTATTTACATATAAAGATTAGATATGTAATTAATTCAACAACAACCAAAATAGTGAATAAATATTAAGTTTTCACTTTAGTAGAGGCCTCTCTCTCACTCTCTCTCACTCTCTCTTTGTTTCCCGTCAACGTAATTTCCTTGGGTGGTGTTTTCTTCTTCTTCTTCTTGGCTTTCTTATTTTCGAGGTCTTGAATTTTTTTTTATATTCTTCTTTCAATTTCTTGAGTATGCCTGACTCTACCTTGCAGTAGGGCTTTTTTTGCTTGGACTGATCTGTCTTGTCAGTCACAGAGAGGTACAGGTGGGGAAGGGACTTATCATCTCTTTGGAGTGTGGCCAAGAGTGTTAGGTCAAGGTCAAAAAGAGAGAGGTTGGGGACTTTGAGGGGCACTAGAGTTTGTTTAAGGCAAGGGATATGAGAGCCTCCCGAACTACCATGCACAGAGGTGATGCCTGGTATATTACCCAGAATCAAGTCACAAACTGGGTCATCTATCACACAGGCTGTGAGCTGTCCTGTGTAGTATGGAGTGTCCACACAGATCTTTGCAAGGGGAAATTGCTCGATCCTTCCTCTGACCGACACTTTTGAACAGTATCAGGGTACTGTTCTGCGAGCACAAAAGAATTTTGGATGCCTGCTGTGGTACATCCTGAATCACGAAGGATAGAGGCTTGAAGACCATTCCCTGATCCTTGCATTAATGGGAGACCTTGGACAGACTATTGGGGGGCTAACAGATAAGTAATTTCAGGTTCTTCAGAACCTTCTGCCACGTTTGCCACTGGGACTTCATTCCCAAATTCTAGGAAGCGACAATCTCTCTTGAAGTGAAACTTTCCTTCACAATGGTGACAATGAATGTACGTACCCTGTTGTCCTTGCCCTGGATAGGAGTATGATCTGTGGTTTTGTCCGCGAGGAGGTCATGACTGTCCTCCACGACTTTGTCCTTGTCCTCGATCGTAAGGACGGCAGTTATTTTTATTTTATTTAAAAAAAAATTAAAAAAATTTGACGGCGGTTAGTTTGTCCACCACGCGGAAACGAGTTGGGTGGATGTTCGTCTTGCGAATGGTACACAATACGCAGTTGGGACTATTGGAAATACGAACGACCTCTACCTCTGAAATTGTTATTCTTAGAGGGTGAGTAGACCGTGAGATTTGGCTAACAAAATTTCGTGTCACTTTTTTGCACAGAGCATTGTCGGGGTATGCAGTCTGATGCTGCTCAGCGGTATGGCACATTTCTTTCCGAGGTTTTGAACTCTCTTTCGCGAAGAAAGACTTCAAGATCTTTGCTGACACTTTGCAGCAGTTGGTCTTGCAAGAAATGATCACGGAGACTGTCAAATTCTTTCTTGGTTTGGGTCAAGTCGAGCCAAAGATCAAGATAGTGGGAAATGCGAATCAAAAAGCAGGGGAAAGATTCGCCTTTTTTCAGACAAACTGCACGGAATGTCTCGTGGAAACTGTCGGCTGAACACTGAAATGTCTTCAGTAGTTCCTCCTTTAACGTGTCCTGCATGAGACCTTATTTTGCCGCAAGAGTGTGGTAAAGCACCAAAGCACTGCCCATGAACAAGGACGCAACAGCGAGTGTCCACTTATCTTTGGGCCAACCACAGAAAGTAGCATGATTCGTGAACCGAAAGAGAAAGGAGTCAATGTCATCACAATCTTTCACAATGGAAGGAACAAATATCACACACGAGCTCGCGCGCACACACACACACACAATTACACGTGCACAACCGCACACACCCACACACACGCACGCTTGCACACGCATATGCACGCACACACACACACACATTCTCTCTCTCAGTCCCAGGGCTGGGTGGAGAAAAGCTGTTATTGCTAATCTCATGTTCCCTGGTTAAATAATATTTCCTTTTCGTTCTCTCTCTCTCTCTCTCTCTCTCTCTCTCTCTCTCTCTCTCTCTCTCTCTCTCTCTCTCTCTCTCTCTCTCTCTCTCTCTCTCTCCTACAGCAGTAATGACATATCAGTTCTACTTTTGGACAATATCTTCAGTAAGCGCATTCATTTTAATCGAACAGTAACTACTGAATATACATTAAAAGCTACTCCCAATCCCAGTTATAACAATGAACACCCCTCCCCCTCCTCCCAAAAGAAACCCGAAAAGCAAATCAAATTTTAGACAAAACCCTACATCGTTTGGGGTTTTTAGAGGTCAGTACATAGAGAGAGACGGGGGATGGGGGAGGGGAGAGAGACGAGAGAGAGAGAGAGAGAGAGAGAGAGAGAGAGAGAGAGAGAGAGAGAGAGAGAGAGATGAGAGAGAGAGAGAGAGAGAGATACACATTTACGTATGAATAAAATACAGTGCAAATATCATAGCAAGTTCATGTCCGTTTATTGATAAGAAAAAGCTTGTGTGTGTGTGTGTGTGTGTGTGTGTGTGTGTGTGTGTGCAGATCAAAATCTTTTTCGAACATATTTGCTCATCTTCTTAGCATAAGAATGTATACAAATGAAATGTTTTATTGTTGTTCCATTCACAGTTCTCTTGGTGATTAGTCATGTTTGTTGTTCCACCACCCCATTGATCGCAATGCCACATTGCAAGCACAAAGCAATACTTTCTACAATCACTCCATAACTCCTCCGATTTTGTTCCAGGAGAAAATGCCTCCAAGTGTTCGTTACTGTAGTGTAGGCCTAATCATTGGCCATACTTGCTCCTTACAACTAGAAACAGCTACTGCTGGTTTACAAACACACCCAGATTCAGTGTTGTTCTTCGAAAAGAATGCGCTATTCTAAGAGAAACTTACTTTCAGTTTGCAGTTAAAACAACCGATTCACAGCAACTCGAACCGGTTTTTCGAACCGCGGAATTTCAGGACCGGTTTTTTATAACGGTTCAAACCGGTTTTTTCCCCCACCTCTAGGTAGGAGTAGTACAAATCGTAGAAAGAACTCGATTTATATTATAAACCAATAATTTTACTATTGTGAGATTAAGGAATATTAGTGCGATGATTTGGGAGTTCTACATCATGGCTTACTGAAATGTGTAAGTACTTCCGGTTTGCTTTGTCTTGAACATAGGACAAATCAGAAAAAACCCAGCAAAACCAATCTTTTACTGATAATTTTTAGTCTAAAACGGCCATTAGTATTTAATAATGGTTGATGTTTAAGCAGCCATGGACATCTTTGGTATTTCTACAACCTTTTCATGCCCAAAATTGTTCACTTCCGGTATGAACTTTCTGTTTTAGAGCTTTGATTTTGATTGGTTGTTAACTCATGCAACAAAGACGACATGATTTACAGTCAGTTTTATTATTACAAAGACGCTTATTAAATTGATTTAATCAATATGATCATTCTTTTGTCCATTCTTCCATTACAAATATGTCATGTACAAAATGAACGGTTTTAACGGCCTCAAACGAATTTTCCATATTCTGAATATTTCAAGTACTATTTCACAGTAGCTTAGTTTTGTATTTTTGCTCAGATCTGATCCTCCATAATTATTTGAAGGAGATGGCAATTTCAGTTAAAAGTGAAAGTTAAATAACGGCCAAAAACGGTCAATAGATCTCCTTCATTCATATCTCATTGAAATCTCTTTCATTCAAATCTAGTAAATTACATGACTTTTTTATGCAGTCTTCATGCCGACGTATTGAAGTCGAATATAATATTATTTCACATCTACGCTCTTCCAATGATTCTGTTAATGGGCTTTTTAGGTGGAGTTATTGTCCTTACCGCTTATACCAGTGTTGCTTCGTTTGAAGGCTGTTTCTAAGCAACGTCAAACTCACTCTCTTTTGCACAGAAAAAGAAGATTATTGCCTTCTATTGATAAAGTAAGCCTGTAAGCCAGTAGAATGATCACCAGTGGGGCGACCAGAAGCGCTCATTCAGTAATTAAAAATGATAAACATATTTAAAAATCAAAATGGATTATTTAATTATTATCAGATTTGTCAGAATTTATGGCACCTCTTTTAAAGCAATTTGGTTAGACACATTTTAAATGCGACCTTTAATTTTAAACATTCAGAAGAGTAGGCCTCATTGCGATCATTTAATTACATCCAGCATTTGTTACGTCTGTTTCTCCCGTTACATACGTTATTATGGCGCATGAGCTCAATGGTTAACGACGGAATATTTTTTTAGTGCTGAATGTCTCACGAAACAGTTTCACAATGTTAACGTATTTCGGGTCCTCGGTTGCCAAGCTTCGATGTTCGGTGAATAGTAACAAAGGCTATTGCTTTTATCACTTGAATTTTGCCATGTTACTGTCAAAACGAAAAAAAAGAAATTATGTTTAATCCATGCTATACCATTTTCTTTTGTGGCTGAAGTATGTTTTCTTCCTAGTATAGGGCGTTCTCTGCCTTTCTGCTTCAGTCTCTCCGTATCTGTCTGATTTTCTCCCTGTCTCTGATTCTTTAGTCCGTCACCAAGACGGACTATTGCCATGGGCTGGTTTGTATTTTTTTTCCTTCTTTTTTTCTGTCTGTCCCAAGGATATCTCCCGAACCGCTTGACCGAATCGCGTCAAATTTTGTGTGAAGGTGTGCCTCCTTAATAGGAAGAGATCGGCACAAACCATTTTGCCGTCGTGACCTTGACCTTGGCGTACGACCTTGGAAACCGAAACCTTCTGTCTGTCCCAAGGATATCTTTCGAACGGGTTTGACAGAATCACGTCAAATATTGTGTGCTGGTGTGTCACCATGAGAGGAAGGCATCCGCGCAAACCATTTTGCCGTCGTGACCTTGACCTTGGCCTTGGCGTACGACCTTGGAAACCGAAAATCTTTAAGGGGCCATTACACCCACACCGTTGGTGTTAGAGCCTTCAAATTTGGCATGCAGGTACTTTGGCGTATGCCCGTTCTGATGGTGGCATACTGATCAAGGTCAACGTCATGGTCCGGGAGATCGGTAGGCCTTGAAAGTGGTAGGGGTCTACAAATTGTGTTTTTCAGCCATATTTTCCACATTTGTACTTAACAGAAGCGCTTCATATTGTGTCTGGCACTGTATACCCTAGAGTAGAAAACACCTGAGCATACATTATCGCCATGCTGACCTTGTTTGCGCTATATATTATTGTTCAAAGCTGTATCTCGTGAACTACAAGACGTAAGT
>CM065685.1:7197930-7207930 GCA_017654935.2 Phymorhynchus buccinoides | reverse complement strand
TTCTCTCCCTGACCATACCCGTAACCAGTCCACTCTTCCTTCATTCAAGTCCCAACTAAAAACCCACTTCTTCAGGAAAGCTTTCTCTCTGTAAAGTCTATGATCCTTTCCCACACTCTTGTCTTCCAGCTCATTGATGTTGAGTATGAGGGTTAACGCGTGCGCGTGTGTGTAATGGTGGTGGGGGTGGGGGAGTAGGGGGCGGGGGTGGGGCTGGGTGGGGTGCGGTTGGGGATGGCTGGGATCGGGGGGGGGGGCGGCGGAAGGGATGGTTGGGGGGGAGGGAAGGGAAGTGGGTGTTTGTCACGAACCAAGAAGGGTGTGCTTTGATAAAATTTTTCTAAAAAATAAAAAGTAAACCCACTCTCCATTTATCTCCCAACAACACAAACACAATAATTTGGAGTAGGCGTCAACTTGAAACAATTTATTAAAAATTAAACTAATTATCTTTCATACACGCAACGAATCGCCGCAACCAAAACAATTAATTAAAACGGTGGATGTAAAAGTTATCTCCCTTTACTAATCAATTAAGCAAATCCTAGCAACCAGGTGCACCAATAAACATAAACTCTAAGATAATATCTTAATCCAAATTAATATTTAAGTTAATTAAATTAAACAAAACCAATAACCCAACTTTACACTTCCTTCTTATAATGACTTCCCTCCCTTGCTTCCTTACACAAAACACAACAGATGGCATAAGGATAGTTTTGAACACAATCACTTACAATGATATTAAATAAACACCAAACTTCTGCAGTGATCTGCTCACCTAACTAAACTCCTGCCAACTGCTATAATATATCCAACTATGATTAGATGAAACATATAGTGAGGTAATAGTCCAAGATCAAATCACCTGCAACTATGTTAACTCTTTCTATACTAACCTGCGTTCTCGTCGCATGGCATGCGCACAACGCCTCGTTACTAAGGCAACGGGATATCGCATGTGAACTTTAAAAATTCATAGTTAATAGGTTAACAGTCATGCGTGCTTCTAAGTGGCTCAGAGGGCTACTACTACGTTTCATTCGTGCCTCTAACACTGATTGGCTGGCTGCCGGTTGGTGGTAACTAGTGTTTTACGTCCTCTCGACCCCTAGGGGCACATATGGGGCTGGCTGCCGGTTATTTTGGGACCTTAAAATTATATTTTCGCTATTATGAGTGTGCCTGGCTTGACAAAACATGCATTTATTTTAAAATATCACAAATCAAAACTAATCAAGTGGATGCTTTGAAACTGTTGCAGGTGTTAGTACTGTACATTATGTACATATTGCCTTAAATGTCACGTTTGTATCTGTTACCATTATTTAGAAAATAAATTTTTTTGCAACCTATGCAAATCGGCCAGTACAGAACGCTTGCAAGGGGAAGCAACTGGCCAGCATGGAATGAGTTAAATGAAGTATCAAACCGTTACAGTGATTTGCTCTTTCCAACTAAAACACTCGCCAACCGCAACAACAAACTTTAATTTAAATCATCAACATCAACTTCACCAAAAGTAAATGTAATCACGAGTAATAATATTAATATCCACTCCCCATCAATTAATTATTCATTCCAATAAGTGAATGAACAAGAAATGAAACAACCCAGTTGTCCTAAATAGTCAAACACTCACTTACCCAAAGGAATGATTGTCCTGAACTAAGAGAGCAATCAATTACTCCTAGAAACTAACTAGTCATCTACCAAAGATGAAAGTCCAACAAGTGGGGAAATACCACAAGGGTTTCGCACAACCGTGTGCACCAAACAATCCCTATTAATTAATCAGCCATTCACCAAAAATGAATGTTCAACACGTGGGAAATACCACAAGGGTTTCGCACAACCGTGTACACCAATTAATCTCACAACTGAAAATGGTTTACCTTGCTTCCCACCTTCGAGGTAATTCACCCCACCACAAATCAATAATAAATGATGTCTGGTTAATAACACACTCCTCTGGTTACAGTTCTCCCCCACACAGTGAATGAATTATATTAAATGAAGGTCAGTCTTTACTAATTCATTCTTCTGGTTAAATTCTCCTTCTACAGTGATTTAATTATATTCAATGAAAGTCAGTTTATTAATTCACACCTCCGGTTATAATTCTCCTCCACAGTGGACGGTTATATCACCTTCCCACTGTCAAAGGGAAATAACCCACTAAACAGATCTCTGTCCTACTCTTGTCGCTGCGGCGACCACAGTCTATTTTCACGACGTCAGCCGCACGCGATGCACCACATTTAATAAAAAATAAACTAAAAGGGTCTTTAGTCCTGGAGGTCCTGGTCGCTTCCCTTTGTGGCGTAGCTTCACCCCCTTCCGCGTTCTCAGGTTCCGGTTAGCTCGGCCTCTGGAACCACAGTGCTGTTCCCATCGCGAGGGCCGTTCAGAACGTAGAACACATGCAACGGGCAGAAGGTCCCGTTCACAGCAGAAACTGGACGACCCCCCCTTGGTCTGGTCAACAGCCGACAAGTCCCTCAGCTCGTTCGTGAAGACAATTCTCTACCCCTACGAAATCGAATGTCGGAGTAGAGAAACAGCATACCGTTACAAGGCCAATAGCCTCTAGCGAAAACCGGTTAGAAAATTATCTTGGACAGAGAGTCCAATATTCGAGATAAACTCTCGCGCTTGACAATGAATCGGGAGTAAAGAGAATTTTCTGCACGCACATTGCGTTTTTGTTGTTTTAGCCAAAACCAATGAAAACGCTGGGCCAATGAAAATACATCTAGTTGTTTCGATGACCAAAAACCACAATAATTACACAAAACCCTAAGAAAATCTCCCTTCTTTCAACTTAGTTCTTCAAACAAACCAGGCATGACTAAATTGCAGCAAAAATGCTGATACAAACTACATAAATGGCAAAGTGACCTGTGCCACGGTGTTAGTGTGTTGTGTTATGGTTTATATGCAATACATTCTCTATCAACAAGCCCGAATCCATACAATACAGTTATTACCTGATGCTTAGACGTTAAAACTAATGTTACATTGCATGTGTTGGAGTCTAAAAAGCAAAAATGTTACTTACTGTTTGGTAGTCTAAACAAAAATCAAAGGTACAAGCAAAATAGGCAAATATTTTCTACAGTCTGTAGGTTTATTCAGATATTGAAAAGGTTTGCTATTGATTTATTACTTCCCTGCGATCAGCTTTATGCCAGTTTGATTTATTCGAGGTCTTGGGGTCCTGGCTGAAAATATGCCGAGAGTGTGATTCAAATAATTGATTGTCTTGACACTGAATCACAAATCACAAATAGTTTTATACTTTTTGGAGTTAGATGCCTCTTGTCCCCTCAATTTCAATTTCAATTTCTATGTTTTGTTCGTTCTGTTTTGCTTGCTGTTCAGTTGACACGTTTTGTATGCTATCATTTTCATTATCATGTTTGTTCCATGCTCTATAGGGGAAGACCGGGTATAAAAAGCGCATCGGGGGGTAAGAAGCCCACCCCAATTATCTATGAAATAAGAAAATTTCAGTCAACATGTGACCAGGGAGGAAGAATGCTAGACCATTAAACGCTCGTCTCATGGGCCCAAAATGTATAATGTATAATGTTGAGCGCCTTGTATAAGCTTTAAGGCTTGTTGTGCTCGTTCCAATTTGTTATGTGCTGCTTTACATGTATTATTCAATTACAAAAACGTTGTCTAAAACCAATGCATCTATAATGTATTATTTCATAGAAATGTATGGTAAGGATACCAGTGAGGAACCAGTCTGTTATTAATGTTTTACGAATGGTGATGTGAAAAGCGCATTGAGGCTTTGCAAGATTATGCGCTATATAAGCATGTTTATTATTATTATTATTATTATTATTCTTATTATATTATTCATTATTTGTCAATGGCTGTCTACAAATTCTGATTCTCAGTTTCTCACCTCTGTCCCTTGATCTGTGTGTGTCGCTTCACTCTCGCTCTCTCTCTTCTCTCTATCTATCTCTCTCTCTCTCTATCTCTCCTCTCTCTTCTCTATCTTTCTCTCTCTTTTAGGTGTGTTGCTTTATATGTGTCTACCCTGGGAGTGCAAAAGCGGCGAATAGGTCAATTTACGCTACCCACTTTTCCTCTATACTTTTTGCGCGAACATGAAGAATACAATTTGCGCGACTATCTTCACATAGAGAGACAGAAAGAGACAGATTAGAACGGACACACACACACACACACACACAACACACACACACACCCACACACACACACACACACACACACACACACCATAAATACAACAACACACACAACACACATACACAATACACACACACACACATACACGCACACGCACACCGCGCGCACACGGCACGCACGCACACACGCACACACACACACACACCACACACACACAACCACAACACAAACACACACACAAACACACACGCACACACACGCCACGCACACGCACTCATTTTAATTCATTGATTTGGTTTTTTTTCTTTTCTTAAAAAAAAATTATATGCACCATGTTGTGGAACAGACTTTTACACATTACCATTACTCACAGCTTCAGGAAAAAAGTGCAGCCAAAAGAACCTCTACCACCATCAATTGAATCTTTCCAAGCTCACTCCCCAGCGACCAACCATCAAGTTAGATTAGCAAGCTGAAGACACCCTCACTTAATATATAACTTTGCATTGGATAAAAAAACCAGTGTCCTCTAATCTTCAAGCAAGAAAAAGTTATACTTTACATACAAGGCGAAATACAGACCTATATCATATTAAGTATATTGTCTAAAACACTTGAAAAGTATATCAAAAAACCATTGAATACCATTTGAATCATTACCCGATTTTAATACATGAAAATCAGTTGGTTTTAGACAAAAATAATCCTGCCATAAGCCTATTATACAACTAGTAGAGCGAGTCTCCAAATATCAATAACAACGAATAAAGGTGCTTTATTCATAGATTTTGCTAAAGCTTTGAATGTTATCAACCATCATTTTTATTTTTTTAAACTTACTTATTAAAACATATCTAGCAAGTGCTTTGGTTCATTGCGTAGTTCTTATGATAGACAAAGCTCGTGAAATCAAATTCTGTAAGGTCAAAGTTAACTCCAATAAAGTCTTGGTGTTCCCAGGGATCAGTCTTGGGGCCACTTCTATTTCAAGCTGCATTAACGACTTGCCTTGTACATTAAATGCTCTTGCGAAATGTTTGCTGAGGACAATTCATTGCAATCTAACAGTTACCAGTCCTTTGAATAGTAGAAAATATGCAGACCAATCCTCGGTAAGCGTATCTCCAAAATAATCGCCAATTCATCCAAAAATAAAGAATTTCTTAGACTTCACTGAAAAAACCTTTTTTCATGCACACATCTACTCTTAGTAATACGCATCCAGTATGGGATAGTGCTAGTGAAAATAAATCTAAAATACATAACTCACCCTTACCCCCCCCCACAAAGAGCCTTTTAAAGTAGTTCCTACTTAATCTACGAGTTGACAATAAACGACTATAAACAATAAACATCCTTCCGTTTAAGACTAATTTTCTAAACAAATGACCTTGTATGTACAACACGTAACAGAACAGCCCAAAATAAAATATAAGTTCCTTGACATTAAAATGAAAATCGACATGCTCAAAGTTTCATCCTAAACCCCATAGCGATCTGTTCAATCCAGCCTTGACATACTCTGGGAGGAAACACATGGAAACAACTTGCCGTCATTCTTGAAATCAGTCCAGTTTTAAAAAGGCTTTTACATAAGAACGGTTGATAAATGTAATCTGACATTCTTAAAGATGTATATATACATTGCATGTTCATTTGTCTGGAAGTATTCTTTTCTTCCTTATTTCTTCATTTCATTCTGTTTTGTTTTGTTTTCAAGTGAATGGCAAGCTGTCTGTGTGTGTGTTGTGTGTGTGTGTGTGTGTGTGTTGTGTGTGTGTGTGTGTGTGAGAGAGTTCGCGTGTGTGTGTGCGTGCGTGCGTGGCTCGTGCGTTGTTGTGGTGTGGTGTGTTTTTGTGTGTGTGTGTGTGTGAGAGACGGAGCGCTGTGGCTGTGTGTGTGTGTGTGCGTGTGCGTGCGTGGGCTCGTGTGCGTCGTGGCGTGCGCGTGCGCTGTGTGAGTGTGTGTGGGGGGTGGGTATGGGTGGGTATGGGTGTGGGTGTGTTTCTTCCCGGGTTTCCTCCCTTCCACACACCCCCCACTCTCCTCCCCTACCCCTTCTGTTGGTTCTTTGTTGGTGTTTTTTCTTTCTGATACTGAGCGATTTAATGTCCCAAAAATAGATGATTTTTGACAACAAAAGCAGCTGCTTGTGTTAAAAGAAAAGACCCATCTAACCCAACCCGAGCCATATCCCTAACCCTAACCGAAACCCATCCCTAACCCGGAAAAGAAACCGAAGAAATAGAGCAGGAGGGTGTACAGAGTAAATATTTGTCGGCAGAATCGATGTACAAAGCCATGCACTTATACTATTTTTTGCTGGAACAATTCCGTTTTTTGGTTGACAAATTTAAGTCTTATACTGATCATAATGTTTTCTGTTTGATTTACTGTAAATATTTATGTTGCATAGATTTGGCATCCATTCTTGTATTATTCAGCTTATTCTTAACCCTAAATAAAGATGATTTTACTTGACTTGACTGGACTTGACTATTTTATGTTATTCCACTTGAAAATAATTATATTTCACCGGTCTTTTATAACGACAAGATAATCTCAATTCGGTTTCTGTATATTATAAGAATCTGTCTCTATCATCAAATTTTAATATCAGTTATGCCAACATTACATTAGCTGTCTTTGCAGACACTGTCACACTTATTAAATGAGTAATCATGAAGAGTCGTAATCTCCGGAGCAAGTTACTGTTTTTGGATTTGTGTTGTTGTGTTTTGTTGTTGTGTTTATGGTGTGTTAACTAAGTCGCAAGAAGCAAATTCCTGACGATAGTAAAAAAAATATAAGCGAGAAGACTGTCTGCCTAAACTGGGTTGGACAATTACACCCCACCACCCACCTCCCTTCTCTCTCTATCTCCAGTTAAGCCGAGAAGGCCCCATTTCCCAATTGCATTTTCTTATTCAGGCATGGTAATCTTTTGAGACGGTAGTATGTAGCCTATATCTTGTTAACGTTTGACCTTGACACCGTGCTCAAGGTTCGTATGAAACCGAGGTCAAGGTCAAAGATGGATGGAAAACTAAAAGGTCATATACCCGCAAGGTCATGACATTGTCCCTGGGTTATTTTCCCTTTGATGATAAGTGAATATGTAAGCGGTGGTGATTGATCTTTGCAAGAAGGGATGTTTTGTGGGAGATATTCCCAATATATGTTTTATTCACAACTTACTCAGGAACTGACTTTGCAGGGAGGCAAGACTACTACTTAGGTGAAAAATACGACAACAATCACATATAAAGCATTAGAAAAAAAGACTGATATAGAGTGTTGCAGATGTAGCTACTGGTGAATGTGAGGTAAGAATAAGAGGCCACACACACAACACACACACAACACACACACACACATGAGCGCACCAACAAATTGTTTTCTGAGGAGGGCGTGAAGTTTTAACAATAAGGAAAAAAAAAAAAGATGGAATATGAATATAAAGCAATGGTCCACTCCTACTGGAGTACGCTAGCCTGGCATGGGGACCCCCACAACAAGGCAGCATTGATGCTATTGAAAGGGCCCAGAGCCAAGCTGCAAATTGGTGGCCATTACCGGGCAGGACAACCAGGAACCCACAGATCTACTGAAAAGCCGGGAAATGGAACACCCTCCTCAGCAAGCAGTCAGTCAAACAAATTCACTAGGCTGTGCGGGTGAGCCTTGGTGTGATGGAGAATTGTGCCTGGACACATCTACTGATCATATTCTAGCTTTAAAACGTTACAGCAAGTTATTCAATATAATTGTTTTTACCAATTTGCGTTCATTTTGTCACGCTTCCAGTTGGCACTTCCGGTTTTATAACGAAAGTATTGCCATGTTACTCTTTAGTAAACAATGAAAAAATGAAAGTGTCCGATGCACCATTTCCAAGTTAATGAAGAATTAAATTTTTGCCCAAATTTGCCATTTTGGCCCATTATTTCGGACACCTTTTGGCCCAATCGGTTTAATAGTTGAAATACTAGCATAGAATAGTGCCTGCCATTTTCCTGCGACGTAGCGAAACAGATGAAATAACTAAATTCCCATATACGGGAAATTCGTGCAAGTGAACACAAACCAAATTTACATGCATTTGAATAACTTGCAAAACATTTTAACCTATCGTCACAAACTCCTTTCGACCCTGTGTCAGAGTAAGGGCTACAAACTCAATAGTTGTGAATCCCGTCCAGTTTTTAGATACTCTGGAGCAAATAAAGATGAATGGGCACTTCCGGTTCGTTACTGCCGTTTCAGTTTTATAACGCAAATCACCATAGCATTCGAAAAATATGAACGAAATCCATTCATGCCGTTTTTTTAGATATCAAGATTAACATGTTGCCGATTTCAGTTTTTTCGCCATATTTGCCAGAAAAACCGGCGCAAATCTTTAATATTACAAAGTTACATACCATAAGGTCCTGCAACTGTTTGAAAATGTCAGCCAAATAGACAAAAAAAGGGGTAAGAAAAAATAATTAATAATTAGCATTATAGCAACCTAATCTCTGTAAAAAGCCCTAAGTGGCTTACAATAACAAATGAATAAGCCAGCAAGCAATATAAATAAATATATTAAACAACAAAAATACTTAAACCAACTCACAATGACAGCTCGCTCGCATGCATAAAGCACAGACACAGACACACAAAAAACACACACGAAAGCACTACACGCATACACACAAAAAAACACACCAACGTACTACACGCATACAAACCACACACACACACCACAACACACACGCACAAACAAAAACTGCACCAAACGACATGCAGAGATGGAGGTGCACCATTACTTTTGAAAAGAAATATGCAGGCTTGATTGTAGAGTAGTTTTGAAAGAAAATTTAAATGAAGAAAGGGATTCGGCGAACGAGAGGTAAAGGGAGTCTATTCGAAGTGGAGGGGGCCTGAAAGAGAAGGAGCGTTCGCCAAAGGTCCTAGTGCAGCAACAAGGGATCTGGAGGAGACAAAGGCCAGAGGATGAGCTTAACTGTCTAAGAGGTGTGTAGAGATCAGGTGAAATAAGACAAAAGGCCAGACCATTCAGGGATGTAAGGGAAGCAACAGGCCAGTTAGGAGTGATTTAAATTAAGGGACACAGTACCCATCAAAGCAAAACTGGCCTTGCTCTGCGGAAAACAGCACGGATGAAGACTACCAAAAACTACTTCAATAATAAAGGCAGTCATGTGTTGTTTTACACCACTTTTACCACACCACAAACACCAACAAGCTATGCCCGTTGTTGGCCATAGTGATTTTGATGGGAGTTGAGTCACGGGTTACAATTGGACAGTTAACCATCTTTAGCATTGTTTATTGCGTTTATTTTGGGGACAGATTCATGCTTTTGTTCCAGTAGGTTGGTATAAGTGATAAAGAAACGTGGGAAACTGAATTGATGGCGAGGTCATAACACTTTTTGTCTTAATAACGTTTACATGTAATCAGTATAACTTTTCATGACAGGCACTACTGACAATGTGAACACCGTTGTGAATTATGCAACACCATGTCATCCCATCAGCCGTCATGAATCCGCCCTGGTGCGGAGCATTCTGTCACAAAAGCATCACCAACTTCACAATATTTCAAACCAACGCATCGAATTGTGAGAGCCAAGAGTTACCGTACACTGCACCCAGGGAGTAAATGCAAGGACTATGTAACCACGTCCACCCCTTTCTGTAAAGTTCAATGCAAGTTGCAAGGGAAGCTACGTCCGAGCACGTGTACAACGCCGGTCTGTATGACGCCTGCTAGTCCAGTGGCGAACTCAAATCCTTAACTTTGATAAATTCAACTCATC
>CM065685.1:7169051-7197430 GCA_017654935.2 Phymorhynchus buccinoides | reverse complement strand
GCTTTGTGCTTGCAATGTTGCATTGCGATCAATGGGGTGGTGGAACAACAAACATGACTAATCACCAAGAGAACTGTGAATGGAACAACAATAAAACATTTCATTTGTATACATTCTTATGCTAAGAAGATGAGCAAATATGTTCGAATAGATTTTGATACTGCCACACACACACACACACCACACAACACACCACAACACACACAGCTTTTTTTTTATCAATAAACGGACATGAACTTGCTGTGCTATTTGCACTGTATTTTATTCATACATAAATGTGTTATATAATCTATCTCTTCTCTCTCTCTCCCTATCTCTCTCTCTCTCTCTATCTCTCTCTCTCTCTCTCTCTCTCTCTCGCTCTCCTCCCCTCCCTCCATTTCTTTCTCTCTCTCCCTCCCTAAAAAAACCCCAACGAGGTAGGTTTTCCCCGTCTTAAAATTTGATTTGCTTTTCGGCCGTGCTTTTGGGAAGGGCTTTGGGGGAGAGGGGTTATTGTTGGGTGGTGTGAGGGGTGTAATCGAGGGGTGTGGTTCTCTAAAATTTGTGTTTGTTCTGTTAGGGGTTGTGTTCTTTTGTTGGGAAGGGAGGTAGGCGGGTTTGGTGTTCTTCATTGTTTTTTTTATAGACTGGGACTGGGAGTAGGGATAAAGAGTTAGAGTAGACGAGCTTTTTAATGTAACTATTCAGTAGTCTAGTTACTGTCGATAATAAAATGATATGCGCTTACTCTGAAAGATATTGTCCAAAAGTAGAAACTCGAATGTCAGTACTGCTGTAGGAGAGATTTGAGACCCGAGAGAGATCGGTGAGAAGGAATGAGAGGGATGATGATAGAGATGACGAGAGAGATGAGAAAACTTGAAGATGAGAGAGAAGGATGAAGAGAGTAAGGGACAGAGGAGACGAGGAGAGACGAGAGAGATCCATCAAATAGATACGCCGAGACTGAGAGAGAACGAAAAACGAAAATATTATTTAACCAGGGAACATGAGATTAAGCACACAAATAACCAGTTTTTCTCCACCCAGCCCTGGGACTGACTGAGAGGAGAGAATGTCGGGCAGTGTGTTGTGTAGTAAGTGAGGTGCATGTGCGTGTGTAAGCAGTGCTTGTGTGTGGGGTTGTAGCTTGCAGGTTGTGCACCCGTGTAATTGTGTGTGTGTGTGTGCGCGCGAGCTCGTGTGTGATATTTGTTCCTTCCATTGTGAAAGATTGTGATGACATTGACTCCTTTCTCTTTCGGTTCACGAATCATGCTACTTTCTGTGGTTGGCCCAAAGATAAGTGGACACTCGCTGTTGCGTCCTTGTTCATGGGCAGTGCTTTGGTGCTTTACCACACTCTTGCGGCAAAATAAGGTCTCATGCAGGACACGTTAAAGGAGGAACTACTGAAGACATTTCAGTGTTCAGCCGACAGTTTCCACGAGACATTCCGTGCAGTTTGTCTGAAAAAAGGCGAATCTTTCCCCTGCTTTTTGATTCGCATTTCCCACTATCTTGATCTTTGGCTCGACTTGACCCAAACCAAGAAAGAATTTGACAGTCTCCGTGATCATTTCTTGCAAGACCAACTGCTGCAAAGTGTCAGCAAAGATCTTGAAGTCTTTCTTCGCGAAAGAGAGTTCAAAACCTCGGAAAGAAATGTGCCATACCGCTGAGCAGCATCAGACTGCATACCCCGACAATGCTCTGTGCAAAAAAGTGACACGAAATTTTGTTAGCCAAATCTCACGGTCTACTCACCCTCTAAGAATAACAATTTCAGAGGTAGAGGTCGTTCGTATTTCCAATAGTCCCAACTGCGTATTGTGTACCATTCGCAAGACGAACATCCACCCAACTCGTTTCCGCGTGGTGGACAAACTAACCGCCGTCAAATTTTTTTAATTTTTTTTTTAAATAAAATTAAAAATAACTGCCGTCCTTACGATCGAGGACAAGGACAAAGTCGTGGAGGACAGTCATGACCTCCTCGCGGACAAAACCACAGATCATACTCCTATCCAGGGCAAGGACAACAGGGTACGTACATTCATTGTCACCATTGTGAAGGAAAGTTTCACTTCAAGAGAGATTGTCGCTTCCTAGAATTTGGGAATGAAGTCCCAGTGGCAAACGTGGCAGAAGGTTCTGAAGAACCTGAAATTACTTATCTGTTAGCCCCCCAATAGTCTGTCCAAGGTCTCCCATTAATGCAAGGATCAGGGAATGGTCTTCAAGCCTCTATCCTTCGTGATTCAGGATGTACCACAGCAGGCATCCAAAATTCTTTTGTGCTCGCAGAACAGTACCCTGATACTGTTCAAAAGTGTCGGTCAGAGGAAGGATCGAGCAATTTCCCCTTGCAAAGATCTGTGTGGACACTCCATACTACACAGGACAGCTCACAGCCTGTGTGATAGATGACCCAGTTTGTGACTTGATTCTGGGTAATATACCAGGCATCACCTCTGTGCATGGTAGTTCGGGAGGCTCTCATATCCCTTGCCTTAAACAAACTCTAGTGCCCCTCAAAGTCCCCAACCTCTCTCTTTTTGACCTTGACCTAACACTCTTGGCCACACTCCAAAGAGATGATAAGTCCCTTCCCCACCTGTACCTCTCTGTGACTGACAAGACAGATCAGTCCAAGCAAAAAAAGCCCTACTGCAAGGTAGAGTCAGGCATACTCAAGAAATTGAAAGAAGAATATAAAAAAAAATTCAAGACCTCGAAAATAAGAAAGCCAAGAAGAAGAAGAAGAAAACACCACCCAAGGAAATTACGTTGACGGGAAACAAAGAGAGAGTGAGAGAGAGTGAGAGAGAGGCCTCTACTAAAGTGAAAACTTAATATTTATTCACTATTTTGGTTGTTGTTGAATTAATTACATATCTAATCTTTATATGTAAATAAAATGTTCTTTTCTTTTCATATTTGAGAAGAGGAGGTAGCTAAAGAATTTGTATTCCTTGAGTGCTAATTGTCCGCACCGGTTGAAAGGAGTGATCGCGTGTGCTTGCGGGGATTGCTGTCTGTATGCGTGTAATTGACAGTATGACAACCACGTTTTGTTTGCATAGCTGAACCCCTTCATAGGTATGCTCAAAACTTTGTTGAAAACCCGGTAAATGGCCGCCAGCAAGATCAGCAGCAGCGTGTACCATAGAGCGAGCGCTCGCCTTGCGCTTGGCCGCTTTGTGTACGGTACGCATCGTTTTGTCCAAGCTGCTCGAAGCGCCTCCTAGCTGAGTTGGGAGCATGCTAACTTGAAAAGCGAAATGGCGTCGAATGTGTGCGGTTTTCTATTCGATGGTTTTTGTTTCTTTAACTGCCTCCTTACAAATGACGAATTGACAGTAGTTGACAACAAAGAGCGGTAAATAATTATGTCATAATTTTATTATTAATGACTAATAGATAGTGAATAATTTAACTTTATTAAATACGATGTAGTCGATAATTGATCTGTGAAATGGAAGGCAGCGGCAGGCGTGAACGGGCGGGTTCACGTTCATTTATTTATTGCTTTCAATCCTATTGGGGATGTTTATCCTGCCCCATGCCCAAAGTCTTCATTTAGACTGTAATTGGCACACAAGCTGCATGCATGTGAGTTCATGTCATACACTCCACCGGCACAATCTATGTATTAAGGCCTAGGCATATTGTAGACGGTTAAAACAATATTGGAAAATCAAACCCCTTCAGCCCCTTAGACTGCAACCATAATAAAAGAAAAATCAAACTGTCTAGTTGTGGGTAATTACCCACCATCTGGAACTCGCTCCACTTCTACCTCCGGTCCGCTTTTGTCCCTGTCTGCATTCAAGTCTGGCCTTAAAACTCATCTGTTCAAACAGTTCCTTTCCCCCTTCATAATTTCAATTTCAATCTCCCACACAAACCCCATGTAAAGTGTTCGTTCTTTAATTTAACGTCTATCCACCTTACAGTGATCTTAGAAAAACAACAACAACAAAATGTATGTGTATGATTATGTGCAAATGTCCGTTTAAGAGGGTTTGTGGGTGTGCGTGTAGGAAGATACGGAACGATTGTTAATCTATGCATGCATATAATTTACATGAATAAATGGAGTGAGGGTATGTATATATGAGTACCTGTATGATGTAGACCCTATGTTAATGAAACGTCAATGAAATCTCTCTTATAGCGACTCTCAACTCATGCGGGTGCAATAAATCTTACTGTAGGTCGTAAATCTGTGCGTAATTAGGCCTAATGTCAACGAGGGTTACTTTTAGGTTTTAAAAAAAGAGTTGATTTATGTAACGCTCTCTCTCTCTATCTCTCTCTCTCTCTATCTATCTCTCTCTCTCTCTCTCTCTCTCTCTCATCTCTCTCTCTCTCTCTCGTGCTCTCTCTCTTCTCTTCTCTCTCTCTCTCTCTCTCTCTCTATCTCTCTATCTCTCTCTCTCTCTCTCTCTCTCTCTCTCTCTCTCTCCCAAATCACGTGTAACGTAGAGCGATGTGTAGCTGATTATAATGGCTTTGGATAAATCGTTGTGTGTTTATTGTTTGTTTAAAACATGTTTTTTTTTTTATTTTAAAAAAAAACACTCTCTCTCTCTTCTCTGCCCTCTCTCTCTTCTCTCTCTCTCTCTCTCTCTCTCTCTCTCTCTCTCTTCTATCTCTCGTCATTGATGCTTTTTATGCATGTTCGCTTCATAATTTAACTCTTGGCATGGTCAATTGGTTATCTTAGATGCTTTTTGTATGTTCACTTTAAAATATAGTCCAGATTTTGGTGATGTTGATATGTTGTCAATGTTGCTTTTTGTGTGTATGTTCGCTTATAATGGAGTTCTTTGTGCTGATGATTTGTTGTCATTGTTGCTGTTTGTGTGTATGTTCGCTTATAATTATAGACAACTAAGCGATACTTACGATAAGTAAGGTGAAGTGTGTTGTCGATTCTCTCGACTAGGTGTGTAGTCACGAACTTTGTGTACTTGAGAAAGCGCGCCGACTCGCCAGCCTTCAGTATTTCAAAGACCCGAGAAAGCACTAATAAATAATGGTTCATTGATCTTTTTGTATCTTTTCAAAATTAGTTGTCTGTGCCTCTTGTGTTGTCAGTTCTCTCTGGGTGGGACCTAATTTTTTTCTCATGAAATGCTGTGCATTTACTTTAAATGCCACTGGTATAACAGGGTGTGGGCCAAAAAAAAAAATAAAAAAAAAAAAAAAATGACCACCCCTGGTTATACCAGTAAAAAAAAAAAAAAAAAAAAAAAAACAAAATAAAAAAATAAAAAACACAAAGCAATTAAAGTAAATATGCCACAGTTATACCAGTGGCATTTAAAGTAAATGCACAGCATTTCATGAGAAAAAAATTAGGTCCCACCCAGAGAGAACTGACAACACAAGAGGCACAGACAACTAATTTTGAAAAGATACAAAAAGATCAATGAACCATTATTTATTAGTGCTTTCTCGGGTCTTTGAAATACTGAAGGCTGGCGAGTCGGCGCGCTTTCTCAAGTACACAAAGTTCGTGACTACACACCTAGTCGAGAGAATCGACAACACACTTCACCTTACTTATCGTAAGTATCGCTTAGTTGTCTATAATTATAAGCGAACATACACACAAAAAGCAACAATGACAACAAATCATCAGCACAAAGAACTCCATTATAAGCGAACATACACACAAAAAGCAACAATGACAACAAATCAACATCGCCAAATCTGGCTATATTATAAAGTGAACATACAAAAAGCATCTAAGATAACAAATTGACCATGCCAAGAGTTAAATTATGAAGCGAACATGCATAAAAAGCATCAATGACGAGAGGAGAGAGAGAGAGAGAGAGAGAGAGAGAGAGAGAGAGAGAGAGAGAGAGAGAGAGAGAGAGAGAGAGTGTGTGTGTTTGTTTTAAAATAAAAAAAACATGTTTTAAACAAACAATAAACACACAACGATTTATCCAAAGCCATTATAATCAGCTACACATCGCTCTACGTTACACGTGATGGGGAGAGAGACAGAGAGAGAGAGAGAGAGAGAGAGAAGAGAGAGAGAGAGAGAGAGAGAGAGAGAGAGAGAGAAGAGAGAAGAGAGAGAGCGAGAGAGAGAGAGAGAGAGAGAGAGAGAGAGAGAGAAGAGAGAGAGAGAGAAGAGACGAGAGAGAGGAGAGAGAGAGCGTACATAAATCAACTCTTTTTTTAAAACCTAAAAGTAACCCTCGTTGACATTAGGCCTAATTACGCACAGATTTACGACCTACAGTAAGATTTATTGCACCCGCATGAGTTGAGAGTCGCTATAAGAGAGATTTCATTGACGTTTCATTAACATAGGGTCTAAAACATACAGGTACTCAGATACACATACCCTCACTCCATTTATTCATGTAAATTATATGCATGCATAGATTAACAATCCTTCCGTATCTTCCTACACGCACACCCACAAACCCCCTTAAACGGACATTTGCACATAATCATACACATACATTTTGTTGTTGTTGTTTTGTCTAAGATCACTGTAAGGTGGATAGACGTTAAATTAAAGAACGAACACTTTACATGGGGTTTGTGTGGGAGATTGAAATTGAAATTATGAAGGGGAAAGGAACTTTTTGAACAGATGAGTTTTAAGGCCAGACTTGAATGCAGACAGGGACAAAGCGGACCGGAGGTAGAAGTGGAGCGAGTTCCAGATGGTGGGTAATAACCCACAATCGACAGTTTGATTTTTCTTTTATTATGGTTGCGGTCTAAGGGGCTGAAGGGGTTTGATTTTCCAATATTGTTTTAACCGTCTACAATATGCCTAGGCCTTAATACATAGATTGTGCCGGTGGAGTGTATGACATGAACTCACATGCATGCAGCTTGTGTGCCAATTGCAGTCTAAATGAAGACTTTGGGCATGGGGCAGGATAAACATCCCCAATAGGATTGAAGCAATAAATAAATGAACGTGAACCCGCCGTTCACCCTGCCGCTGCCTTCCATTTCACAGATCAATTATCGACTACATCGTCTTTAATAAAGCTAAATTATTCACTATTTATTAGTCATTAATAAGAAAATTATGACATAATTATTTACCGCTCTTTGTCACTGTCAATTCGTCATTTGTAAGGAGGCAATTAAAGAAACAAAAACCATCGAAGAGAAAACCGCACACATTCGACGCCATTTCGCTTTTCAAGTTAGCATGCTCCCAACTCAGCTAGGAGGCGCTTCGAGCAGCTTGGACAAAACGATGCGTACCGTACACAAAGCGGCCAAGCGCAAGGCGAGCGCTCACTCTATGGTACACGCTGCTGATCTTGCTGGCGGCCATTTACCGGGTTTTCAACAAAGTTTTGAGCATACCTATGAAGGGGTTCAGCTATGCAAACAAAACGTGGTTGTCATACTGTCAATTACACGCATACAGACAGCAATCCCCGCAAGCACACGCGATCACTCCTTTCAACCAGTGCGGACAATTAACACTCAAGGAATACAAATTCTTTAGCTACCTCCTCTTCTCAAATATGAAAAGAAAAGAACATTTTATTTACATATAAAGATTAGATATGTAATTAATTCAACAACAACCAAAATAGTGAATAAAATATTAAGTTTTCACTTTAGTAGAGGCCTCTCTCTCACTCTCTCTCACTCTCTCTTTGTTTCCCGTCAACGTAATTTCCTTGGGTGGTGTTTTCTTCTTCTTCTTCTTGGCTTTCTTATTTTCGAGGTCTTGAATTTTTTTTTATATTCTTCTTTCAATTTCTTGAGTATGCCTGACTCTACCTTGCAGTAGGGCTTTTTTTGCTTGGACTGATCTGTCTTGTCAGTCACAGAGAGGTACAGGTGGGGAAGGGACTTATCATCTCTTTGGAGTGTGGCCAAGAGTGTTAGGTCAAGGTCAAAAAGAGAGAGGTTGGGGACTTTGAGGGGCACTAGAGTTTGTTTAAGGCAAGGGATATGAGAGCCTCCCGAACTACCATGCACAGAGGTGATGCCTGGTATATTACCCAGAATCAAGTCACAAACTGGGTCATCTATCACACAGGCTGTGAGCTGTCCTGTGTAGTATGGAGTGTCCACACAGATCTTTGCAAGGGGAAATTGCTCGATCCTTCCTCTGACCGACACTTTTGAACAGTATCAGGGTACTGTTCTGCGAGCACAAAAGAATTTTGGATGCCTGCTGTGGTACATCCTGAATCACGAAGGATAGAGGCTTGAAGACCATTCCCTGATCCTTGCATTAATGGGAGACCTTGGACAGACTATTGGGGGGCTAACAGATAAGTAATTTCAGGTTCTTCAGAACCTTCTGCCACGTTTGCCACTGGGACTTCATTCCCAAATTCTAGGAAGCGACAATCTCTCTTGAAGTGAAACTTTCCTTCACAATGGTGACAATGAATGTACGTACCCTGTTGTCCTTGCCCTGGATAGGAGTATGATCTGTGGTTTTGTCCGCGAGGAGGTCATGACTGTCCTCCACGACTTTGTCCTTGTCCTCGATCGTAAGGACGGCAGTTATTTTTATTTTATTTAAAAAAAAATTAAAAAAATTTGACGGCGGTTAGTTTGTCCACCACGCGGAAACGAGTTGGGTGGATGTTCGTCTTGCGAATGGTACACAATACGCAGTTGGGACTATTGGAAATACGAACGACCTCTACCTCTGAAATTGTTATTCTTAGAGGGTGAGTAGACCGTGAGATTTGGCTAACAAAATTTCGTGTCACTTTTTTGCACAGAGCATTGTCGGGGTATGCAGTCTGATGCTGCTCAGCGGTATGGCACATTTCTTTCCGAGGTTTTGAACTCTCTTTCGCGAAGAAAGACTTCAAGATCTTTGCTGACACTTTGCAGCAGTTGGTCTTGCAAGAAATGATCACGGAGACTGTCAAATTCTTTCTTGGTTTGGGTCAAGTCGAGCCAAAGATCAAGATAGTGGGAAATGCGAATCAAAAAGCAGGGGAAAGATTCGCCTTTTTTCAGACAAACTGCACGGAATGTCTCGTGGAAACTGTCGGCTGAACACTGAAATGTCTTCAGTAGTTCCTCCTTTAACGTGTCCTGCATGAGACCTTATTTTGCCGCAAGAGTGTGGTAAAGCACCAAAGCACTGCCCATGAACAAGGACGCAACAGCGAGTGTCCACTTATCTTTGGGCCAACCACAGAAAGTAGCATGATTCGTGAACCGAAAGAGAAAGGAGTCAATGTCATCACAATCTTTCACAATGGAAGGAACAAATATCACACACGAGCTCGCGCGCACACACACACACACAATTACACGTGCACAACCGCACACACCCACACACACGCACGCTTGCACACGCATATGCACGCACACACACACACACATTTCTCTCTCTCAGTCCAGGGCTGGGTGGAGAAAAGCTGTTATTGCTAATCTCATGTTCCCTGGTTAAATAATTTTCGCTTTTCCTTTTCGTTCTCTCTCTCTCTCTCTCTCTTTTCTCTCTCTCTCTCTCTCTCTCTCTCTCTCTCTCTCTCTCTCTCTCTCTCTCTCTCTCTCTCTACAGCAGTAATGACATATCAGTTCTACTTTTGGACAATATCTTCAGTAAGCGCATTCATTTTAATCGAACAGTAACTACTGAATATTACATTAAAAGCTACTCCCAATCCCAGTTATAACAATGAACACCCCTCCCCCTCCTCCCAAAAGAAACCCGAAAAGCAAATCAAATTTTAGACAAAACCCTACATCGTTTGGGGTTTTTAGAGGTCAGTACATAGAGAGAGACGGGGGATGGGGAGGGAGAGCGAGAGAGAGAGAGAGAGAGAGAGAGAGAGAGAGAGAGAGAGAGAGAGAGAGAGAGAGAGAGAGAGAGAGAGTATACACATTTACGTATGAATAAAATACAGTGCAAATATCATAGCAAGTTCATGTCCGTTTATTGATAAGAAAAAGCTTGTGTGTGTGTGTGTGTGTGTGTGTGTGTGTGTGTGTGTGCAGATCAAAATCTTTTCGAACATATTTGCTCATCTTCTTAGCATAAGAATGTATACAAATGAAATGTTTTATTGTTGTTCCATTCACAGTTCTCTTGGTGATTAGTCATGTTTGTTGTTCCACCACCCCATTGATCGCAATGCCACATTGCAAGCACAAAGCAATACTTTCTACAATCACTCCATCACTCCTCGATTTTTGTTCAGGAGAAAATGCCTCCAAATGTTCGTTACTGTAGTGTAGGCCTAATCATTGGCCATACTTGCTCCTTACAACTAGAAACAGCTACTGCTGGTTTACAAACACACCCAGATTCAGTGTTGTTCTTCGAAAAGAATGCGTTATTCTAAGAGAGAAACTTACTTTCAGTTTGCAGTTAAAAAAAACCGATTCACAGCAACTCGAACCGGTTTTTCGAACCGCGGAATTTCAGGACCGGTTTTTCGGTTCAAACCGGTTTTTTCCCCCACCTCTAGGTAGGAGTAGTACAAATCGTAGAAAGAACTCGATTTATATTATAAACCAATATTTTTACTATTGTGAGATGAAGGAATATTAGTGCGATGATTTGGGAGTTCTACATCATGGCTTACTGAAATGTGTAAGTACTTCCGGTTTGCTTTGTCTTGAACTTAGGACAAATCACAAAAAAACAGCAAAACCAATCTTTTTCTGATAATTTTTAGTCTAAAACGGCCATTAGTATTTAATAATGGTTGATTTTTAAGCAGCCATGGACATCTTTCGTATTTCTACAACCTTTTCATGCCCAAAATTGTTCACTTCCGGTATGAACTTTCTGTTTTAGAGCTTTGATTTTGATTGGTTGTTAACTCATGCAACAAAGACGACATGATTTACAGTCAGTTTTATTATTACAAAGACGCTTATTAAATTGATTTAATCAATATGATCATTCTTTTGTCCATTCTTCCATTACAAATATGTCATGTACAAAATTGAACGGTTTTAACGGCCTCAAACGAATTTTCCATATTCTGAATATTTCAAGTACTATTTCACAGTAGTTTAGTTTTATATTTTTGCTCAGATCTGATCCTCCTTAATTATTTGAAGGAGATGGCAATTTCAGTTAAAAGTGAAAGTTAAATAACGGCCAAAAACGGTCAATAGATCTCCTTCATTCATATCTCATTGAAATCTCTTTCATTCAAATCTAGTAAATTAAAGGACTTTTTTATACAGTCTTCATGCCGACGTATTGAAGTCGAATATAATATTATTTCACATCTACGTTCTTCCAATGATTCTGTTAATGGGCTTTTTAGGCGAAGTTATTGTCATTAGCGCTTGACACAGTGCTGCTTCATTTGAAGGCTGTTTCTAAGCAACGTCAAACTCACTCTCTTTTGCACAGAAAAAGAAGATTATTGCCTTCTATTGATAAAGTAAGCCTGTAAGCCAGTAGAATGATCACCAGTGGGGCGACCAGAAGCGCTCATTCAGTAATTAAAAATGATAAACATATTTAAAAATCAAAATGGATTATTTTAATTATTATCAGATTTGTCAGAATTTATGGCACCTCTTTTAAAGCAATTTGGTTAGACACATTTTAAAGGCAACCATAAATTTTTAATATTCAGAAGAGTAGGCCTCATTGCAATAAATTAATTACATCCAGCATTTGTTACGTCTGTTTCTCCCGTTACATACGTTATTATGGCGCATGAGCTCAATGGTTAACGACGGAATATTTTTTTAGTGCTGAATGTCTCACGAAACAGTTTCACAATGTTAACGTATTTCGGGTCCTCGGTTGCCAAGCTTCGATGTTCGGTGAATAGTAACAAAGGCTATTGCTTTTATCACTTGAATTTTGCCATGTTACTGTCAAAACGAAAAAAAAGAAATTATGTTTAATCCATGCTATACCATTTTCTTTTGTGGCTGAAGTATGTTTTCTTCCTAGTATAGGGCGTTCTCTGCCTTTCTGCTTCAGTCTCTCCGTATCTGTCTGATTTTCTCCCTGTCTCTGATTCTTTAGTCCGTCACCAAGACGGACTATTGCGATGGGCTGGTTTGTATTTTTTTTCCTTCTTTTTTTCTGTCTGTCCCAAGGATATCTCCCGAACCGCTTGACCGAATTCGTCGCGTCATCAAATTTTGTGTGAAGGTGTGCCTCCTTAATAGGAAGAGATCGGCGCAAACCATTTTGCCGTCGTGACCTTGACCTTGGCGTACGACCTTGGAAACCGAAACCTTCTGTCTGTCCCAAGGATATCTTTCGAACGGGTTGACAGAATCACGTCAAATATTGTGTGCTGGTGTGTCACCATGAGAGTGAAGGCATCCGCGCAAACCATTTTTGCCGTCGTGACCTTGACCTTGGCGTACGACCTTGAAAACCGAAAATATTTAAGGGGCCATAACTTCCACACCGTTGGTGTTAGAGTCTTCAAATTTGGCATGCAGGTACTTTGGCGTATGCCCGTTCTGATGGTGGCATACTGATCAAGGTCAAGGTCATGGTCCGGGAGATCGGTAGGCCTTGAAAGTGGTAGGGGTCTACAAATTGTGTTTTCAGCCATATTTTCCACATTTGTACTTAACAGAAGCGCTTCATATTGTGTCTGGCACTGTATACCCTAGAGTAGAAAACACCCGAGCATACATTATCGCCATGCTGACCTTTTTTGCGCTATATATTATTGTTCAAGCTGTATCTCGTGAACTACAAGACATAAGTTCTTCAAATGTTGTGTCAGGATGTGGATGAATGAAAATGTGTTTAACGTCCTCCAGAGAGAGAGAGAGAGAGGGGGAGGGGGAGGAGAGAGAGAGAGAGAGACAGACAGAGCGAGACAGACAGACAGACAGACAGACAGACACAAAAAACACACACACAAAGAAAGAAAGACAGACAGAGAGACATAGACAGAGAAGCAAAGATGACAACTGCTGTTCCAGTTTGAAGATGAATGAAAATTTGTTTAACGTCCTCGGCGCACAGGCACAGAGAGAGGACAGACAGAGGAGAGAGAGAGAGGATTAGAGGAGAGAGAGATCGAGAGAGAGAGAGAGAGACGACCGAGAGAGAGAGAGAGAGTGAGAGAGACAGAGACAGAGACAGATAGACAGACACAGAGAGAGACAGAGAGAGAGAGAGAGAGAGAGAGAGAGAGAGACAGACAGACAGAGAGACAGACACATAGGCATACAGATACATGAGACACATAGAGAGAGATAGACAAAGACACAGAGAGAGATAGACAGACAGACGAGAGAGGAGAGAGAGAGAAGAGACGAGAGATAGAGAGAGAGAGAGAGAGAGAGAGAGAGAGAATTGATAAGACCACGGACAGACAGAGAGACAGACAGACAGCGAGACATAGGCCCTACAGACAAGGGCAGAGGAGAGAGAGAGGGGGGGGGGGGACAGGGACAGAAAGCGAGAGCAGAGAGAGACACAGACAGACAAACATACACAGAGAGCCCACCCAGATTTGGTTTGTATTTTTGTTTTTTGTCCGTCACCATAGGTGATCGGACTTTGTGGTCGTCTGGTTTGTATTTGTCCGTCAAAATAGGTGATCGACTTTGCATGGGCTGGCTTGTATTTGGTTGTTTTGTTTTTTTTTTTTTTTTTTTTTTTCTGTCTGTCCCAAGGATAACTCCAAACCGAAAAAAAAACGCTTGACCGAATCGCGTCAAATTTTTTGGTCGGTTGGTGGTGTCACCATGAGAGGAACGCATCCGCGCAAAAATGTTGTCGCCGTCGTGACCTTGACCTTGGCTTACGACCTTGAAAACCGAAAATCTTTAAGGGGCCATACAGACCTCCCACACCGTTCGTGTTAGATAGTCGTTCGAATTTGGCATGTAGGTACTTTGGCTTATGGCCTGTTCTGATGGTGGCATACCGATCAAGGTCAACGTCACGGTCCGGGAGATTGGTAGGCTTGAAAGTGGCCTGAATGTGGTAGGGGTCTACAAACTGGGTTTTAAGTTTTATTTTCCACATTTGTGCTTGACAGAAGCGCTTCAGATTGTATGTGGTACTGTATACCCTAGAGTAGAAAACATCCGAGCATAAATTATACGCCATGCTGACCTTGGCCTTGAAGTTTGACCTTGAAAACTGAAATTTCCTTCTTTGCGCTATATAGCTTCTTCAAGCTGTATCTCGTGAACTAGAAGACAGAATCCCTTGCAATTTTGTGTCAGGATGTGACACTCGACGGGGTGTCGCAAGTGCGTGGCATTGCTGGTGACGGACATGTCTGCCGCTCGGCGACGCCCTTGTTCTGTCTGTCTCTCTTTCTGTCTGTCTGCCTCTCCCAATCTCTCTCTCTCTCTCTCTCTCTCTCTCTGTTCTCTCTTGTCTTTCCCTCTCTTTCGGTACACCTTCCCAACTCTTTCCCCCCCCCCTTTTCTGTTTCTGTCTTGCTGCTCTCCTTGTACTATTTCTCATCCTTCTGCCCCCGGCTCATGTTTCTGGCTTGCCGCCCCTCCCACCCCCCCCCCCACCCCCTGCCCCCCCCCCCCCCCCCCCCCTCTCTCTCTCTCTGTTCTCTTTCCTTTACACCTTCCACATCTTTCTCCCCCAGCTTTCTGTTTCTGTCTTTGCCTGCCTCCTTGTACTATTTCTCTCTCTGCCCCCCCCCCTTCTCTCTCATTCCTCTCCTCTCCTCCTTACCTCCCGTCCTCCTATTTTTCGTTTTTCTCTCTTCTTTTCTTAATTATTTTTTTCTGTCTTTCCTGCATGCTCACTTATATTCGGTCCCTTTACCTCCCATTTGTTACGTATTTATATAACAGACATAACGCTAAGTTCATTATGTGATCTGTTTATATTGATAATGTGTGTTCCTTTCTTTGGATTTGGATGTTGTTCTCGTTTGTTGAATTCTTTGTTTTAGGTGTGTTGTTTTCTCGAAGATTGGATGGGAACTAATTATATGCTTATTCTGTTTATCCTCAGGAAAAAAAATAATTCATTCATTCATCCATTCATTCATTCATTCGTTCATTCATTCATTCATCATCTGTTTTGTGAAATGTTGGGTATTGTTCCTGTGTATGATTACGTTTATTTATTATTATTATCATTACCATTATTATTATTATTATTGCCTGAGCTCCACTGGCTTCCTGTCAAATTCCGCTGGCAGTTCAAGATGGCTACTTTCGCTTTTCGTCACTTTGACAAATCTCTTCCTCAGTACCTCTCTTCTTCTCTCGGCACCTACCAAAGCTCTCGCACTCTTCGTTCTTCTTCCCAGAAACTTCTTAAAGTTCCTAAGCGGTCCTTGAAATCTTCGGGTGAGAGGGCGTTTAGTTTTGTTGCACCAAACGTTTGGAATTCTCTCCCTGACCATACCCGTATCCAGTCCACTCTTCCTTCATTCAAGTCCCAACTAAAAAGCCACTTCTTCAGGAAAGCTTTCTCTCTGTAAAATCTATGATCCTTTCCCCACTCTTGTCTTCCAGCTCATTGAATGTTGAGTATGAGGTCAACGTGTGCGAGTGTGTATGGGGTGGGGTTGGGGAGTAGGGGGCGGGGGTGGGGCTGGGTGGGTGTGCGTTGGGGGATGGCTGGGATCAGGGGGGAGGGGGGGGGGGCGGAAGGGATGTTGGGGGGGAGGGGAAGCGGAAGTGTGTGTGTGATTGTCACGAACCAGAAGGGTGTGCTCAATAAAATAAAAAAGTAAACCCACTCTCCATCTATCTCCCAACAACACAAACACAATAATTTGGAGTAGGCGTCAACTTGAAACAATTTATTAAAAATTAAACTAATTATCTTTCATACACGCAACGAATCGCCGCAACCAAAACAATTAATTAAAACGGTGGATGTAAAAGTTATCTCCCTTTACTAATCAATTAAACAAATCCTAGCAACTAGGTGCACCAATAAATATAAACTCTAAGATAATATCTTAATCCGAATTAATATTTAATGTTAATTAAATTAAACAAAACCAATAACCCAACTTTACACTTCCTTCTTATATTGACTTCCCTCCCTTGCTTCCTTACACAAAACACAACAGATGGCATAAGGATAGTTTTGAACACAATCACTTACAATGATATTAAATAAACACCAAACTTCTGCAGTGATCTGCTCACCTAACTAAACTCCTGCCAACTGCTATTAATATATCCAACTATGATTAGATGAAACATATAGTGAGGTAATAGTCCAAGATCAAATCACCTGCAACTATGTTAACTCTTTCTATACTAACCTGCGTTCTCGTCGCAGGGCATGCGCACAACGCCTCGTTACTAAGGCAACGGGATATCGCATGTGAACTTTAAAAATTCATAGTTCATAGGTTAACAGTCATAGCGTGACTTCAAAGTGGCTCAGAGGGCTAACTACTACGTTTCATTCGCTGCCTCATAGACACTGATTGAGCTGGCTCAGCCCGGTTGCTTGGTAGGTATAACTAGATGTTTTACGTCCTCTCGACCCCTAGGGGCACATGAAATCAGGGGCTGGCTGCTTTAAAGCGGTTATTTTGGGACCTTAAATTAATAATTATATTTTTGCACGCTATTATGAGTGTGCTTGGCTTGACAAAACATGCATTTATTTTTAAAATATCACAAATCAAAACTAATCAAGTGGATGCTTTGAAACTGTTGCAGGTGTTATAGTACTGTATATTGTGTACATATTGCCTAAATGTCACGTTTGTATCTGTTACCATTATTTAGAAAATAATTTTTTTGCAACCTATGCAAATCGGCCAGTACAGAACGCTTGCAAAGGGAAGCAACTGGCCAGCATGGAATGAGTTAAATGAAGTATCAAACCGTTACAGTGATTTGCTCTTTCCAACTAAAACACTCGCCAACCGTAACAACAAACTTTAGTTTAAATCATCAACTTCACCAAAAGTAAATGTAATCCCAAGTAATAATATTAATATCCACTCCCCATCATTTAATTATTCATTCCAATAAGTGAGTGAACAAGAAATGAAACAACCTAGTTGTCCTAAATAGTCAAACACTCACTTACCCAAAGGAATGATTGTCCTGAACTAAGAGAGCAATCAATTACTCCTAGAAACTAACTAGTCATCTACCAAAGATGAAAGTCCAACAAGTGGGAAAATACCACAAGGGTTTCACACAACCGTGTGCACCAAACAATCCCTATTAATTAATCAGCCATTCACCAGAGATGAATGTTCAACACGTGGGAAATACCATAAGGGTTTCGCACAACCGTGTACACCAATTAATCTCACAACTGAAAATGGTTTACCTTGCTTCCCACCTTCGAGGTAATTCACCCCACCACAAATCAATAATAAATGATGTCTGGTTAATAACACACTCCTCTGGTTACAGTTCTCCCCCACACAGTGAATGAATTATATTAAATGAAGGTCAGTCTTTACTAATTCATTCTTCTGGTTAAATTCTCCTTCTACAGTGATTTAATTATATTCAATGAAAGTCAGTTTATTAATTCACACCTCCGGTTATAATTCTCCTCCACAGTGGACGGTTATATCACCTTCCCACTGTCAAAGGGAAATAACCCACTAAACAGATCTCTGTCCTACTCTTGTCGCTGCGGCGACCACAGTCTATTTTCACGACGTCAGCCGCACGCGATGCACCACATTTAATAAAAAAAATAAACTAAAAGGGTCTTTAGTCCTGGAGGTCCTGGTCGCTTCCCTTTGTGGCGTAGCTTCACCCCCTTCCGCGTTGTCAGGTTCCGGTTAGCTCGGCCTCTGGAACCACAGTGCTGTTCCCATCGCGAGGGCCGTTCAGAACGTAGAACACTGCAACGGGCAGAAGTCCCGTTCACAGCAGAAACTGGACGACCCCCCCTTGGTCTGGTCAACAGCCGACAAGTCCCTCAGCTCGTTAGTGAAGACAATTCTCTACCCCTACGAAATCGAATGTCGGAGTAGAGACAGCATACCGTTACAAGGCGAAAGCCTCTAGCGAAAACCGGTTAGAAAATTATCTTGCACAGAGAGTCCAATATTCGAGATAAACTCTCGCGCTTGACAATGAATCGGGAGTAAAGAGAATTTTCTGCACGCACATTGCGTTTTTGTTGTTTTAGCCAAAACCAATGAAAACGCTGGGCCAATGAAAATACATCTAGTTGTTTCGATGACCAAAAACCACAATAATTACACAAAACCCTAAGAAAATCTCCCTTCTTTCAACTTAGTTCTTCAAACAAACCAGGCATGACTAAATTGCAGCAAAAATGCTGATACAAACTACATAAATGGCAAAGTGACCTGTGACAGTGTGTGTGTGTTGTGTTATGATTATATGCAATACATTCTCTATCAACAAGCCCGAATCCATACAATACAGTTATTACCTGATGACGTTAAAACTAATGTTACATTGCTGTTGTTTTGTAGTCTAAGCAAAAATCAAACAGAAAATAGGCATATATTTTCTACAGTCTGTAGGTTTATTAATATATTGAAAAGGTTTGCTATCGATTATACTTCCCTGAGATCAGCTTTATGCCAGTTTGATTTATTCGAGGTCTTGGGGTCCTGGCTGAAAATATGCTGAGAGTGTGATTCAAATTATTGATTGTCTTGACACTGAATCACAAATCACAAATGGTTTTATACTTTTTGGAGTTAGATGCCTCTTGTCCCCTCAATTTCAATTTCAATTTCTATGTTTTTGTTGTTCTTGTTGTTGCTTGCTTGTTCGTGCACGTTTTGTATGCTATCATTTTCATTATCATGTTCTGTTCCATTCTCTTATTAGGGGAAGACGGGGTAAAAAGCGCATGGGCGGGTAAGAAGCCCACCCCAATTATCTCATGAAATAAAGAAAATTTCAGTCAAATGTGCCCATGAAGAGACGAATGCTAGACATTAACGCTCGTCTCATGGGCAAAATGTATAATGTATAATGTTTGAGCGCCTTGTATAAGCTTTAAGCTTGTTGTGCTCGTTCCAATTTGTTATGTTGCTGCTTTACTATGTATTATTCAATTACAAAAATCGTTTAAACCAATGCATTCTCTAATGTATTCATTTTCATAGAAATGTATGGTAAGGATACCAGTGAGGAACCAGTCTGTTATTAATGTTTGTACGAATGGTGAGTGAAAAGCGCATTGAGTTGCTTTGCAAGATTATGCGCTATATAAAGCATTGTTTAATTATTATTATTATTATTATTATTATTATTATTATTATTATTATTTGTCAATGTCTGTCTACAAATTTCTGATTCTCAGTTTCTCACTCTCTGTCTCCTTGTATCTGTCTGTGTGTCGCTTTCACTCTCTCTCTCTCTCTCTCTCTCTCTCTCTCTCTCTCTCTCTCTCTCTTCTCTCTCTCTCTCTCTCTCTCTCTCTCTATAACTCTCTCTTTTAGGTGTTGCTTGCCATTTATATGTGTCTCCCCTTGGGAGTTGTCAAAAAGCGCGAATAGGTCAATTTTACGCTACTTTTCCTCTATACTTTTTGCGCGAACATGAAGCATACAATTTGCGCGACTATCTCACATAGAGAGACAGAAAGAGACAGATAGAAACGGGACACACACACACACACACACACACAACACACACACACACACACACACACACACACACCCACACACACACACACATACATACATACACACACACACACACACACACACATACACACATACACACACACACACATACACGCACACGCACACACGCGCGCACACGCACGCACACACACACACGCACACACACACACACACACACACACACACACACACACACACACACACACACACACACACACACGCACACACACGCACGCACACAGCACTCATTTTAATTCATTGATTTGGTTTTTTTCTTTTCTTAAAAAAAAATCTAATATCACCATTGTTGTGGACAGACTTTACACACTACCATTACTCACAGCTTCAGGAAAAAGTGCAGCCAAAAGAACCTCTACCACCATCATGTCATCTTTCCAAGCTCACTCCCCAGCGACCCACCATCAAGTTATGATTTAGCAAGCTGCAAGACACCCTCACTTACATATATAACTTATGCATTGATAAAAAAACCCAGTGTCCTCTAATCTTCAAGCAAGAAAAAGTTATACCTTTACATACAAGCGAACTACAGACCTATATCAATATTAAGTATATTGTCTAAACCACTTGAAAAGTATATCCAAAAACATTTGAATACTCATTTGAATCATTACGATTTAATACATGAAAATCAGTCTGGTTTTAGACAAAATCACTCCTGCCATACAGCTATTATACAACTAGTAGATAGACGTCTCTCAAATATCAATAACAACGAATATACAGGTGCTTTATTCATAGATTTTGCTAAAGCGTTTGATGTTATCAACCATTCATTTTTATTTTTTTTAAACTTACTCATTACAACATATCTAGCAGTGCTTTGTGTTTCATTGCGTCGTTTCTTACTGATCGACAACAGCTCGTTGAAATCAATTCTGTAAGGTCAAAGTTACTCCCGATAAAGTTTGGTGTTCCCCAGGGATCAGTCTTGGGGCCACTTCTATTTTCAATCTACATTAACGACTTGCCTTTGTACATTAAATGCTCTTGCGAAATGTTTGCTGATGACACTTCATTGCAATCTAACAGTACCAGTCCTTTTGAATTAGTAGAAAATATGCAGACCAATCCTCGGTAAGCGTATCTCCAAAATAATTCACCAATTATCCAAAAATAAAGAATTTCTTAGACCTTCATTCAAGAAAACTCTTTTTTCATGCACACATCTTACCTCTTATTAATTACGCATCCACGTTATGGGATAGTGCTAGTGAAAATAATCTAAAATACATAACTCACTTACACAAAAGAGCTTTAAAGCTAGTCCTACTTAAATCTACTAGCTTGACAATAAATGACTATAAACAACTAAACATCCTTCCGTTTAAAGACATAATTTTCTTAAACAAATGCCCTTGTATGTACAACATCGTAAACAGAACAGCCCCAAATAAAATAATAAGTTCCTTTACATTAAATGAAAATCGACATGCTCATAAGCTTTCATTTCCTAAACCCCATAGCGATCTGTTCAAATCCAGCTTGACATACTCTGGGGGAAACACATGGAACAACTTGCCATCATTCTTGAAATCATGTCCAGCTTTTAAAAAGGCTTTACATAAGCAACTGGTTGATAAATTGTAATCTGACATTATTAAGATGTATATATACATTGCATGTTCATTTGTCTGGAAGTATTCTTTTCTTCCTTATTTCTTCCCTTTCCTTCTGTTTTTTGTTTTTGTTTTCCAATTGAATGTGCAAGTGTGTGTGTGTGTGTGTGTGTGTGTGTGTGTGTGTGTGTGTGTGTGTGTGTGTGTGTGAGAGAGTTCGCGTGTGTGTGTGCGCATGCGTGCGTGCGTGCGTGTGTGTGTGTGTGTGTGTGTGGTGTGTGTGTGTGTGTGAGAGAGTGAGCGTGTTGTGTGTGTGTGTGTGTGTGTGTGGTGTGTGCGTGTGCGTGCGTGCGTGTGCGTGTGTGTTTTTCTAGCGTGCGCGTGCGTGTGTGTGTGTGTGTGGGTGGGTGGGTATGGGTGGGTATGGGTGTGGGTGTGTTTCTTCCCCCGGTTTTCTCTCCCTCTCCACACCCACCCCTCACTCTCCCTCCCTACCCCCTTCTGTTTGGTTCTTTGTTGGTGTTTTTTCTTTCATTATACTGAGCGATTTAATGCTCCCAAAAAATAGATGATTTTGACAAAAAAGCAGATGCTTGTGTTAAAAGAAAAGACCATCTAACCCTAACCCTATCCCTATCCCTAACCCTAACCGTAACCCTATCCCTAACCACGGAAAGAACCGAGAAATAGAGCAGGAGGGTGTACATCTACATATTTGTCGAGAAATCGATGTACAAAGCCATGCACTTATACTATTTTTTTTGCTGGAACCATTCCGTTTTTTGGTTGATAAATTTTAAGTCTTATACTGATCATAATGTTTTCTGTTTTGATTTCCTGTAAATATGTTATGTTTGCATAGATTTGTGCATCCATTTTTGTATTTGTCAGCTTATTCTTTAACCCTCAATAAAGATGATTTTGACTTGACTTGACTTGACTTGACTATTTCTGTTATTTTCCACTTGAAAATAATTATATTCACATGTTCTTTTCTAACGACAAGATAACTCAATTCGGTTTTCTGTATATTAATAAGGAATCTTTGCTCCATCATCAAAATTTTAAATATCAGTTTATGCCAACATTCCATTATGTCTGTTTTTTGCAGACACTGTCACAATTATTAACTGAGTAATCAATGAAGAGTTCGTATCTCCGAAGCAAGTTACTTTGTTTTTGGATTTTGTTGTTGTTGTTTTTGTTGTTGTGTTTATGGTTTGTGTTAACTAAGTTGCAGAAGCAAATTCTGACGATAGTAAAACATATAAGGAGAAAGACTGTCTGCCTAACCTGGGTTTGGACCATTACACCCCCACCCACCCACCTCCCTTCTCTCTCTCTCTCCAGTTCAGCCGAGAAGGCCCATTTTTCCCTGTTGTGTTTTTCTTTTTCAGGCATGGTAATCTTTTGAGAAGAGTAGTATGTAGCCTATATCTTGTTAACGTTTGACCTTGACACGTGCTCAAGGTCGTATGCAACCGAGGTCAAGGTCAAAGATGACTGACACTAAAAGGTCATATACCCGCAAGGTCATGAACTTGTCCCTGGGTTGTTTTCCCTTTGATGATAAGTGATATGTAAGCGGTGGTGATTGATCTTTGCAAGAAGGGATGTTTTGTGGGAGATATTCCCAATATATGTTTTATTCACAACTTACTCAGGGAACTGACTTTGCAGTGAGGCAAGACTACTACTTAGGGTGAAAAATACGACAACAACTCACATAATAGTCATTAGAAAAAAAGAGACTGATATAGAGTGTTGCATCTGTAGCCTACTGGTGAATGTGAGTGTAAGAATAAGTAGGCCACACACACACACACACACACACACACACACACACATGAGCGCACCAACAAATTGTTTTCTGAGGAGGGCGTTGAAGTTTAACAATAAGAAGATCTGGGCATATGAATATAAAGCAATGGTCCACTCCATACTGGAGTACGCTAGCCTGGCATGGGACCCCCACAACAAAGGCAGCATTGATGCTATTGAAAGGGCCCAGAGCCAAGCTGCAAATTGGTGGCCATTACCGGCAGACAACCAGAACCACAGATCTACTGAAAAGCCTGAAATGGAACAACCTCCCTCAGCAAGCCAGTCAGTCAAACAAATCACTTAGCCTGTTGCGGGTGAGCCTTGGTGTGCTGGAGAATTGTGCCTGACACATCTACTGAATCCTATTCTAGATTTAAAACGTTACATGCAAGTTATTCAATATAATTGTTTTTACCATATTTGGTCATTTTTGTCATCGCTTCCAGTTGGCACTTCCGGTTTTATAACGAAAGTATTGCCATGTTACTCTTTAGTAAACAATGAAAAAATGAAAGTATTCCGTGCAGCCGTTTTCAAGTTATTGAAGATTAAAGTTTTGCCAAAATTTGCCATTTTTGGCCATATTTCGGCCACATTTTGGCCAATCGGTTTAATAGTGGAAATCTAGCATTAGAATAGTGTCCTGCCATTTTCCTGCGACGTTCAGCGAAATCAGATGGAAAAAAATTCCATATATGGGAATTAGTGAAAGTGACACAACCAAATTTACATGCATTTGAATAACTTCCAAACATTTTAACATATCGTCAACAAACTCCTTTCTGACCTGTGTCAGAGTAAGGGCTACAAACTCCAATAGTTGTGATATCACCGTCCAGTTTTAGCTACTCTGTGAGCCAAATAAAAGCTGAATGGGGCACTTCCGGTTCGTACTGCCGTTTCCGTTTTATACTGCAAATCTACCATTTAGTCAATTCTGAAAATATGAACGAAATCCATTCAGCCGTTTTTTTAGATATTCAAGATTAACATGTTGCCGATTTCACGTTTTTCCGGCCATATTTTGCCGAAAAACCGGCGAAATCATTTAATATTACAAAGTTACATACCCATAAGGTCCTGCAACGTTTCTGAAAATGTCAGCCAAATCAGACAAAAAAAGGGGAAGAAAAAATAATAATAATTAGCATTTATAGCACCTAATCTTAAAAAAGCCCTAAGTGCTTACAATAACAAATGAATAAGCCAGCAAGCATATAAATAAATAAACAACAAAAATATATTATACACCAACGCACATGCACACGCTCGCTCGCATGCACTAAGCACAGACACACAGACACACACACACCACACACGAACGCACTACACGCATACACACACACACACACACACACGCACTACACGCACTACACACACACACACACACACACACACACACCACAACACACACGCACAAACAACACACTGGCACACAAACACATGCGGAGGATGGAAGGGGCACAGTACTTTGAAAAGAAATATAGCAGGCTATGATTTGTAGAGTAGTTTTGAAAGAAAATTTAAATGAAGAAAGGGATTCGGCAGAACGAAGAGGTAAAGGGAGTCTATTCCAAGTGGAGGGGGCCTGGAAAGAGAAGGAGCGTTCGCCAAAGGTCCTAGTGCAGCAACAAGGGATCTGGAGGAGAAAAGTGCCAGAGGATGAGCTTAACTGTCTAAGAGGTGTGTAGAGATCAGTGAAATAAGAAAGAGCCAGACCATTCAGGGATTTGTAAGGGGAAGCAACAGGCCAGTGAGGAGTGAGTTAAATTAAGGGCACACAGTACCCATCAAAGCCAACTGCCTTGCTCTGCGGAAAACAGCACGGATGAAGACTACCAAAAACTACTTCAATAATAAAGGCAGTCACTGGTTTGTTCTTACACACTTTTACCACAACCAACACACAGCTATGCCGTTGTTGCCATAGTTGATTTTGATGGGAGTTGAGTACTCTTTAAAATGGACAGTTAACCACCTTAGCATTGTTGATTTCGTTTATTTTAGGGACAGATTCATGCTTTTGTCCAGTAGGTTCCAAGATGGTATAATGTGATAAATACGCGTGAACTGAACTGGGGTGCATAACCATTTCTGTTTAATCTTTGTTTACATTTGATCAGTTATATTTTTCGTGACAGTCACTACTGACAGTGTGAACACTGTTGTGAATACTGCACACACTGTCATCCCATCAGCCGTCATTGAATCCTGCCCTGGTGTGGAGCATCTCCTGTCACAAAGCATCACCAACTTCACCATATTTCAAACCAACGCATCGAATTGTGAGAGCCAAGAGTTACCGTACACTGCACGCCAGGGAGTAATGCACGGACTATGTAACCACGTCACCCCTTTCTGTAAAGTTCACATGCAAGTTGCAAGGGGAAGCTACGTCCGAGCACGTGTACAACGCCGGTCGTATGACTGCCTGACTAGTCAGTGGCGAATTATAATCTTACCTTTGAGAAAATACAGTACTTGGGGTGATAAGTTTCTTCTCGGGTGTGATTTTCATGATCGGGAGGAGAGTTTTGTTGATGCAGTCATGTAATCGAATGCTGATTGTAAGCACAGGCATTCCCGGTATTGACGTTGAAATCAAGGCTGTTATATACAGTAATTTCGTCATGAAACACGTAGTCAAACATTCCAGATGGCTGCTCATACCATATCTGATAAGCAAACCTTGTAATACTCATATTATGCGCTATACGGATGACTCACAAATCAATCAAATATTCATCATAAGTATTAAGAAAGCATCACAAGTTCCGGTGTCATCTTGCTATACATATCCTCATGTATGGTTAAGGTACTCAACAGATGCAGGCAAGAAAGAAAGAGGAAAGATCTGTTATAATATTAATTCATTGTCTACAATCATCAAAACCTCCCATATCAAGATCATGCTGTATCACTTAAATTCCCAGCATGGGGGTATGGCATTGCTAGTGTCTGTGCTTCCAGTGATGACTGAGTTTGTCAAGTTACAAAGTGGTTTCTTCAACTGTTCTCACCACCACTATTCTGATTTGGATCCTCACCTGCATTGCAATCACTATACACAGTGCGAAGATGGACGGGATGAAACAGGCAAGTGCCCCTTCAGCAGTGCTGATTGTAATGGAATGGTGGCATCACACAAAAAATGTTTTACATTGGTTGATAAAGGAAGAGCTTTTGTGCCCATTGCCATGTCTAATAACGAGTGCCATCAAATAGACCAACGGCTTGCATCTTTAAAAACAACGCGAGAAAAACTCGATTTTCGAACATTATTGTCAAACTACATCACGTTTAGGGTGGTGATAGGTTTGCGTTCAGGCTGGCGTTACGTGCCGTTTGTTTACAGTAAGTTTCTTGCATGGCTTGACGGTACCTTAGTTTACAACATGGGCCACTTCCATGTAAGCGAAGACTTGTTTAAATCAAGGAATCTTCAAAGCACATACATCACTCATGAAATGATTAGAAAGCCAGATTATCGTAAATGGGAGAGATTAATTGTATGTGAACATAAATTACAGTCCCATGAACACTCTTACACCCAGTTGTCATTTCCAGAGGTATGGTGGTCTAAATGTTTCCATCAGTGCACACGTCAGGGTTTGTCTTTCTGCTCTTCAAATGCTATCACCCACACGTTTCTGTTGAAGGACGCCAAGAGTCAATGTAACAAAAAGACAGATGTAAAACCCTACCGTTTGTCCAATGCGAGTTGTGAACTGAATGGCCGCAAGCATTGTGAAAGCAAACAATACAACTACGTACAATATATGTGTGATGATGACACAACAGTAGTGCACCATACTTTACTTTGCGATTTCAGACCCGACTGCACAGATGGAAAAGACGAATCATTCTGTGAAATATCATGTGACGGTTTTCGGTGTTCGAACGGTCAGTGTGTGCCATACAGTCAACGATGCAATCAGTTCTCAGATTGTATGGACGACTCGGATGAAGTTAGATGCAGCGACGATGACACATATGTCACTCCTGTGAAAGACAAATACGTGAAGCAATACCCAGCTTTCGTGAATCTTGACGGGACGGGTTATTTCACCCAACAGCGGATGACATCTCACGACTCCTGCCCCCCTAGTCATTACCGTTGTACGTCCGAGTGGCTCTACTGTCTGCCTGTCTACACCAGATGTAACGGATTTAACGACTGTGTGTATGGAGAGGATGAACATGAGTGTGAGACAATGAAGTGTCCTGGCTTCTACCAATGTCGGTCTTCTGCAATATGTGTGCATTCAGATCACCTGTGTGATGGCTGGGGTCAATGTCCACAGCGAGATGACGAATTGATGTGTGACAGGAGCTGCCCCGAAGGATGCCAATGTCAAGGTCATGTTTTCACGTGCTCACAACCTTTCATGTCAAGTCAATTTCCAAATCTACGTTATGTGGATGGAACAGGCACCAATATGTCTCTTGTTGATTTTAAGGCAAATGCATACATTGTTCATCTGATTTTATCTCATTGTTGGATGAATAACATTTCAAAAACTCATTTACAAAATCTGTTACATATTGATTTATCTCATAACAATATCAGTACTATTACTATTGATATTCTTCTGCACAAGAATCTTAAAAGTTTTCATATAGAACACAATCCCCTCAACCTAATGATAAGGAAATCAAAACAACGCATTGTTTATTCTCTACATCAATTAGAAATGTCCCATACTTTTGTAAATATTCTTCACAACAACGAATCTATATATTTTCCTTGTTTGCAAATATTGAACACGTCATTTTGCGCTGTTACAGCAATTAGCGTTCAAGGTTTTAAAAACATACCTCGACTCAAAGAATTGGATTTACGAAACAATCCCATCAGAAATTTCCCACCAGATATGATGCTGAGATCTTCTGAATTACAGCGAGTGTACTCGTCTAATTACAGACTATGCTGTGAACATCTTCTTGCCAATCACTCTACAGAAGTCCAGTGCATTTCTCCAGACACTGTGCTGCCTTCCTGCACAACACTACTGACCTCTGACCTGGCCAGGGCTTTCTTCTGGCTGGTCACTGTGTCCAACGTCGTAGGTCACGTGGGATGTTTCGTGATGTCACCTGTTATCATCAAAATGGCGGGAAGTCAGTTCATGATCGCTGTTAGTCACTTACACTTTGCCGATTTATGTATGGGATGCCACGTCAGCATCACTGTGGCAGCAGACCTCACGTTTCAGGGAATGTATCTACAGAATGAAAAGGCTTGGACACACAGTAGCGCTTGTAAACTGGCCGGGTTCCTTTACATGTTATCTGTGACAGTATCGCCGATGATGATCTTACTCTGCACATTTCGTCACATAGCTATCTTTAGTTTTCTTCAGCATTTCTCGATAATCAACACACCTTTGGTAATTCTCGGTGTGTGGCTATTCGGAATCTTGCTGTCATTGATCCCATTTCTTTCTGGACTGGCACACTG
>CM065685.1:7154051-7164051 GCA_017654935.2 Phymorhynchus buccinoides | reverse complement strand
TTGATAATAACCGAGAAATTATCATATACATTACCTTAAATATAATTGCTGTTCACATGTTCACTTTTTCTTGGCCTGACATTTTGTTTCCGACTAATGTTCGAGATTTGAACATGTGTAGCAATTTCTTCTCTTGTTCTTGACGTTGCTGTTGACCTTTTACAGACCATATGAACAAAACGGGTGTGAAAACGGAGTAACACGGTACTGTAAACACAACCATAGTGTCGTAAAAGTTGCTGAAACTACCATCACATAAACTCATTATCCTAACGATTCCAAGTAAAAACCAAAACCCAGCATTGGTGACAGACACTTTTCGCACAGCATGCACTGAAGAATAGGCTAACTGTTTCGTAGAGGTAAGTGTTATCCTGTGTTTCGGCGTCTTCAAGAAGAGAATAAATTGACCAGTTCCTATTACCAGGCCTGAAATAAAGTTGACGCCAACGAGGACTGTGAACCAGTTGAACGTTTGTTCTGACTGAGGATGATCAGTTGATACAAGACGACACAGACCTGACTGTCCTTGGAGACCCCAGTGTGCCAGTCCAGAAAGAAATGGGATCAATGACAGCAAGATTCCGAATAGCCACACACCGAGAATTACCAAAGGTGTGTTGATTATCGAGAAATGCTGAAGAAAACTAAAGATAGCTATGTGACGAAATGTGCAGAGTAAGATCATCATCGGCGATACTGTCACAGATAACATGTAAAGGAACCCGGCCAGTTTACAAGCGCTACTGTGTGTCCAAGCCTTTTCATTCTGTAGATACATTCCCTGAAACGTGAGGTCTGCTGCCACAGTGATGCTGACGTGGCATCCCATACATAAATCGGCAAAGTGTAAGTGACTAACAGCGATCATGAACTGACTTCCCGCCATTTTGATGATAACAGGTGACATCACGAAACATCCCACGTGACCTACGACGTTGGACACAGTGACCAGCCAGAAGAAAGCCCTGGCCAGGTCAGAGGTCAGTAGTGTTGTGCAGGAAGGCAGCACAGTGTCTGGAGAAATGCACTGGACTTCTGTAGAGTGATTGGCAAGAAGATGTTCACAGCATAGTCTGTAATTAGACGAGTACACTCGCTGTAATTCAGAAGATCTCAGCATCATATCTGGTGGGAAATTTCTGATGGGGTTGTTTCGTAAATCCAATTCTTTGAGTCGAGGTATGTTTTTAAAACCTTGAACGCTAATTGCTGTAACAGCGCAAAATGACGTGTTCAATATCTGCAAACAAGGAAAATATATAGATTCGTTGTTGTGAAGAATATTTACAAAAGTATGGGACATTTCTAATTGATGTAGAGAATAAACAATGCGTTGTTTTGATTTCCTTATCATTAGGTTGAGGGGATTGTGTTCTATATGAAAACTTTTAAGATTCTTGTGCAGAAGAATATCAATAGTAATAGTACTGATATTGTTATGAGATAAATCAATATGTAACAGATTTTGTAAATGAGTTTTTGAAATGTTATTCATCCAACAATGAGATAAAATCAGATGAACAATGTATGCATTTGCCTTAAAATCAACAAGAGACATATTGGTGCCTGTTCCATCCACATAACGTAGATTTGGAAATTGACTTGACATGAAAGGTTGTGAGCACGTGAAAACATGACCTTGACATTGGCATCCTTCGGGGCAGCTCCTGTCACACATCAATTCGTCATCACGTTGTGGACACTGACCCCAGCCATCACACAGGTGATCTGAATGCGCACATATTGCAGAAGACCGACATTGGTAGAAGCCAGGACACTTCATTGTCTCACACTCATGTTCATCCTCTCCATACACACAGTCGTTAAATCCGTTACATCTGGTGTAGACAGGCAGACAGTAGAGCCACTCGGACGTACAACGGTAATGACTAGGGGGGCAGGAGTCGTGAGATGTCATCCGCTGTTGGGTGAAATAACCCGTCCCGTCAAGATTCACGAAAGCTGGGTATTGCTTCACGTATTTGTCTTTCACAGGAGTGACATATGTGTCATCGTCGCTGCATCTAACTTCATCCGAGTCGTCCATACAATCTGAGAACTGATTGCATCGTTGACTGTATGGCACACACTGACCGTTCGAACACCGAAAACCGTCACATGATATTTCACAGAATGATTCGTCTTTTCCATCTGTGCAGTCGGGTCTGAAATCGCAAAGTAAAGTATGGTGCACTACTGTTGTGTCATCATCACACATATATTGTACGTAGTTGTATTGTTTGCTTTCACAATGCTTGCGGCCATTCAGTTCACAACTCGCATTGGACAAACGGTAGGGTTTTACATCTGTCTTTTTGTTACATTGACTCTTGGCGTCCTTCAACAGAAACGTGTGGGTGATAGCATTTGAAGAGCAGAAAGACAAACCCTGACGTGTGCACTGATGGAAACATTTAGACCACCATACCTCTGGAAATGACAACTGGGTGTAAGAGTGTTCATGGGACTGTAAGTTGAGTTCACATACGATGAATCTCGCCCATGTATTATAATCTGGCTTTTTAATCATTGCATGAGTGATGTATATGCTTTGACGATTCCTTGATATAAGCAAGTCTTCGCTTACATGGAAGTGGCCCATGTTGTAAACCAAGGTACCGTCAAGCCATGCAAGAAACTTACTGTAAACAAACGGCACGTAACGCCAGCCTGAACGCAAACCTATCACCACCCTAAACGTGATGTAGTTTGACAATAATGTTCGAAAATCGAGTTTTTCTCGCGTTGTTTTTAAAGATGCAAGCCGTTGGTCTATTTGATGGCACTCGTTATTAGACATGGCAATGGGCACAAAAGCTCTTCCTTTATCAACCAATGTAAAACATTTTTTGTGTGATGCCACCATTCCATTACAATCAGCACTGCTGAAGGGGCACTTGCCTGTTTCATCCCGTCCATCTTCGCACTGTGTATAGTGATTGCAATGCAGGTGAGGATCCAAATCAGAATAGTGGTGGTGAGAACAGTTGAAGAAACCACTTTGTAACTTGACAAACTCAGTCATCACTGGAAGCACAGACACTAGCAATGCCATACCCCCATGCTGGGAATTTAAGTGATACAGCATGATCTTGATATGGGAGGTTTTGATGATTGTAGACAATGAATTAATATTATAACAGATCTTTCCTCTTTCTTTCTTGCCTGCATCTGTTGAGTACCTTAACCATACATGAGGATATGTATAGCAAGATGACACCGGAACTTGTGATGCTTTCTTAATACTTATGATGAATATTTGATTGATTTTGGAGTCATCCGTAAAGCGCATAATATCCCTACGACAATGTTTGCTTATCAGATATGGTGTGACCAGCCATGTGGAATGTTTGACTACGTGCTTCACGACGAAATTACTGTAATTAACAGCCTTGATTTCAACGTCAACACCAGGAATGCCTGTGCTTGCAATCAGCATATGATTCGTGTCTGCATCAACAAAACTCTCCTCCCGATCATGAAAATCACACCCGAGAAGAAACTTATCACCCCAAGTACTGTATTTTCTCAAAGGTAAGATTATAATTCGCCACTGACTAGTCAGGCAGTCATACGACCGGCGTTGTACACGTGCTCGGACGTAGCTTCCCCTTGCAACTTGCATGTGAACTTTACAGAAAGGGGTGACGTGGTTACATAGTCCGTGCATTACTCCCTGGCGTGCAGTGTACGGTAACTCTTGGCTCTCACAATTCGATGCGTTGGTTTGAAATATGGTGAAGTTGGTGATGCTTTGTGACAGGAGATGCTCCACACCAGGGCAGGATTCAATGACGGCTGGTGGGATGACAGTGTGTGCAGAATTCACAACGGTGTTCACATTATCAGTAGTGACTGTCACGAAAAATATAACTGATTAAATGTAAACGTAGATTAAACAGAAATGGTTATGCACCGCCATTCATTCAGTTCACGTATTTATCACATTATACCATCTTGGAACCTACTGGACAAAAGCATGAATCTGTCCCTAAAATAAACGAAATCAACAATGCTAAGGTGGTTAACTGTCCATTTTAAAGAGTACTCAACTCCCATCAAAATCAACTATGGCAACAACGGCATAGCTGTGTGTTGGTTGTGGTAAAAGTGTGTAAGAACAAACCAGTGACTGCCTTTATTATTGAAGTAGTTTTTGGTAGTCTTCATCCGTGCTGTTTTCCGCAGAGCAAGGCAGTTGGCTTTGATGGGTACTGTGTGCCCTTAATTTAACTCACTCCTCACTGGCCTGTTGCTTCCCCTTACAAATCCCTGAATGGTCTGGCTCTTTCTTATTTCACTGATCTCTACACACCTCTTAGACAGTTAAGCTCATCCTCTGGCACTTTTCTCCTCCAGATCCCTTGTTGCTGCACTAGGACCTTTGGCGAACGCTCCTTCTCTTTCCAGGCCCCCTCCACTTGGAATAGACTCCCTTTACCTCTCCGTTCTGCCAACTCCCTTTCTTCATTTAAGTCTTCTTCTCAAAACTACTCTTCAAATCATAGCCTGCTATATTTCTTTTCAAAGTACTGTGCCCCTTCCATCTGCATGTGTGTTTGTGTGCACGTGTGTTGTTTGTGCGTGTGTGTTGTGGTGTGTGTGTGTGTGTGTGTGTGTGTGTATGCGTGGTAGTGCGTTGTGTGTGTGTGTGTGTGTGTATGCGTGTAGTGCGTTCGTGTGTGGTGTGTGTGTGTCTGTGTCTGTGCTTAGTGCATGCGAGCGAGCGTGTGCATGTGCGTTGTGTGTATAATATATTTTTGTTGTTTATTTATTTATATTGCTTGCTGGCTTATTCATTTATTATTGTAAGCGCTTAGGGCTTTTTTAAGATTAGGTGCTATAAATGCTAATTATTATTATTTTTCTTCCCCTTTTTTTTGTCTGATTTGGCTGACATTTTCAGAAACGTTGCAGGACCTTATGGGTATGTAACTTTGTAATATTAAATGATTTCGCCGGTTTTTCGGCAAAATATGGCCGGAAAAACGTGAAATCGGCAACATGTTAATCTTGAATATCTAAAAAAACGGCTGAATGGATTTCGTTCATATTTTCAGAATTGACTAAATGGTAGATTTGCAGTATAAAACGGAAACGGCAGTACGAACCGGAAGTGCCCCATTCAGCTTTTATTTGGCTCACAGAGTAGCTAAAACTGGACGGGATATCACAACTATTGGAGTTTGTAGCCCTTACTCTGACACAGGTCAGAAAGGAGTTTGTTGACGATATGTTAAAAAGTTTGGAAGTTATTCAAATGCATGTAAATTTGGTTGTGTCACTTGCACTAATTCCCGTATATGGAATTTAGTTTTTCATCTGATTTCGCTGAACGTCGCAGGAAAATGGCAGGACACTATTCTAATGCTAGATTTCAACTATTAAACCGATTGGCCAAAATGTGGCCGAAATATGGCCACAAATGGCAAATTTGGGCAAAAATTTAATCTTCATTAACTTGGAAATGGTTGCACGGAATACTTTCATTTTTTCATTGTTTACTAAAGAGTAACATGGCAATACTTTCGTTATAAAACCGGAAGTGCCAACTGGAAGCGATGACAAAAATGACCAAATATGGTAAAAACAATTATATTGAATAACTTGCATGTAACGTTTTAAATCTAGAATAGGATTCAGTAGATGTGTCAGGCACAATTCTCCAGCACACCAAGGCTCACCCGCAACAGGCTAAGTGATTTGTTTGACTGACTGGCTTGCTGAGGGAGGTTGTTCCATTTCAGGCTTTTCAGTAGATCTGTGGTTCTGGTTGTCTGCCGGTAATGGCCACCAATTTGCAGCTTGGCTCTGGGCCCTTTCAATAGCATCAATGCTGCCTTTGTTGTGGGGGTCCCATGCCAGGCTAGCGTACTCCAGTATGGAGTGGACCATTGCTTTATATTCATATGCCCAGATCTTCTTATTGTTAAACTTCAACGCCCTCCTCAGAAAACAATTTGTTGGTGCGCTCATGTGTGTGTGTGTGTGTGTGTGTGTGTGTGTGTGTGTGTGTGTGGCCTACTTATTCTTAACACACACTCACATTCACCAGTAGGCTACAGATGCAACACTCTATATCAGTCTCTTTTTTTCTAATGACTATTATGTGAGTTGTTGTCGTATTTTTCACCCTAAGTAGTAGTCTTGCCTCACTGCAAAGTCAGTTCCCTGAGTAAGTTGTGAATAAAACATATATTGGGAATATCTCCCACAAAACATCCCTTCTTGCAAAGATCAATCACCACCGCTTACATATCACTTATCATCAAAGGGAAAACAACCCAGGGACAAGTTCATGACCTTGCGGGTATATGACCTTTTAGTGTCAGTCATCTTTGACCTTGACCTCGGTTGCATACGACCTTGAGCACGTGTCAAGGTCAAACGTTAACAAGATATAGGCTACATACTACTCTTCTCAAAAGATTACCATGCCTGAAAAAGAAAAACACAACAGGGAAAATGGGCCTTCTCGGCTGAACTGAGAGAGAGAGAGAAGGGAGGTGGTGGGTGGTGGTGTAATGGTCCAAACCCAGGTTAGGCAGACAGTCTTTCTCCTTATATGTTTTACTATCGTCAGAATTTGCTTCTGCAACTTAGTTAACACAAACCATAAACACAACAACAAAAACAACAACAACAAAATCCACCCAAAAACAAAGTAACTTGCTTCGGAGATACGAACTCTTCATTGATTACTCAGTTTAATAATTGTGACAGTGTCTCAAAAAACAGACATAATGGAATGTTGGCATAAACTGATATTTAAAATTTTGATGATAGAGACAAGATTCCTTATTAATATACAGAAAACCGAATTGAGTTATCTTGTCGTTAGAAAAGAACATGTGAATATAATTATTTTCAAGTGGAAAAATAACAGAAATAGTCAAAGTCAAGTCAAGTTCAAGTCAAAATCATCTTTATTGAGGGTTAAAGAATAAGCTGACAAATACAAAAATGGATGCACAAATCTATGCAAAACTATAACATATTTACAGGAAATCAAAACAGAAAACATTATGATCAGTATAAGACTTAAAATTTATCAACCAAAAAACGGAATGGTTCCAGCAAAAAAATAGTATAAGTGCATGGCTTTGTACATCGATTTCTCGACAAATATGTAGATGTACACCCTCCCGCTCTATTTCTCGGTTCTTTCCGTGGTTAGGGATAGGGTTACGGTTAGGGTTAGGGATAGGGATAGGGTTAGGGTTAGATGGTCTTTTCTTTTGCCACAAGCATCTGCTTTTTTGTCAAAATCATCTATTTTTTGGGAGCATTAAATCGCCGTCAGTATAATGAAAGAAAAAACACCAACAAAGAACCAAACAAACAGAAATGGGGTAGGGAGGGAGAGAGAGAGGGGTGGGTGTGGAGAGGGAGAGAAAACCGGGGGAAGAAACACACCCACACCCATATCCACCACACATTACCCACCCACCCACACACACACACACACGCACGCGCACGCACACACGCACACGCACGCACGCACACGCACACACACACACACACACACACGCTCACTCTCTCACACACACACACACACACACACACACACACACACACGCACACGCACGCACGCACGCACACACACACGCGAACTCTCCTCACACACACACACACACACACACACACACACACACACACACACACACACACACACACACACTTGCACATTCAATTGGAAAACAAAAACAAAAAACAGAAGGAAAGGGAAGAAAGAAGGAAGAAAAGAATATTTCCAGACAAATGAACATGCAATGTATATATACATCTTAATAATGTCAGATTACAATTTATCAACCAGTTGCTTATGTAAAGCCTTTTTAAAAGTTTAGATGGACATGATTTCAAGAATGATGGCAAGTTGTTCCATGTGTTTCCCCCAGAGTATGTCAAGCTGGATTTGAACAGATCGCTATGGGGTTTAGGAAATGAAAGCTTATGAGCATGTCGATTTTCATTTAATGTAAAGGAACTTATTATTTTATTTGGGGCTGTTCTGTTTACGATGTTGTACATACAAGGGCATTTGTTTAAGAAAATGTCTATGTCTTTAAACGGAAGGATGTTTAGTTGTTTATAGTCATTTATTGTCAAGCTAGTAGATTTAAGTAGGACTAGCTTTAAAGCTCTTTTGTGTAAGTGAGTTATGTATTTTAGATTATTTTCACTAGCACTATCCCATAACGTGGATGCGTAATTTATAAGAGGTAAGATGTGTGCATGAAAAAAGAGTTTTCTTCAGTGAAGGTCTAAGAAATTCTTTATTTTTGATAATTGGTCGCAATTATTTTGGAGATACGCTTACCGAGGATTGGTCTGCATATTTTCTACTAATTCAAAAGGACTGGTACTGTTAGATTGCAATGAAGTGTCATCAGCAAACATTTAACAACAGCATTTAATGTACAAAGGCAAGTCGTTAATGTAGATTGAAAATAGAAGTGGCCCCAAGACTGATCCCTGGGGAACACCAAACTTTATTGGGAGTAACTTTGACCTTACAGAATTGATTTCAACGAGCTGTTGTCGATCAGTAAGAAACGACGCAATGAAACACAAAGCACTGCTAGATATGTTGTAATGAGTAAGTTTAAAAAAAATAAAAATGAATGGTTGATAACATCAAACGCTTTAGCAAAATCTATGAATAAAGCACCTGTATATTCGTTGTTATTGATATTTGAGAGACGTCTATCTACTAGTTGTATAATAGCTGTATGGCAGGAGTGATTTTGTCTAAAACCAGACTGATTTTCATTTATTAAATCGTAATGATTCAAATGAGTATTCAAATGTTTTTGGATATACTTTTCAAGTGGTTTAGACAATATACTTAATATTGATATAGGTCTGTAGTTCGCTTGTATGTAATAGTATAACTTTTGCTTGCTTGAAGATTAGAGGACACTGGTTTTTTTTATCAATGCATAAGTTATATATGTAAGTGAGGGTGTCTTGCAGCTTGCTAAATCATAACTTGATGGTGGGTCGCTGGGGAGTGAGCTTGGAAAGATGACATGATGGTGGTAGAGGTTCTTTTGGCTGCACTTTTTCCTGAAGCTGTGAGTAATGGTAGTGTGTAAAGTCTGTCCACAACAATGGTGATATTAGATTTTTTTTTAAGAAAAGAAAAAAACCAAATCAATGAATTAGAATGAGTGCATGTGTGTGTATGTGTGTGTGTGCGTGTGTGTGTGTGATGTGTGTGCGTATGCGTGTGTGCGTGATGTGTGTGTTGTGTGCGTGTGCGGTGCGTCCGCGCGCTGCGCCTTCCCGCCCTGCGTGCGCGCGTGTTTGTACAAGTGTATGCTTGAGTAAGTTTGTGTGCGTTTCAGTGAGATTGTGTTTTCTGTGTGTTTGATGAAATGTGTGTGGGTCTGTGTGTGTATGTCTGTGTGCAAGAACGCGTTCACTCGCGTGCGTGTGCTGGTCTGTGTGCGTGTGTGAGTGTTTCAATGCTGATTGTAAAGCGCTTTGTGCTCCACAAAAAGCGCTATATAAATGTCCGTTTATTATTACTATTATTATTATTTATATTTCTTACCAGTATGTAATAGGCTCTGAAGACAAGACAGACACACGGGCAGAGAAATGTGTCAAAAAGAGAAAACCACACAACCAGGTAGGCAGTCTATTGGCGGTGAGTCACGGATAAAGTTTTAGATTTACACAGGGTTATGGCCACAGTAGATTAGGGCCTATGAATGACCATCCTCATTGTCACCAGCCTCCTTGTCGTCGTGATAATCATATCACCATAATCGTGATTTCATTATAATTATCATCATCTAAATGATCATCCTTATTCTCACAAACCTCCTTCGTCGTGATAGTCATCATCATCGTCATCATCAGCTGAATGACCGTCCTTATTCTTACTAACCTTATCATCATTGTCATGATTATCATCATCATCTTTATCATCACATGAATGAGCTATCGCTTATGCCGTCGCCGAACCTCTCCATCATCACGTTAA
>CM065685.1:7137142-7153551 GCA_017654935.2 Phymorhynchus buccinoides | reverse complement strand
TGTGATGAGAGAAGCCAAGTCTATGGGAATAGATCCACAACGCGTTGTTGTAGCAGGTGATGTTATTGTGTTGTAGTGTATTATGTTGTGTTGTGTTGTATTATATTGTGGTTGTGTTGTGTTGTATTGTACAGTGGAACCTCCCTTATAAGACCTCCTATTATAAGACTCCCTCCCATATAAGACCTACTTTCTGAGACATTGCCCTTCTTTGTTAGTATTAAAATTACCTCTCTTATAAGACCACTCCCTTATAAGATCTCATTTTGGATGATTTTTTGAAGGTTCTTATAATGGAGGTTCCACTGTATTGCATTGTGTGAGAGCCACAGCGCATGTGATTTTTAGTATTTGTATTTGGCATATTCTAGTCACAGACACTTATCTTTGTGAAATTCGGGCTGCTCCCACAACGTAGAGCGGGTCGCCGCTAGTGCAGCGCCTACCCATTTTTTTAAAAACAATGGGGGGGGGGGGGGGGCACAGGGTGAAGAGGGGGTGTGGGCACACTTGGAAAACCTAGCTATCAATTTGGTCATTCCAGGCAGAGGGATTTCTCCCTGACCGACAACTGCCATGGGATTTTTACGTGAGTAAAGCGCACGGGTCAGACTAGCTTTAAGTCCCCATTCCCGAATTATAGGTATCGTATATTAGATTGTATTGTTACTTGTATTGCATTTGTATTGTATTTGCATTGTATTGTATTGTATTGTATTGTATTGCATTGCATTGTATTGTATCATATCGTTATTGTATTGTATTGTATTGTTTTGTATTGCATTGTATTGTATTGTATTCTATTGTAATATATTGTATCGTATCGTATTGTATTGCATTGTATTGCATTGCATTGTATTGTATTGCATTGCATTGTATTGTATCGTATTGCATTGTATTGCATTGTATTGTATCGTTTGTATTGCATTTGTTATTGCATATTGTATTGTATTGTATCGTATTGTATTGTATTGGCATTGTATTGTATTTGTATTGTATTGTATTGTATTGTATCGTATTGTATTGTATCGTATTGTATTGCATTGTATTGTATTGTATCGTCATATTGCATATGGTTATGTATTGTATTGATCGTATTGTATTGTATTGTATTGTATATGTATTGTATATTGTATTGTATCGTATTTTATTGTATTGCTGTATTGTATCGTATCGTTATTGTAATTGTATTGTATCGTATTGCATTGCATTTGTATTGTCATCGTATTGTATTGTATTGCATTGTACCGTAGGGTATTGCATTGTATTGTATTGTATTGTATTGTATTGTATCGTATTGTATTGTATTGTATTGTATTGTATCGTATCGTATTGTATTGTATCATATTGTATTGTATATTGTATCGTATTTTATTGTATTGTATTGTATTGTATTTTATTGTATTGTATTGTATTGTGTATTGTTTCGTATTGTATTGTATTGTAATGCATTTATTATATCGTGTGGGAGCCACAGTGCACGTGATGACACAGACACAGTCCTTGGGGATAGATCCACACCGTATTGCTATAGCAGGCATAGCAACATTGACCTGTATTGCACACAATACTAGTGATGCAGTTCTATCACCTTACTGCACTGCACAAAATTGACACCTGGATTTATTATTTTAAAATTGGGGAACGGTGGGGGGGGCAAAGCCACAAAGTTGTATTATGCTATGGGTAGGTATTAAAATGTATCATGTTTGTTTTTATAACTCTAATTCATCCTCCGAAGTCGGAGTGTTGCTGCCCACGTGGCGGGGTAATCATATACGGTCACTCACGTAATGTTCTCATTTCTAGCTGGTGCATTTGTACCATAGTAATGTTCAAGTGCTTTGGTTGTTGTGATGATCCCTGGAGTCTTTAGCAGGGTACGACAACAAACAACAGCAATACATCACTCTATTCCAGTGGTCCATTTGTGGCTTTGAGTGAGCGAGTGAGTCCAGTCAACATTAGCTTTATTATTGAGCGTTTAAAGAATATAAGCTGACAAGTAATCTTGTTTTCCATTCGGACTTGTTTTGTGAGTAGTAGCCTTTTTTTCTCTCTTGCCCCAGGTTGTGGAGGTTGTGTTGTGTGTGTTTTGGGGGGGGTGAGGAGTTGTTAGTGTGATGGCGGCCTAGTGGCAAGTGTAGTGGTATGTGTCTCGTGCTTCGATTTCGCCTTGTATGGGCATATATAATCAATGTACTACATTGGGTGGCAGTGTGCGTTTCCCACACAAGGTGACAGTGGCACTGGAGGTACCATATGGCAGCATCCGTTGTATCAATTCACTTTCCCCCGAGATGACCCCTGGCTCTAAAATCCACTGGTGCCTCCGACTAAAAAAGCTCAAATTCCAGGGGTGTTCCTAGTTCAATTTTGTTACGGGTTTTTTCTTTTTTTATTTTCTTTTCCTATAGTACCTTATGTGTTAGTCTAACAAATGATCCCAACGTAACCAAAAAAAACGTAAATACTATTCTGGTAAATTGGGGCTATAATATTGTGTCTTCAATATTACAAGAAGCCTTGCTCAAACATGAATGGCCCAATTTTCCTGCGGCGGCTAGGCTTGGCTAGTTATCAGTCTGTGCGTGTGGATCTCCCTCCAGTCATGCTACAGGCCTGTGTACACGTTAACAACATTCACAACCATATTGAGAAAGAAACTCGAGGAATGAGCACGGCTTGATTGCAGGCCTACAGGAAAGAAACCATCCAATCACAAAGCACAGCAATGATGGCTAACCACAAACTGACTGCCAGAGAGAGAGAGAGAGAGAGAGATAGAGAGAGAGAGTAAGACTTGCCCAAGAGAGAGAGAGAGGAGAGAGAGCAGAGGGAGGGATGATGAGAAAGAGAGAGAGAGAGAGGGGGAGCGATAGAGAGGGAGGGAGGAGAGAGAGAGAAAGAGAGAGAATACATGCAAAGATCAATGTAAAGGGATGAGGAACTGAGATGTAAAATAGGAAAGGCAGATTCCCCAAACATGCGAGTTTCCGCACTGCTAAAGAAACATACGTGTTCTGATCTCCGGCTTAAAACCAACAAAAAAACCAGTTCACACGAAATATCTTTTATTTCCCCACGGCAGTAGAGTGTTTGGCCACTCATAATATTACATACATCCCATTGTGTTGCTATGGGGAAATAGTGATATTAAAAAAAAAAAATGATGTTAAAGCGTTACACTTTGCGTTGTGGTCTTCTAGTGTTGGAACTTGGTAAGATGTGACCTTGGGATCTTGTCGTTACTGTCGCACTTGGCCTACTTTGGCCTACTTTCCCGTCTCCACTTCCAACTAAATTTTTAATTTTGAAACTGACAGTTTGTCTGTGCAACTGCATTTCCGCGTTTGCCTTATTGCCACTTTTATTAAGGCCTACGTGGTATACATTAGCCTGATAGCTAGGTCACAATAAGTCACCCAAGCTCATAAAAACAATACGATTTGTTCGTTCTACAGTAATGGAAAATCATTTCCAGTTTCAGTCTCGTGTGGAACTGACTATGACTCTCGAAACATGCGAGGGGGCCCTTTATGTCATTATCACCGCCTCTGGTGCTAGAGGAGCCAAAAGGGGTGGGCTGGCCTTTGGGGACCTTCCTCAACGGCCAGATGTGTCCTCAAATCCCTTTGGCCGAGAGAGTGGGGCTTGTACCCTGGGCAAGGCATATCCACTATAAATATATTCTCGCCCAGCCCGCCCAGAATAGTATCTGCGCCTCGTCTGCTATCTGGCAGTCATGGTCGGTTCAACGGACTGACTGGCATACGCATCAGAACATGAGGACATGCATATTTGCTTCAGAATACTAACTACCATCGGTGACCTGATATCAGAATGGGACGTTTGTTTTACACAACCCATACACTTAGCGTGATGACACTAACTAACTACCATTGACTACTAACTACCTACCAGTGATGACACTAACTACCATCGATGACCTAATATCAGAATGGGACGTTTGTTTTACACAACCCATACACTTAGCGTGATGACACTAACTATCTACCATCTACCAGTGATGACACTAACTAACTACCACCATCTACCAGTGATGACACTAACACTAACTACCATCTACCAGTGATGACACTAACTAACTACCATCTACCAGTGATGACACTAACTAACTACCAACTACCAGTGATGACACTAACTAACATATCTTCTACCATAATGACTAACTAAACCCATCTATCAGTGATGACACTAACTACCATCTCCTTTGTTGACACTGACTATAGTACATCTACCAGCTGGTGACTTAACTAACTACCATTGCGGTTGATGACACTAACTACCCAATGACTACAAGTGATGACACTTAAACTACCATCGATGACCCTGATATAGGAGAATTTGACTATTTGTTTTACACAAAACCCTTGAATTACAATCTTATCTGTGATTGACACTCATTCTTTTTATTAGATACTATGAATCTCGAGGAGATTGATACTACCTTCTTGTGTTTAACTCTCGTTTTTTTGGTATGCTTTTAAGAGACTGTTCATCTTCATGCATCCTTGCAGGCGCTGATCTACCCTGCTCTACAGATGCTGGATCTGAACACCCCGTCCTACACGAACTTCAGCAACAAAGGCCTGCTCACCAAGCACTCGGCTGTCCTCATGATGCTGGTATACGCGGGTGACCCTGACCTTGCCCAGAACCAAGCCAAGGTCGAGGTCAATGGTCACTCCTCCGACATCCTCCAAGACCCTCTGATCGCGTCCTACCTCAACTACAGTCGCCTGCCAGGTGGGCAAAAGTTGTCGAATGTTGAATCAGTTCGGGCAGAATCTGAGAATGTCATCAAACTTTCGCCTGAAACAAAGTCCGTATTTCTGGATCCCTACTTCGCGCCTCTTCTAGCTAAAGACCTTTCACGCGTACCCCCAGCCTACCTCATCATCGCCAACATCGACATCTTAAGAGACGACGGTCTGTTGTACGCGGAGCGATTGCGGGAAGCCGGGGTAGCGACGGAGGTGGATTTTTATCCCGGCATGTCTCACGGATTCTTCTCGTTTCACCCTGTTGAAAGCCTGGTGTTTGACCGATCCCATGAAGCCTTGGACAAACTGGCGGGATATATTGAAAAACATTTTTTGTAGGCAGGGTCACGTCGGGTAGGTTCGTTAGTATATTTAGAGTGTTTAGTTGTCATATCACCAGCTACGCTTTCTGCTCCGGTGATCTTGACCTTTGCTCAACAACCATTTTGCGAACTTGGCCTTGATAGCTTGTTATAGGTCTGTGTACACGCTTAACACTATTCACAAGACATTTGTATTTCCCTCTGGCAACACAGTGAGCTGTAAGTCATATTAAGGTATGTGTACACGTTAAAATTGTTCACAAAATATCTCTATTTTCCCCCTGGCAACACGGTGAGCTGTAAGTCATATTAAGGTATGTGTACACGTTAACACTATTCACAAGACATTTGTATTTCCCTCTGGCAACACAGTGAGCTGTAAGTCATATTAAGGTATGCGTACACGTTAACACTATTCACAAAAATATTTATATTTCCCCACGACAACACAGTGAACTGTAAGTCATATTAAGGTCTGTGTACCCGTTAACACTATTCACAAGATATTTAAATTTCCCCCATGGCAACACAGTGAGCTGTCATGTCATATTAAGAGTGGGTTATCACCGTGTTACCATGGGGGAATATGAAGCATATCTCGTGAATAATGTTAACGTGTACACAAACCTTTTAGTTAGGTAGACTTGGAACGTGAAATAAATGTACTCAGGGTCTCGGATCTAAGGGAGGTTTCCTGGTTTCCGGAACCCACCCGCTCCCCCACCCTCACCGCCTCTACCCAAGCATGTAACCTATACAAGGGTTAAAAATACGAAAAGGACTCGATTTTTGTCTTAATAACCCCTAATTTGCATTTTGTTTTCCCGGGGGCTGCCCACTAACCCAGAACCGACGCAGCTTCCCGGACTCCGGGCGAAAACCGGCCCAGGTACTGGTTATGCAACGACTGTGTTAAAACAAAACATCACTGAAGAGGTTTGTCTGTCTTATGTCCCCGTCAATATCTGAAGTTAAATGAATGAATCTTAAATTTATTTTGTCTTTTCACACGAATAGTGGTTTTAGACAACATGCAAAAATCGCACCAATGAAAAGAATACATGCAAGCTTGAAAACAACAACAATAACAACAACAAACAACAAAACAAGCAAAATATCTACCGCAAGCTTCTTATAGGCGTGGACAGCATTAATTACGCAATTAAAGCAATGCCAATTTATGCGTCACTTAAAAAATATCCTTGGTAGTATTATTCTTATGAAAAAAGTCCATATTGAACATTCGGTGTTTAGAGAGCAACATGTGGGCATTGTAATAGATGATGATGATTTGATAATCTCTGAGTGCAAAGACAATTAGTTTCTATATATTTAGTTTTCAATGAATTTAGACGTATATTGTACACTAAACTAACTATGGGTCTTCTGTGCATCAAAATATTAGGTCTAACGTCAGGTGGGTTGATACCCATGGATGTGTCCAACAAAGAGTAAGCCTACATTGCATGTGTCGACAATAGCAATTTTTCTTCTAAAACTCCGTTAGTGTTATTGAAGGCCCCTCTTTTAGCAACTCTATCAGCAACCTCTTTCCAAAAGAGCCCACAATGAGATGGCACCCAGCAAAAATCAATACCAATACCTTTTGTAGCAATACTTTATCAGCAATCGCATTCCAAAAGAGCTCACAATGAGATTGCACCCAGCAAAAATCAATACCAATACCTTTTGTAATAATACAATGATTCAAAGACAACATCGTTACGAATGTTACTGTTATTTTGCGTCAGAGTTTGTAAAACTGATTTTGAATCCACACAAAATAAGATGTTATAATAATGGAATAAGGTAGGGCACAAACAAATGATAAAGCTCGCATTATTGAGTATAATTCAGAAGTAAATGTTGAGATACCTTTGCCTGAATAATATGACTTTTCAATTTTAAATGATGGTATAACAAAACATGCCCCACTGTCTGACGTGGTTTTGCACGTTGTTAAGATTCATGGATTTGTGTGTTTTGCTATACGTGGTGGATTTTTATGTGGTGACAGTCCTGAGGTAACCATAGCTGTTGACAGGACTATAACAGACTGACTAACTAACTAACTAACTAACTGTATTACGTATATAAGACCTGGGGGGGGGGGGGGGGGGGGGAAACCATCAGTGAACATTAGATTATTTGAATAATTATTTTGAATCTATTAATGACGTCGAGCGTCAGAACGTCGAGCGTCGAGCGTCAGAAACTAATATTTATAATAATTGACCTCTTCATCTTGGTTGTAACTGGTATATTCTATATTAAAGTGTGCCTTTCTTTGTTCCCATGGTGGCATTAGTGGTATAATATGCATGACTGAGATATTATTTTTGTTGTGATATCTACCTTACTTTTTACTCATAATGTCTTCAAAATAGTTATTGATTGGCTTTAGAAATGTTTTGCTCTTTTCGGAAAATCTCTCTGAACCATATCCCTCTTCCTAACCCTAACTCTTCTTCTTCTTCTCTTCTTCTTCTGCTGTGTTCCCAGGCCATATGGCCATAATGGTGTAAGGCATGTATGTGTCCGGTTTTCAGTTTTTCAGTTTTCGCTCCCTGCTGCATATAACCGACACCTTCCGATTTCGGAGGAGATCAGCGGAGAAAATAATATTTAGAAGATTTTTTTAAGGCAGGCGATTGGGAAATTGATTGATTGATTGATTTATTTTAAAGTCTGTTCACACAATGTCACGCTAACAGGGGGGGTGGGGGGGTGAGACGAGAATGAACAAGCGACCACCCTCCTGCCGCTCTGCTTCACTCTAGCAGACACCAGAGCCGAATTGATAATTGACAAACGCTTTATTACACGTACACAAAAAACCCACAATAACGACGATGAGTGATAATGATGGTGATGACGACGAGTGATTATGGCGATGATGAAGATGACGACGCGCGCATATAATACGTGTAGCGAAGTCTTAAATCATAATGAATATTATAATTTAAAATAAAGGCAAGAGAATGGGCCCAATCAGTCAGAAAGATAGTAGATGATAGACAGGAAAGGGAAAAAGGCAGAGTCGAAGAGAGAGACAGATTAGAGGAAGTTACAAGCACAAAACTTCCCAGAAGGTGGGGGAACTATTTATACGAAAGACCCCACCACCCCGGTATCCCCACAGTGAGTAGAATCGTGGAGGGGGAGGTTTCATCCAGCTCGCCCGGGGGTATGGAGGCTCGAGGCATCCACCCACTGCCCCGAACCCTAACTCGAAACCCAAATCCTATCCCTAACCCTAATAGGATAACCCGAGGTGACAAACAGAGACGGGGACGCGTTGATTTCAGCCCCATTACTCCGTATTACGTGTTATGCCTGTTGCGAATGAGGGTAAAGTGGTTCAGTTTCCAATCTTTTAAAATAAATGATCTGTAATATTTCACCTCGACACATTTTTAGGAGTTGGACTCGATTTTGTTAATAGATCCCGAGCGAAGCTTCGGGAAGTATTGTTTTTGTTTCATCCGTCCGTCCGTCGGTCAGTCCGTATGTCCGTCCGTGCGTGCGTGTGGTCGCGTTTTCTCCCGCACCGCTTGACAGAATCGCTTCAAATTGTGCGTGGTGGTGTGGTCACTAAGAGAGGAAGGCATCGGTGCATAAAATAATCGCAATCGTGACCTTAAACTTGGCGTTCTATGACCTTCTTCTTCTTCTTCTTCTTCTTCTTCTTCTTCTCTTCTTCTCTTCTTCTTCTTCTCTTATGATTATTATTATTATTGTTGTTGTTGTTGTTGTTTGTTGTGTTGTTGTTGTTGTTGTTGTTGTTGTTGTTATTATTATTATTTTTTAATTTTTATACATAATATTATTTCGGGGGAGGTTCTTTTTGTGTTTGTGGGTTTGTGTCAGTTTGTTGTAATGTGGATGTAGAGTTGTAAGCAGTTTGTGTTGTAAGGCGCAATGAGCCCTTGCCTTTTCAGACGGAAATGTACGTTATTATGTAAGGCTCCCTTATTATAACATCATAATATTGTTTATTATATATTATATATTATTCCTTATGCATTATTATTATTATTATTATTATGATTATTAATTATACTGTAATTAGTTATTATTAGTATTATTGCTGTTCCGTAGTGTCGCCCTGTAGTTGAATTGTACTATATGTTTCTCTTTTTTCTTCTTTTTCTTCTCTCGTCTTCGTCTTCTTCTTCTTCTTTTCTTTCTTCTTCTCTTTCTTCTTCTTCTTCTTCTTCTTCTCTCTCTCTCTCGCTCTCAGCACTCGCTCTCTCCTCTTCTCTCTCTCTCTCTCTCTGTATTTGCTAGTATGTTTGGTGTGTGTGTGTGTGTTTGTGTGTGTGTGGTTGTGTGTGTGTGTGTGTGTGTGTGTGTGTGTGTGTGTCTGTCTGTCCTGTCCTGTGTATGTGGTGTGTCTGGTCTGTGTGTGTACTGTGTGTGTGTGGGTGTGTGGTGTGTGTGTGTGTGTGTGTGTGTGTGTGTGTGTGTGTGGTGTGTGTGTGTGTATGTGTGTGTGTGTGTGCCTGTGTCACTTGTGTGTAATGTGTGTGCGTGTGTGTGTGTGTGAGAAGAGCGCGAGAGAGAGAGAGAGAGAAAAGAGAGCGAGAGAGGAGAGAGATAGTGAGAGAGAGAGAGCAGAGAGAGGAGCCCAGGAGAGAGAGATAGAGCTAGAGAGAGAGCGAGAGAGAGAGAGCAGGTGGCAGTTTTTTCCCGCAGTGAACGAGTACGAAATTGAACGAAGGAGGAGTAAATTTCCTTACTGTTCTGTCTGTCTGCCTGTCTCCTGTCTGTCTGTGTCTCTCTGTATGTCTCTCTCATCCCCCTCTCGTCTCTGTCTCTCTCTCATCTGTCTCTTCTCTGTTCTCCCCCCCTCTCTCTCTCTGCTCCTCTCTCTCTCTATCTCTCTCATCTGTCTCTCTCTTAAAAGCATATTTTGGGTCAGCTTATTCTTTCAAACCCTCAATAATTTACGTTTGACTTGCACCTTCTCTCTCTCTCTATCTCCTCTCTCTCTTTGCTCTCTCTCTCTCTCTCTCTTTTTCTTTCTCTCTCTCCCTCTCTCTCGTCCTCTCTCTCTCTCTCTCTCTCTCTCTTCCTCTCTTCTTCTCTCCCTCTCTCTCTCTCTCTCTCTCTCCTCTCTCTCTCCTCCTCTTACTCTCTCTCTCTCCTTTTTCTCTCTCTCTAGACGAATACACATACACACCTCTCTTTTTCCCTCTCTCCCCCCCTCTCTGTCTGTCCCTCTCTCTCATCTTTCTCTGTCACACACACACACAACGCACACATACGACACACACGCGCGCGCCACACCAAAACACCAATGTTTAATTCGCACTCACTAGCATACAAACATTACACGAACGCAACGAATGCAACACAACATACGCCCACTGCACGCCCACACACACAAACACGCACTCACACGCACACACCCACACACACACACTACGCAAAGGCGCATGCACACGCTGTCAGAGAGGACACGCACCATCAGACGCGCACCACGCTCAACAGTACGCCACGCACGCCACGCGCACGCACGCACGCACACGCACGCACACGCACATACGCACGCACACACACGCACACACACAGTCAACCACACACACACACACACCACACCCACATAGGACACACAACCAGACACTTACCATAACATAACGCACGCACGTTTGGAGAAAAAAGGGTGTTATTTGTGTCGTGTGTGTGTATCTGTGCGCATGCGCGCATGTTTGCTATGTGTGTTGTGTTGCGCGGCACGTCACGGCGTTTTAAAAGTATTTTCAGTAAGAGAGGATAAGAAGACGACGAAGAAGAAGAACGAAGAAGAAAACGAAGAAGAAGAAGAAGAAGAAGATTGATTGATTGATTGATTGAACTTGTTAATGGGTAAAAGATTTAGGCACATTGAAGGCCTTTTTTTACAAATCCGCCCATTTAAATACTAGAAATAAAAAAATAAAATGTAACGAGCAACAACAAAACAACAAAAACAACAGCAAACATGAAAATACTAATACACAATTGTCATGCAAATAGCCAAACAAGGAACTCTCTCTCTCTCTCTTCTCTCTCTCTCTCTCTCTCTCCTCTCTCTCTCGCCTCTCTCTCTCTCTCTCTCTCTCTCTTTCTCTCGGTCTCTCTCTCCTCTCTCTCTCTCTCTCTCGCTCTCTCTCTCTCTCTCTCTTCTCTCTCTCTCTCTCTCTCTCTCTCTCTCATCTCTCTCTGTCTCTCTCTCTCTCTCTCTCTCTCTCTCTCTCTCTCTCGATACACACATGCACACAGACACGCATACACACACGCGTGCGAAGAAGAAGAAGAAGAAGAAGAAGAAGAAGAAGAAGAAGAAGAGGGGGAAAACGTGATCGATAGAAAAAATAGTATTCGAATTTTTACCGGAGGGATTAATTAACAGATGAAGTAGAAGAAAGAAAAGAAGAAAGAAAGAAAGACAGAGAGAATGAAAGAAAAACGACACCAAGATACGAAGAGACGAAAAAAGAGGGGAGAGGGGAGAGGGGAGGATGATAACGACGACGCTTAGAAAGAAGAAACAGAAAAAGACGAAAGATGATGAAGAAGAAAGACACAGAACAGAAGAAGAAAAAAAAAAAGAAGAAGAAGAAGGACTAAGACAACGACGACGACGAGGAAAAACAAGAAGAAGTGAGGAATAATTGGAGTAAGAAAAGAAGAGAAACAGCAACAGAAGGTAGAATAAGAAGAAGGGTAGGGAACAGAAGAAGAAGAAGTAGAATTAGAAGAATACGACGACGACGACAAGAAGAAGAAGAAGAAAAACAGAGGAGAAGAAAAGAAGTAGAATGGAAGGACCACAGAGTAAGAAGAAGAAGAATAAGAAGAAGAAAAAGGAGAAGTAGAATTGAAGAAGACAATCAAAAGTGAGGAAGAAGAACAAAAAGAAGAAGAAGACGAAGAAGAAAAAGAAGAAGACGAAGAAGAAGAAAAGGAGAAGAATATTAATTGATTGTATTGATTGGTTGATTTGGGTTAAGAAACTATGCACAGTAAATGTGCTTTTTTTACAATTTCTGCCCAACACAACATATCCAAAATGTAAGCAGAAGAAGAAGAAGAATAAGAAGAACGAAAAAGAAGAAGACAGAAGCAAAAGAAGAGAAAGAAGAAGAGAAAAAGAAGATGAATAATAGAAAGAAAAAAAGAAGAAGAAGTAAAAGAAGAGGGAAAAAGAATATTGATTGATTTATTGATTGGTTTATTTGGGTTAAGAAAATATGCACATTAAAGGTATTGTTTTACATTTCTGCCCAAGCAACACATCCAAAAGTAGGCAAAAGAAGAAGAATAAAAAAAGAGGAAGAAGGGAAAAGAAGAAGACGAAGAAGAACCAGAAGAAGAATATTGATTGATTTATTGTTTGATCGAATTTGGTTAAGAAATATGCACATTAAAGGTCTTTTTACTATGTCTGCCCAAACAACATATCCAAAAGTAAGAAGAAGAAGAAGAAGCAGAAGAAGAAGAAGGACGAAGAAGAATCAAAAGAAGAAGACGAAGAAGAACCAAAAAAATAATATTTATTGATTGGTTGATTTGGGTTAAGAAAATATGCACATTAAAGGTATTGTTTTACTATTTCTGCCCAAACAACATATCCAAAAGTAAGGCAGAAGAAGAAAAGAAGAAGCAGAAGGAGAAGAAGAAAAAGAAGAAGAAGAAGCGAGAAGAAGAAGAAGAAGAAGAAGAACGCGGGCTGGAGTTCAGATGGAAGTCTTCTCAAGCCATCGATTATGAAACCATCTGATAGTCAGGGCGATGGACACAAGTATTATACGCACGTACGTGTGTACGCGCACAAACGCATTAAAAAACAACTATGCACTAAGAAATACACACACGAGCGCGCGCTTAGGTGCGCGCATAGCACACACAGAGAGACACGCACACAAGCACACACACACACTCATACACACACTCAAAGAGAGAGAGTGTGTGTGTGTGTGTGTGTGTGTGTGTGTGCGTGATAGTGCGTGTGCGTGTGCGTGCGTGTGCGCGAGTGTATGACCAATCGCTGTGCGATAAATAAATGAAAAAATAGGAGAAAACTGTGATTAGCTACTGGTTTTCTGGGGTAGGCTTACCTCTGGCCCTTCTGTGAATTATGAATTGAATTTGATATCAATATTGCAAGACCACGAGAACTCCTTTTCACATGCATAGCCTGAGAGGCGCGCGTTCTCTCTCTCACAGACGTGCGGACGCAAGCTCGTATGCTTTGTCATGTAGACTAGACTATGCATACAAACAAAACACAGACATGCAACGCACACATAGCACTTTGTAACATGCACACAGTTACACACACCCACACACACACACACACACAAACATAACACGCACTCACGCACACGCATGCACACATACACACACACACACACACACACCACACACACACACACACACACACCACACACACACACACATACGCACAAGCACGCAAGTATTAGATTAAAAAAAAAAAAACCCCACCCAACTAAACTAGACAAATGGCGCACGGTGCAACAAAAACAAGGCAGTGAACCCGAGCCAGTGCAAAGTTCCCTTGCGTGAGTGAGTTCCCTATGCCACATGGACGGACTGACCGACGCACGCACGCACGGACAGACAGATCAAGCAACAACAACAAAAGTCCTTGCCGCAATCACTCGAGAACTAAAAAAAAGGTGCTCAACAAAAATCTGAAACAGACTGCAACGTCACTGGAACATACAACAAACAACCCACTACACTACAAGTGCAAAGTGACGTCATTTTATTCACAAGAGACAAAACAACAACGTGTAGGGTTACCCCGGCCAGAGTTGGTAGTGTTCATTTTTTCCCCATGGCAGCATCACAGTGACAGGCGAGTAATAAAAGGACAATTACTAGAGCTCCCATACGTTGCTATGGGAGAAGAGGGGCTGAAAAATAATAACGTGTATTGAAACCTTAAGCCAAAACCGAGAGTAGATCGAAATAGAGAGAGAGAGAGAGAGAGAGAGAGAGAGAGAGAGACGAGAGAGAGAGAGAGAGAGAGAGAGAGAGAGAGAGAGAGAGAGAGAGAGAGGGCCAGAGAGAGAGAGAGAGGAGAGAGAGACAGGGGGGGAGAGAGAAAGAGAGAGAGAGGGAGAGAGAGACACAAAGACAGAGAGAGAGAGAGACAGAAGGGCGAGAGAGAGAGAGAGAGAGAGGGAGGGACAGAAGAGAGAGACAGAGAGAGGGAGAGAGAGAGAAAGAGAGAGAGAGATATGAGAGAGAGAGAGGGGGAGAGAGAGAGAGACAGAGAGAGAGAGGAGAGAGAGAGAGGAGAGAGAGAGAGAGAGAGAGAGAGAGAGAGAGAGAGAGAGAGAGAGAGACAGACAGAGAGACAGAGAGACAGAGACAGAGACAGAGAGGGAGAGAGAGACAGAAAAGACACAGAGAGAGACAGAGAGAGAGGGAGAGAGAGAGAGAGAGGGAGAGAGTTTTCGATCGGTTGTGTGGAAGAAGGACTTAAGATTTGATAGATTAGAAAAGAAAAGTAGTATCGTATAAAATAAAATAAAGTAATTTAAGTGGTGTGTGGGTGGGTAAGAAGAGATTAATCAATTGTGATTGAATTAGCAGTGGAAGAATTTTATGTCCGAAAAGGAAAGGCAATAAAACCACGAGTTTTGTAGCGACATTCATTTAGTCTTCTTTTAGTCCTCATTGTCAAATCTCTTTTGAGCTTCTTGTGGAAGGAGGCGTGAAATTATTGCACACACGCACACATGCACAGACACACACACACACACACACACACACACCACACACACACACACACAACACACACACACACACACACACACACACACCACACACACACACACACTAGACACACACGCAACACACACACACTCACGCCCACAAAACACACCCGCAGACTCACGCGCGCCACGCCTACTTGAACGCATCACACGCACGCACACACACAAACATGCGCATGCACACACACACACACACACACACACACACACACACACACACACACACACACACACACATCACTACACACACACACACACACACACAGATCTTCACTGCCCACCCAAACACACACAGACTCCCGCGCGCACGCCCACAAACACACGCAGACTCACGCATGTACCCACACACGCGCGTGCGCGCGCACGCGCGCACGCATTCATACACACATCTATGCACATGCACGTGCACAAAGGCATAGGCCCTACACAAAGATAAACTAGAAAGCACGGAAACAGTGTCAACATCTGACCATCCAGAAAACAAGGCGTTTACGAAGTCAACCCGAGGTCAACGTGTGTGTTCCCTGATAGGGCCTATGGTCAGTCCAAGACAAGCGAATGACGATAAAGCCTTTATGCACAAAGGAACACATAGATAAAACAATAAATAAACACACTCATAAGTAAACAGGAGAGGAACTCGTAAACATCAACAAAAAAGGAGATCGAAAACAAATTTGGTATTTCGTATACTCTAGTCACAGACTTATCTCTGGGACATTCGGGCTGATCTCCCCTGGAGAGAGCGTCGCCGCAAGTGCAGCGCCTACCCAATTGATTAAAACTTTTTTTTTTTGGGGGTACAGGTTGAGGAGGGTGTGTGTGGGCACACTTGGAAAACCTAGCTACCAATTTGGCCATACCAGGCAGCAGGATTTCTCCCTACTCTTACCGACTTTCAACTGCCGTGGCATTTTTTACGTGCGTACAGGGCGAGGCCGGGATTCGAACCCGGGTCACTCACGTTGCAGTCACGCATTACATTTGGCAGGTGAACGTCTTAACCACTCTGCCACCTTTCTCCCTAAACCCGCCTTTAAGATATCGCCGCATATTGTTTTACTTTACTTGCTTTCAACGCGAGCATTTTATTTGCTGTGCACTCTTTTCTCATCATCGTTAACAGTTTTCACGGTTCTTTGCCAGCACTCAAGAAAATGAGAGGGCTGATGGTATTGGCTTCCAGCTCCTAGACAACGAGCAGATCGATAATCGATAATGAATACAGGAACGCTAAGTTTCCAGAACACAACGGAAAAATCCGACTTGGGGGTGACGAAACGTGTGGCTTTAGGTTTTTGGAGTGACGAACTTGTGCCGAAAACTTGTGGCCTCCAGGGGTTTTGTGTGCAAAAACCTTTGTAGCTTCTGGGGGGGGGGGGGGGGGGGGGGGGGGGGGAGGGATTGTGTGCGCAAACTTGTGGCTTCCGGTTTGTTGGAGTGCGTAAACTTGTGGCTTCTGGTTTTTGGAGTGTGCTTCTGGTTTTTGGAAACTTGTGGCTTCT
>CM065685.1:7122142-7132142 GCA_017654935.2 Phymorhynchus buccinoides | reverse complement strand
GATTTTGTAAGTTTGTGGACCTAGTGAAACTTATTCATTTCGTGGTAACTTTACATATGTTTGTGCCAAATAGCCTGCAGATTTTCTGAGGTCCAAGATACATTCTCAAAATGGGAAGATTGTGAATTTGATGCAGTTCAACATTACCATTCTCGCGGAAAGTCTATTTTTTTCCCCAAAGAAGCCAGGATAGTCAATATATTGACCGTGGATCCTGAAGAGAAGAAGAAGACATTGTTGTATCGAGAAAACCGAAAAACACGGGTCCTTTTAATGACCATTTCTCAATCGAGTAGGTTGAGACCACTCTGCATTATACATTTTACTTTCTTTCTACTTGCATACTGCGTCGCTGTCCGACGCTAACCGCGTATCTACAAAATTTGACAAAAATAGATTTTTTACTGAAACCCCTTCCAGTGACCTCACACAGGTCTTCTATAAATATCTTGTGTCTGCGACCAATGAAAATGCTCAAATTTGTCACATGATACCACGGAAATAATCGTGTATGTGGCTGGTTGTTGCTGGTTTTGACGCGATAAGCGTGTAACTGGTCACGCTAATCGTGTAACTGCCGGCAGCTGTCGTATCTCCCATCGTGACAACATTGCACTAACCGTGTAACTGAATTATCACGAAAATTTTGGGTGTTAATGCAACTTTTATTGTGTCACATGTTTACTCATCGGTAAAGAAGAAGAGTTAAGCGTATATCAAATGGGAATTGACATTGTAGCAGACGACATGTTTTTTGATGCTCTTGTAAAATCACTGATTGTGTAGATACACGGTTAGCGTCGGACAGCGACGGGGCTATCTGAATTGGTATATTCTATCAAGAGATTTCAAGCAGACATAAACATGTGGAATTGAAGCCAAACAAAAGAGGAGGAACAGTAATACGAGAAACGCGAAGCTATTTTGCTTTCTTTTGTTCTGTGTTGATACACAGCGTGCTTTTGGGACCCTTGCCACACAGTGACATTGAAAGGCTACTTTCTTCCGGAAGGAGTTGTCTGTTTTGTGACATACACTTTGGTTGGTTGGGCCTGCACCTGGGCACTGTAAAGAAGAAGAAGAAGAAGAAGAAGACGAAGAAGAAGAAGAAGAAGAAGAGAAGAAGAAGAAGAAGAAGAAGAAGAAGAAGAAGAAGAAGAAGAAGAAGAAGAAGAAGAAGAGAAGAAGAAGAAGAAGAAAAAAGAGAAGAAGAAGAAGAAGAGGAGGAGGATTAAAGACGACGACGACGACGAACGACGACGACGAAGAAGAAGAAGAAGAGGAAGAAGAAGAAGAAGAAGAAGAAGAAGAAGAAGAAGAAGATTGATTGATTGTTTGATTGATTGATTATGGTTCGAAAAGCGCATTGAAGACCTTTTTACACTTCTGCCCAAAATAGAAGAAGAAGAAACCAGCAAACACCAGCATACTTGCAGAATTGCTACGTACGAACATTTTGCACGATGATTGTGTGACTGAAATACTTAACTATGCTTTTTTTATGTGGTGATGTGATACAACTGACGAATGATCTGATGCAGAACTGTATCGTGCTTGCTCAGCTTCTGTGGTTAACCGGGAAGCTAGAGACGTAACGCAAAAATGACAAGTGCATTTTTTGTCCTGTTGGCATCAAGACACAATGGGGATATAAAAAAAAGCACGGAACCCACTCAGTTTATCCCAGAAAGCAAAAGGTAAAGATCCCCTCAGTAATTGTGATGATGTCAAGGCCTATGCCTGTTTGGATTTTGTTTTCTTGTCATAGAGTATGAAATATATAGTTCGTTCAACTCTGTCGTACAATCTGAGTGAAACATTCCAATTTCAAATATTGTTCGACCCAGCTGCATTGAAGAAGCAAAGATAAGCTTTTTTCGTGTTCTCTATTTTGTTTGTCTACTTGTCACTGGTGTACTTTCTTCGGACTGTCTGCCTGCATGTCTGCTCTATCTTTCTATCCACTATTATCCCCCGTGTTTGTTCGTTTGCCTCTCTGTACTTCTTTTCTTCTTCTTCACATTTATGCCCGTCAAGAACTATAATCTGTTGACTGTAAAAGCAATCGCTATGTTCTTGTCTGTTACAAATTATCGTTCTTGACGGGCATAAATGTGAATATAGCCCTTCTTCTTTTAAGCCTTCCATTATTGTGTCTGTATGTCTTTCTTTATATGTTTTTTTTCTCTCCATATTACTTAAGTCAATCTTATTTATGAAATGTGCATACCAGAAAACAGCTTTCATTGCTTTGTTGTATAGACACGAAAAGGACTGCGATTTGTCTGACGTTTGTTTGTCTATTTGTCCTTTGACAACTTTTGTGCTTTCTTTTATCGAAAGGACTAGGACTTATGCCTGTCTGTCTATACCCTAATCTGCGTCTATCTGTCTACTTGTATCTGTATGTGGTTGCTTCTGGTTACGGTGGTCTATGGTCGTCTATTTGTTATGTTTGTCCACTTTTTTTCCAACTCTCTCTCTCTCTCTCTCTCTCTCTCCTCTCTCTCCCTCTCTCTCCCTCTCTCTTTCTCATATGAACAAAATCTAAGAACATTTTTACCAGAACATAATTATATCAAACGTTCACATTCTTTGTGCGAAGTTTGATATTAACTGATAAATTATCATATACATTACCATAAATTAAACAGCTAATTGCTGTTCACATGTTCACTTTTCCTTGACTTGACATTTCGTTTCTGAATAATGATCGAGATTTGAATATTTCTAGCAATTTTTTTGAACATTTTCACAAAAACATATTTATATCGAACTTTCACTCCTTGTGCGAAGTTTGATAATAACCGAGAAATTATCATATACATTACCTTAAATATAATTGCTGTTCACATGTTCACTTTTTCTTGGCCTGACATTTTGTTTCCGACTAATGTTCGAGATTTGAACATGTGTAGCAATTTCTTCTCTTGTTCTTGACGTTGCTGTTGACCTTTTACAGACCATATGAACAAAACGGGTGTGAAAACGGAGTAACACGGTACTGTAAACACAACCATAGTGTCGTAAAAGTTGCTGAAACTACCATCACATAAACTCATTATCCTAACGATTCCAAGTAAAAACCAAAACCCAGCATTGGTGACAGACACTTTTCGCACAGCATGCACTGAAGAATAGGCTAACTGTTTCGTAGAGGTAAGTGTTATCCTGTGTTTCGGCGTCTTCAAGAAGAGAATAAATTGACCAGTTCCTATTACCAGGCCTGAAATAAAGTTGACGCCAACGAGGACTGTGAACCAGTTGAACGTTTGTTCTGACTGAGGATGATCAGTTGATACAAGACGACACAGACCTGACTGTCCTTGGAGACCCCAGTGTGCCAGTCCAGAAAGAAATGGGATCAATGACAGCAAGATTCCGAATAGCCACACACCGAGAATTACCAAAGGTGTGTTGATTATCGAGAAATGCTGAAGAAAACTAAAGATAGCTATGTGACGAAATGTGCAGAGTAAGATCATCATCGGCGATACTGTCACAGATAACATGTAAAGGAACCCGGCCAGTTTACAAGCGCTACTGTGTGTCCAAGCCTTTTCATTCTGTAGATACATTCCCTGAAACGTGAGGTCTGCTGCCACAGTGATGCTGACGTGGCATCCCATACATAAATCGGCAAAGTGTAAGTGACTAACAGCGATCATGAACTGACTTCCCGCCATTTTGATGATAACAGGTGACATCACGAAACATCCCACGTGACCTACGACGTTGGACACAGTGACCAGCCAGAAGAAAGCCCTGGCCAGGTCAGAGGTCAGTAGTGTTGTGCAGGAAGGCAGCACAGTGTCTGGAGAAATGCACTGGACTTCTGTAGAGTGATTGGCAAGAAGATGTTCACAGCATAGTCTGTAATTAGACGAGTACACTCGCTGTAATTCAGAAGATCTCAGCATCATATCTGGTGGGAAATTTCTGATGGGATTGTTTCGTAAATCCAATTCTTTGAGTCGAGGTATGTTTTTAAAACCTTGAACGCTAATTGCTGTAACAGCGCAAAATGACGTGTTCAATATTTGCAAACAAGGAAAATATATAGATTCGTTGTTGTGAAGAATATTTACAAAAGTATGGGACATTTCTAATTGATGTAGAGAATAAACAATGCGTTGTTTTGATTTCCTTATCATTAGGTTGAGGGGATTGTGTTCTATATGAAAACTTTTAAGATTCTTGTGCAGAAGAATATCAATAGTAATAGTACTGATATTGTTATGAGATAAATCAATATGTAACAGATTTTGTAAATGAGTTTTTGAAATGTTATTCATCCAACAATGAGATAAAATCAGATGAACAATGTATGCATTTGCCTTAAAATCAACAAGAGACATATTGGTGCCTGTTCCATCCACATAACGTAGATTTGGAAATTGACTTGACATGAAAGGTTGTGAGCACGTGAAAACATGACCTTGACATTGGCATCCTTCGGGGCAGCTCCTGTCACACATCAATTCGTCATCACGTTGTGGACACTGACCCCAGCCATCACACAGGTGATCTGGATGCACACATATTGCAGAAGACCGACATTGGTAGAAGCCAGGACACTTCATTGTCTCACACTCATGTTCATCCTCTCCATACACACAGTCGTTAAATCCGTTACATCTGGTGTAGACAGGCAGACAGTAGAGCCACTCGGACGTACAACGGTAATGACTAGGGGGGCAGGAGTCGTGAGATGTCATCCGCTGTTGGGTGAAATAACCCGTCCCGTCAAGATTCACGAAAGCTGGGTATTGCTTCACGTATTTGTCTTTCACAGGAGTGACATATGTGTCATCGTCGCTGCATCTAACTTCATCCGAGTCGTCCATACAATCTGAGAACTGATTGCATCGTTGACTGTATGGCACACACTGACCGTTCGAACACCGAAAACCGTCACATGATATTTCACAGAATGATTCGTCTTTTCCATCTGTGCAGTCGGGTCTGAAATCGCAAAGTAAAGTATGGTGCACTACTGTTGTGTCATCATCACACATATATTGTACGTAGTTGTATTGTTTGCTTTCACAATGCTTGCGGCCATTCAGTTCACAACTCGCATTGGACAAACGGTAGGGTTTTACATCTGTCTTTTTGTTACATTGACTCTTGGCGTCCTTCAACAGAAACGTGTGGGTGATAGCATTTGAAGAGCAGAAAGACAAACCCTGACGTGTGCACTGATGGAAACATTTAGACCACCATACCTCTGGAAATGACAACTGGGTGTAAGAGTGTTCATGGGACTGTAAGTTGAGTTCACATACGATGAATCTCGCCCATGTATTATAATCTGGCTTTTTAATCATTGCATGAGTGATGTATATGCTTTGACGATTCCTTGATATAAGCAAGTCTTCGCTTACATGGAAGTGGCCCATGTTGTAAACCAAGGTACCGTCAAGCCATGCAAGAAACTTACTGTAAACAAACGGCACGTAACGCCAGCCTGAACGCAAACCTATCACCACCCTAAACGTGATGTAGTTTGACAATAATGTTCGAAAATCGAGTTTTTCTCGCGTTGTTTTTAAAGATGCAAGCCGTTGGTCTATTTGATGGCACTCGTTATTAGACATGGCAATGGGCACAAAAGCTCTTCCTTTATCAACCAATGTAAAACATTTTTTGTGTGATGCCACCATTCCATTACAATCAGCACTGCTGAAGGGGCACTTGCCTGTTTCATCCCGTCCATCTTCGCACTGTGTATAGTGATTGCAATGCAGGTGAGGATCCAAATCAGAATAGTGGTGGTGAGAACAGTTGAAGAAACCACTCGGTAACTTGACAAACTCTGTCATCACTGGAAGCACAGACACTAGCAATGCCATACCCCCATGCTGGGAATTTAAGTGATACAGCATGATCTTGATATGGGAGGTTTTGATGATTGTAGACAATGAATTAATATTATAACAGATCTTTCCTCTTTCTTTCTTGCCTGCATCTGTTGAGTACCTTAACCATACATGAGGATATGTATAGCAAGATGACACCGGAACTTGTGATGCTTTCTTAATACTTATGATGAATATTTGATTGATTTGTGAGTCATCCGTATAGCGCATAATATGAGTATTACAAGGTTTGCTTATCAGATATGGTATGAGCAGCCATCTGGAATGTTTGACTACGTGTTTCATGACGAAATTACTGTAGATAACAGCCTTGATTTCAACGTCAATACCGGGAATGCCTGTGCTTACAATCAGCATTCGATTCATGACTGCATCAACAAAACTCTCCTCCCGATCATGAAAATCACACCCGAGAAGAAACTTACTACTCAAATGAGTTGAATTTATCAAAGTTAAGATTTGAGTTCGCCACTGACTAGTCAGGCAGTCATACGACCGGCGTTGTACACGTGCTCGGACGTAGCTTCCCCTTGCAACTTGCATGTGAACTTTACAGAAAGGGGTGACGTGGTTACATAGTCCGTGCATTACTCCCTGGCGTGCAGTGTACGGTAACTCTTGGCTCTCACAATTCGATGCGTTGGTTTGAAATATGGTGAAGTTGGTGATGCTTTGTGACAGGAGATGCTCCACACCAGGGCAGGATTCAATGACGGCTGGTGGGATGACAGTGTGTGCAGAATTCACAACGGTGTTCACATTATCAGTAGTGACTGTCACGAAAAATATAACTGATCAAATGTAAACAAAGATTAAACAGAAATGGTTATGCACCCCAGTTCAGTTCACGTTTATTTATCACATTATACCATCTTGGAACCTACTGGACAAAAGCATGAATCTGTCCCTAAAATAAACGAAATCAACAATGCTAAGGTGGTTAACTGTCCATTTTAAAGAGTACTCAACTCCCATCAAAATCAACTATGGCAACAACGGCATAGCTGTGTGTTGGTTGTGGTAAAAGTGTGTAAGAACAAACCAGTGACTGCCTTTATTATTGAAGTAGTTTCTGGTAGTCTTCATCCGTGCTGTTTTCCGCAGAGCAAGGCAGTTGGCTTTGATGGGTACTGTGTGCCCTTAATTTAACTCACTCCTCACTGACCTGTTGCTTCCCCCTTACAAATCCCTGATGGTCTGGCTCCTTCTTATTTCACCTGATCTTTACACACCTCTTAGACAGTTAAGCTCATCCTCTGGCACTTTTCTCCTCCAGATCCCTTGTTGCTGCACTAGGACCTTTGGCGAACGCTCCTTCTCTTTCCAAGCCCCATCCAATAGACTCCCTTTACCTATCCGTTCTGCCAACTCCCTTTCTTCATTTAAATATTCTCTCAAAACTACTCTACAAATCATAGCCTGCTATATTGCTCTTTTTCAAAGTACTGTGCCCCTTCGAGCTGCATGTGTTTGTTTTGCCAGTGTTTTGTTTGTGTTGTGGTGTGCGATGTGGTGTGTGTGTGTGTGTGTGTGTGTATGAGTTGTCATGCGGTTGGTGCGTGCGTGTGGGTGTGTATGCGGGGTAGTGTGTGTTTGTGTGCTGTGTGTGTGGTGTCGGTGTCTGTGCTTAGTGCAATGCGAGCGATGCGTGTGCATGTGCGTTGGGTATAATATATTTTTGTTGTTTATTTAGATTTTATTGCTTGCGGGCTTATTCTATTGTTTATTGTAAGCACTTAGGGCTTTTTTAAGATTAGGTGCTATAAATGCTAATAAGTATTATTATTTTTCTTCCCCTTTTTTTTGTCTGATTTGGCTGACATTTTCGAAAAAAGTTGCAGGACCTTATGGGTATGTGAACTTTGCTAATATTAATATGATTTCGCCGGTTTTTCGCCAAAATATGGACGGTAAAAACTGTGGAAATCGGTAACATGTTAATCTCTGAAGATCTAAAAAAACGGCTGAATGCGATTTCGTTCATAGTTGCAGAATTATTTGTCAAATGCGTTCAGATTTGCAGTATAACAAGGAACCGGCAGTACGAACCGGAACAAGTGCCCCATTCAGCTTTTATTTGGCTCACAGAGTAGCTAAAACTGGACGGCGGATATCCACAACATATATGAGATTTGTAGCCCTTACTCTGGCCCAGGTCTGAAGGGAGTTCTGTTGAAGATATAGTTAAAATAGTTTCGAAGTTATTCAAATGCATGTAAATTTGGTTGTGTCACTTGCACTAATTCCCGTATATGGAATTTAGTTTTTCATCTGATTTCGCTGAACGTCGCAGGAAAATGGCAGGACACTATTCTAATGCTAGATTTCAACTATTAAACCGATTGGCCAAAATGTGGAAGAAATATATGGCCAAAAATGGCCAATTTGGGCAACACTTTAATCTTGAATAACTTGAAAACGGTTGCACGGAATACTTTCATTTTTTTAGTGTTTACTAAAGAGTAACATGGCAATACTTTCGTTATAAAACCGAAAAAAAAAAAAAGTGCCCCCCCCAACTGGAAGCGATGACAAAAATGACCAAATATGGTAAAAACAATTATATTGAATAACTTGCATGTAACGTTTTAAATATTAGGGGGGGGGGGAAAAAAAAATTTAGGGGGATTCAGTAGATGTGTCAGGCACAATTCTCCAGCAAACAAGGGCTCACCCGCAACAGGCTAAGTGCTTTGTTTTGAACTGACTGGGCTTGCTGAGGGAGGTTGTCCCATTTCAGGCTTGTCAGTAGATATGTGGTTCTGGTTGTCTGCCGGTAAATGGCCACCAATCTGCAGCTTGGCTCTGGGCCCTTTCAATAGCCATCAATGATGCTATTTGTTGTGGGGGTCCCATGACAGGCTAGAGTACTCAGGTATGAATGTGGACCATTGCTTTAGATTAATATGCCCAGATATTCTTATTGTTTAAACTTCCCCCCCCCCAGCCTCCTCAAGAAAACAATTTGTTGGTGTCTCGCTCAGGGTGTGTGTGTGTGTGTGTGTGTGTGTAGTGTGTGTGCCACTTATTCTTACACTCAATTCACCAGTAGGCTACAGATGCAACACTCTATATCAGTCTCTTTTTTTCTAATGACTATTATGTGAGTTGTTGTCGTATTTTTCACCCTAAGTAGTAGTCTTGCCTCACTGCAAAGTCAGTTCCCTGAGTAAGTTGTGAATAAAACATATATTGGGAATATCTCCCACAAAACATCCCTTCTTGCAAAGATCAATCACCACCGCTTACATATCACTTATCATCAAAGGGAAAACAACCCAGGGACAAGTTCATGACCTTGCGGGTATATGACCTTTTAGTGTCAGTCATCTTTGACCTTGACCTCGGTTGCATACGACCTTGAGCACGTGTCAAGGTCAAACGTTAACAAGATATAGGCTACATACTACTCTTCTCAAAAGATTACCATGCCTGAAAAAGAAAAAAACACAACAGGGAAAATGGGCCTTCTCGGCTGAACTGGAGGAGAGAGAGAAGGGAGGTGGGGGTGGTGGGGTAATGGTCCAAACCCAGGTTAGGCAGACAGTCTTTCTCCTTATATGTTTTACTATCGTCAGAATTTGCTTCTGCAACTTAGTTAACACAAACCATAAACACAACAACAAAAACAACAACAACAAAATCCAAAAACAAAGTAACTTGCTTCGGAGATACGAACTCTTCATTGATTACTCAGTTAATAATTGTGACAGTGTCTGCAAAAAACAGACATAATGGAATGTTGGCATAAACTGATATTTAAAATTTTGATGATAGAGACAAGATTCCTTATTAATATACAGAAAACCGAATTGAGTTATCTTGTCGTTAGAAAAGAACATGTGAATATAATTATTTTCAAGTGGAAAATAACAGAAATAGTCAAGTCAAGTCAAGTCAAGTCAAAATCATCTTTATTGAGGGTTAAAGAATAAGCTGACAAATACAAAAATGGATGCACAAATCTATGCAAACATAACATATTTACAGGAAATCAAAACAGAAAACATTATGATCAGTATAAGACTTAAAATTTATCAACCAAAAAAAAGAAATGGTTCCAGCAAAAAAAATAGTATAATTGCATGGCTTTGTACATCGATTTCTCGACAAATATG
>CM065685.1:7107534-7121642 GCA_017654935.2 Phymorhynchus buccinoides | reverse complement strand
GGGCGGGTAGAGTTCTCACGTTAATGTTGCTCATCCCCTATAAGCGTGCTGCATTTGTACCTAGGTGTTCAAATCTCGGCGGTCGGGATGATCCCTGGAGTCTTTAAGCCAGGGACAACAACAACAACAACATACGCTATTCCAGTGGTCCATGTGATGCTTGAGTGAGGGCGAGTGAGTCAAGTCAAAATTATCTTTAATTGATGGTGTGAAAGAGATACGCTGACAAATGCTTTTTTTTTTTTTATCCTGCCCCTCCAAGTGAGTGTGTGTGTGTGTGTTTTGTGGTGGGGGGGGTGGGGGGGGGGGGGGGGGGGTGGGGGAGGGGGGGGGGGGGAGGGGGGGGGGGCGGGGGGGGGGAGGGGGGGGGGGGGGGGTGGGGGGGTGGGGGGGGGGGGGGGGGGGGGGGAGGGGTGGGGGGGGGGGGGGGGGGGGGGGTGGGGGGGGGGGGGGGAGGGGGGGGGTGGGGGGGTTGGGGGGGTGGGGGGGGGGGGGGGGGGGGGGAGGGGGGGAGGAGTTTGTGTTGGCGGCCGATGGCAACGTGTGTGTATGTTTCCGTGTTCTGTGTCATTCTGTTATGCATATTATAAATGTACATAGCATGTGCATCCAAGGTGACACAGTGCATGAGGTAACCTGGCGGCCAGCCGTGTCTCTCCTCAGACTTTCCCAGGAAGACGCTGGCATAAACACTGAGCTGCCTCCACGCAAATGCCAGGTGTCTAGTTCATTTCGTTAAAGGTTTTTTTCTTTTTCTAATATGCCTTATGTGTATTTTAAGCAATGATCACAGGTACATAAAAAACGTAAATACTATTCTGGTAAATGGGGCTATAATATTGTGTGTTCAATATTACCAGAAGCCTTGGTCTCAAACATTATGGCCCAATTTTCTGCGGCGCGGGCTAGGCTAGGCTATGGGATCAGGGCTGTTGCGTGTGGGATCTCCGCTGTCAGCATGGCTACAGGTCTGTGTAGCAACGTTAAACAACATTCCACATATTGGAAAGAAACAGAACGAATGACACTCTTATTGCATCCTACAGGAACTAAACGCATCCAACTCACAAACGGGCAAGCTAAGGATGGATAACCAGCAGGCCTGACTTTCCAGGATAGATAGAGAGAGAGAGAGAGAGAGAGAGAGAATAATTCATTCAAAGCTCAATGTAAAGGAGAGGAACTGAATGTAAAATAGGAAAGCAGATTCGCCCAAACTTGAGTTTTCCGACATTAAAGTAAACATACGGTTCTGATCTCCGGCTTAAAAAAAAAATCTAAACAAGAATCACGAAATATTTTTTTTGGGGCCCCCACGTCAGCACAGTGTTATGTCCCTCATAATATGACATACAACTCATTGTGTTGCTATGGGGAAATAGTATATTTTTTAAAATAATTTAAAGCGTCCAGATCCTTTCTGTTCGGTCTTCTAGTTTTTGAACTTAGTCATGTGACCTTGATCTTGTCTTTAGCGGTCGCACTTGCGTCTCCATTTCCCACTAAATTTTTAATGTTGAAACTGACAGTTGTCTTCAACTGGCAGTTCCGGCTTTGTCTTATAGCCATTTTATTGAGGCCCTCGGTGGGTAGAACATTGCCTGTATTTATGGGGCCACAGTAACAGAGAGGCTGTACAATCGTCTGATTTTCTACAGTAATGGAAAATCACGGTACAGTTCAGTCTCTTGTGGAAACTATGAACTCTCGAACGGGTGGGTGGCCTTTGTCACCAGGGCTCTGGTGCGGTGCAGCGCAAAAGGTGGGCCTGGCCTTTGGGGACCATCCACAACGCCAGCTGTGTCCTCAAATCCCTTTGGCCGAGAGAGTGGGGTTGTACCCTGGGCAATGGCATATCCACTATAAATATATTCTCGCTCGCCGGCAGCCCGCCAGAATAGTCATCGGCCCCTCTGCTATCTGGCAGTCATGGTCTGAACGACTGACTGGCGATACGCATGGGACCTTGCATATTTGCTTCGGGAATACTAACTACCATCGTTGACCTGATATCCGAATGGACTGTTTGTTTTACACACCCATAACACTTAGCGTGATCATCGGTGATGACACTAACTACCATCTACCAGTGATGACACTAACTACCATCGATGACCTAATATCAGAATGGGACTTTTGTTTTACACAACCCTTACACTTAGCGTGATGACACTCATTCTTCTTTATTCCTTTGTTATAATACTATAAATCCCGATTGATACTACCTTCTTGTATTTAACTCTCGTTTTTTGGTATGCTTTTAAGAGACTGTTCATCTTCATGCATCCTTTCAGGTGCTGATCTACCCTGCTCTACAGATGCTGGATCTGAACACCCCATCCTACACGAACTTCAGCAACAAAGGCCTGCTCACCAAGCACTCGGCTATCCGCATGATGCTGGGATACGTGGGTGACCCTGACCTTGCCCAGAACCAAGCCAAGGTCGAGGTCAATGGTCACTCCTCCGACATCCTCCAAGACCCTCTGATCGCGTCCTACCTCAACTACAGTCGCCTGCCACGTAGGCAAAAGTTGTCGAATGTTGAACCAGTTCGGGCAGAATCTGAGAATGTCCTCAAACTTTCGCCTGAAACAAAGTCCGTATTTCTGGATCCCTACTTCGCGCCTCTGCTAGCTAGACACCTTTCGCGCGTACCCCCAGCCTATCTCATCATCGCCAACATCGACATCTTAAGAGACGACGGTCTGTTGTACGCGGAGCGATTGCGGGAAGCCGGGTTGGCGACGGAGGTGGATTTTTATCCCGGCATGCCTCACGGATTCTTCACCTTTCATTTTGATGAAAATATGGCGTTTGACAGAGCCTGGGAAGCCCTGGATAAACTGGCCTTGTACATTAAAGAGCATTTGTAGGCTTAAGTAAGGACACTCTTTGAAATGTAAAATAAGTTCCTTTTCCTTCCCTTTCTTCCTTAACTCCGTGAGGAGTCATCGGGGGGCCATAGTGAGGACCTGTTGGCCAGCTTCCTCAAGCAGGCCCTCTATTCTCGCGTCGTGAGCACAGAGTCGCTGGTGTTTCTGTGAGGGTTATTTTCACTGTCCATTCCACTGCGATGTTGTCAGTGGCATCGTTTCTTTTGTCTTCTTCCTCCTCCGTCTCCCTCCCTCAACAGGTCTCCCTGGAGTATCGTTTTGACAATGGCCGTTGGATCTTGCTACATGGCCATGCCAGCGTAACTTTCTTTTCTTTACTGGTGTCAGCAGATCTTCATATGGTCCAATGCGCTGTCTGATGGTCTGGCGCACTTGTCCAATGGTGATATGCTCTCTGTATTTGATGTTAAGCAGCTTGCGATGCGCGATAGCATCTCATTTATTTCCATCGCTTCGATTCTTCTTTCCATATCTGCTGTGAAAGTCCATGTACCACATGCGTAAAGGATGGTGGAGTATACCAGTGCACGCAGAAGCCTGATCTCTTGCTTCACTGAGATGTTTCTGCTCTTCCACAGAGGTTTCAATCTGGACAGTGCTGCTATTGTCTCTACTATCCTTGCAAGGAGTTCTGGTTTGGATCCTTCACTACTGATGGCTGACCCCAGATATGTGAACTGTTGAACTGTTGCAAACAAGTTACTTTCTGGTAATTTGAATGCCGGTCTGTCATTTCTAACTTTGACTGCCAGATGACAGAGGTGTCAGCTGCGGTCCTAGAGGGACAGCTTCTCTGAACTAGGACCCACGTATTTATAATAGAGATGCTTTGCCCAGGGTATATCCCCACTTTCTAGGCCACAAGGATTTGAAAACAGGCTGGCGCCTAGGAAGTTTCTCGTTGGCCAAGCAATGCCTTTGGCGGCAGCACTAAAATTACGTAATATTCTGTGCAAAGAACGAATGCAATTTGTAGATATTAAGGTCTTTGTTGGTATTACCATCTTACCTCTGCGACAATATTTCCATCTATACGCCAGCTCGCACTTTACGTTCAGTTTCTGACCAGCTTTCTCTCCAGATCCCTAGGTATAAGCTTTCAACTGTTGGTCGGCAATCTTTTGCTGTCTCAGGACCGACATCTTGGAACAAATTTCCTCTTTCCCTCCGTTTGCGACCGACCCTCTCAGCCTTGGAAATCTAACCTAAAAACCCACCTGTTCCCTCGTGATTGAGGCTCCACTCTCTTTCTCTTCTCTCTCTCTTGCCTTTAGGTCTGTTTCTGCTGTATACCAGTTTAATATGTCAAACGTGTGTGCTCGCTTTGTACAGGTACACCCCACCTTAGTGTAGTAAAGTGCAAGTGCAGGGGAGCAAGGCTTTTTTCCTTTACTATAACAGGTTTTTCTTATAAACGATGTTCGGATATAGTAAAGTTTTGATGATATTTTTTTTATCTTATCCGATGACGTTTTTCAAAGTCAAAGCTAACGTAAAATACTAAATATAAACCCATCCTACCCCTTCCTCATATGGTTTGAGGTCCAAAAAGGTGATTGGGTTTATACATGGTATATTTCCCTGTGCACAAAACAAAACTAGCTGTAAAAGCATATAGTGTACAACCTCTGACTTCCAGAATCGCCTTTGAATCTATTCATGCATGCACACACACGTGCGTGCATGCACACACACACATGCGCACGCACTGCACACACACACACACAACACACACGCACACACACACACGCACACACACACACACCGTGACCTGAACAGTTTGCCTGAGGACATTTCGCCTACGGACACTTTTGCCTATGGACATTATGCCTATGGTCACCATGCTCACCGGACATTTTGCCTACTGGACATTATGCCTACAGACATTACGCCTGCAAATATCGCATTTTCATGATGCTACAGCAAAACCCGGTTATAAGAAAATCGAAGGGAGATATTTTTTTTGTTTTCTTATATCCGAAACTCGGATAAAATAAACCATTTAGATTTTTTTTCTTATAACCGAGTTGAATGAGATAAAAAATAAAATAAAAGACAAACAGAAACATAAAACGAAGAAAAAAATGCTTTTACATAATTTGGTGCATGAAAAACAGGAAAAAATGCAAAACAAATGAGGAAAAAAAGAAAGAACAGAACAGAAAAAAAAAATTAAAAACAAAAATGAAGGCAGATGTGGTGTGAGTTGCATGATAGCGAGCAAGATAGCGGAGAGCAGATGAATGATTGGGTGTGGTGTGAGAGTAACATATTTGTTTAAATGTAAATTTCTGTTTCTTGTTTTTAATCAATATTCTAATTTGGATGTATATCTTACTTTACACAGTGGAAGACAATATTGTATTTGCGTTTGTACAATGCCAATGGACAATAAGGAAACTTGTGACCTATGACTCATGTTTTACATCATAAAATCAAAATACAGCAAAACTCGGTTATAAGAAAATCGAAGGGAGATGATTTTTTGCTTATTACCATATCCAAGTTTTCTTATATCCGAAACTCAGATATAAGAAAACATTTTGAAGTCTTTTTTCCCTTATAAACAAATTGAATGGAGGAAAAGGGAAAAGAAAAAGAAAAGAAAAGAAGGACAGAAAAACAAAACGAAGAGAAAATCCTTTTTCCTAATTTGATGCATGTCTTGCATCATAAAATCAAAATAGTCTACTAAGAAGAAGATTTAAAGGTGCCTACAACAACTTAACTAAGAAGCCTTTTTTTTGTCTTTTTACTGTTATCAAATGCGTACCCCTTCACCTTTCTTGTACTGAATTATTACCATTTACCCATGCAGTTTTTCATCGATCGTTTGCTTTTGTTTATTGTCCACGATCCACATATTCAGTTATTTGTATTTATCTTCTTAAAGAAATGAATTGCCTTTTTCCTCTCTGCCATTGCTGCTGAAAATGTAAGGATGGACAGTCTCTCTAACACCAACACAAAAAAAGGCTCTCATATTTTTTTCTTCTGCTCAACATTTATTTTGCACAGAATACTGAAGGAAAGTATGGAATAAAGGAACAAAAAGAACTCAATTAGTCTTGTCAATCAACTTTCCCTTTTTGGAACGATTTTTTTTTGACCTTCAATTTTCATCGGAACATCCTTTCAGTTCAGGTCCAACTCACTTTTAAAGACAAACTGACCCAGCACGATTGAATCCCTTGTTTTTTTCTGGGTATCTGTGACCCACATACAAATGACCCCCAACTTCAAATTGAGGTCTGCTCTTTAAAAAATGTTTCGCTTTCAATTTGGGGGACATTTGTATGGGAGTCAACTGAAACCTGGTCAAAACAAGATTTTTGTACCAGCTAATAAGAAGGAAAACATGTGGAATCTGGTGGGTCTTTAAGAAAATGTTGTCAATGGTAATTTGCTTATAAGTAAATAGAACTCGCTTATAAGAAAATGAACTGCAAACCAACTCGCTTGTATGACATAATTTTCTTATATCCAAGTTTCCATTGCAGATGGGAGAACAAATTTGCTTGTTTATAACCGCGTTTTCTTATAAGCGAGTTTCTTATATCCCAGTTTTGATCATAGATAAGAAAGAAGAAGTTCGGCAGGGAATTTTTTTTTGCTTCATTGTAAGCGAGTTTTCTTATAAGCGGATTCGGCTGTATATACATTTTTTTCCATTCATTTTGTTCTCACTAAGTAATGAGGGGAAAGAAACATGTTTTTGAGTGCCTTTCAATTTCGTTGATGAAGGTGGGTAGAGGGAGTAGTGAGACTGTGACGTATACATTGATGACGTATTTACAAAGGTCAGGAAGAGGACACACATTTTTTTTATTGTAACGAGGAGGAACCACAAATGACTTTACTATAGGAGTTTTTTAAATTTTAATTATAACCCAGTTGCTATTATGGGTGGGTGGGGGGAGTGGTGAGACTGTGACGCATACATTGGTGACGTATTTACAAAGGTCACGAAGAGGACAATTGTATTTTTTTATTGTAAACGAGGAGCCAGTCCTGTGGGGAACCAAAAGTGACTTTACTATAGCAGTTTTTTTTTTTTATTATAACCGAGTTGCTACTATCCGAGGTCTATTTAGTAATAAAACAGTAGACCTTTGGCAGGGAACCAGTGCTTTAATTTACTGTAACCGGAATTTCTTATAACCGAGTTTACTATAAACGGAGAGTACTGTATTGCATTTTTGTTTGAATGCGTTATGAATGCTAACGTGTGTGTGCGCTTTGATTTGATTTATATCAAGATTCAGCGCCGTATAAATACCGTATGTTGTTATTAATTTGTAAATAAATGTACGTTCTACTGCATAAACTGAAGACCTGCTGCTGCTGCCTGATACTACTACTACTACTACTACTACTACTACTACTACTACTACTACTACTACTACTACTACCACTACAACTACTACTACTACTACTACTACTACTACTACTACTACTACAACTACTACTACTACTACCACTACTACTACTACTACCACTATTACTGCAACTACAACTACTACTACTACTGCTACTACCACTACTACTACTACTACTACTACTGCTACTACTACCACCACCACCACTACCACTGCCTACTATTTCTGATGCAGATTGGCATGCTTTATTTTATCAAGATTTTACTTTTTGCGTGTTTAAAAAAAATCCAGATTCGTCCACATAGCTAAGACTAACTGGTGAAAGCATCGCCTGTGTTAAATTACCAAAAAGCCTAAATGTTACAAGCCTACAAACCTTGCAAAGAACGAAGCCAACTTTCTCACTTCCCACCTGGAAGGTGGAAGGTGGGAAGTGTTAGTGTTGTTCTTAGGCAGTGAGTGAGTTCACAATGATCTCCAGCTGTAGTGTAGGTGAAAGGGTGGAAATAAAAACAAAAACCCGGCTTCAGTCAGCTGCGGAGTGCGAGCTCTTTGTATATTCAGGCTTTTTGGTCAAACTACAAAATGATGTGAAGGCTTTGATTTTTTAAGCAGTGTACACACTGTTTTGTGTGTATTTGTTTGTATGGTGTTTAAACAGTAAACAGTTGTTGTGATTCATTTGTTTTCTTTCTCTTCTATCGCTGCGATATCGTTTTAATGATTTACATGGTGACCTACGTTTTAATAAATTTGCCAACACGGTGAAAAGCTTGGGAATTCATTTGTGATGTGTACACGATATGATTAGTTTTGAATGCCTAATACCAAGAGCTGTGCATTATAATGGCGAAAACAAACACTCACGAAAACACTGAAGTTTTGTTTTTTATTAGCAGAATGAACTTTGAATATAAAACGCTACAAACACGTGAACTGGAAAAGGAAACAGAAAGATGTCACCATAATGATCATGCATGTTGCTCATACATTTGCATTGAAAAATATTTTTGAATTATATTGTTGGTTTATACAAGTTTAGCTGTAAAACCTAGGAAGGTTGCTTACTTGCATGTCCTACACACATACGATTCGGATCCGAATGCGATGCGATTTTGACGATGTGAGTCATGATTCACGTGAAATCCGTGTATGAATTTGTCTACTTGAGTATAGTGAGCGAAAATGGCAGAATTATATTTTTAGACGGAAGTTATTTCACGAGAATCATGACACACGTGACTCAATCGCATCGCATCCCCATAAGATTTTACGCGTGTGTGACGCCGGCGTTACATGAAATATATATTTCGTGAAATAAATCCAATTTCCTCCTTCGAATTGTTTGATGTTTGGGAACAATTCGCGCCTAAATACATTCAGAGGCGTTTTGTGGAGTGCAGGAAGAGCAGAGAAGTCATCACTAAATATTGAGAAGTCAGTAATAATTTTCTGAAATTTATTATTAATTATTTTTGTCTGAATGGGCGTTTGTTGATAGCCTCCGCCATTTTGGAAAATGGCGAAAGCAAGTGCATGGGTCTGTACATCGATTTCTCGGCAAAGATGTAGATTTACACCCCCCAGCTCAATTGATCGGTAGAGAACGTATAAATCTTCCTTCTGGCTCAGACTTTTTTAAACCCCATTTTAGATACAAAAACACTACTTTAAGGGGCAAAAAAAAAGCAAGAAATCAGACTTTCCTTTATCCCGTCAATTAGGAGGAAAAAAACACTACTTTTAGGGGCAAAAAAAAAAAGATAAAAAAAGACATCACCATAGAATGGGGAAATCCCGATTGAGTCATCACTACCTACATAACTGTTAAAAATAAGACGGAACAGGGAATTCCCGATTAAGTAGCCATCTATTTTAGGCAAATTAAACAGGGGATATAACTCAGTCCTTTTGTTCAAATTACACCTAATGTTTTTAAATTTAAAAAGCGGGTTGTTTTATAAACTATTGTGGAAACTGAATAAAGACATTATTGTTTAGTTGTTGTACTATTTGATTAAAACGTTTAGAATAAAGAACTAACTAAATAAGTTAAATTATTATTGTTTTGATCAAATAAATAACAAGTAAACCATCATAGATATTTAGGGTTTAAAAAGTCTGAGCCAGAAGGAAGATTTATACGTTCTCTATCGGTTTTTTCCGTTTAGATCGATACTTAAATCAGTTGTTTTTTTTAAATAGTTATCGTTACCGGTTGTGGCGCGGCATGCATAATTATTACGGCGACGGGGATTTATTTCACGGGAGGATTTATTTCTTATGACACCGGCTTAACCCTTTTCGCCGCCAGCCATTTTTCAGCCCCAAAAAATACCATTAAACTTAACTGGGTAGAGAAAAAAATCACCTGCAATATTGGGAATTCCTCTTCGACACGCATAACATTAGGCATATCCTTACCTCAAAAAATTAAGAAAATAATATGGTCTTCGGATAATATATCCAGATTGAAAGCGTTTTAGTGACATGGGTGTTAAATCATTGTGGTGCATAAATGCGACATTGGCGGTGAAAGGGTTAAATCAAATCAAAAGTACTAAAATAAAGAAAGGAGTTCATCCTAAGTAACACAAGTACAGAAGTGTCCTTCATATAAGAGGTACAAAGTGTAGGTTACTGAACTCAGTCCACTACATATCTGTCAAGGTGCTGAGTGTTATCAGTTGATTTGGAGCGGTCTTCTCGATCACTTCTTGACGCCATTCGCCTTCACGTTATTTGAATCTTGCTCTTTGGTTCACCTTGGGATTTGCTGTTAACGCTTGTTTTGCTCTCAGCTAACTATGGGGATAAAACTGTGAGTATGATTGTTATATTAGGCCTATTAGTGATCATTATAATTATATGTATGTGCTGTGTGTGTATTAATTTGTAGACTTTCTGTCTCTCACTGTCTGTTACTGTCTGTCTACCTCTGTGTTTGTGTGTGTGCGTGCGCGCGTGTGTGTGTGTGTGTGTGCGTGCGCGCGCGCATGTGTGTGTGTTTGCGATATGTGTCTGCACAGACTTGCATGTCTTTGTGTGTGTGTGTTTGTGTTTGTGTAAATTTGTATGCACAGAAGAGGGGCAGTCTGTTAACCTCTCTCTCTCTCTCTCTCTCTCTCTCTCTCAATCTCTCTCTCTCTCTCTCTCTCTCTCTCTCTCTCTCTCTCTCTCTCTCTCTCTCTCTCTCTCATCACTCTCTCTCATCACTTTATATGCTGATGATTATATTATGATCGTGCATGCGTTAGTGCACAATGTGTGTATACATACGCATGCATAGGCCCCGTGTATCAGTGTGTGAGAGTTTGTGTACGAGCGCGCATGTGTGTGTTTCTGTGTGTGCGTGCGTGTATGTGTGTGCGCGCGCGCACATGTGCGTGAGCACGTATGTGCGTGTGTGTGTGTGTGTGTGTGTGTGTGTGTCGCGCGCATGTGGTTGTGTGGTGACAGAGACGGGGATACAAACATAGCGACACATAGAGACGGAGAGCAGCGAATGAATGAAAAATGGTGTTTTACGTCCTCTCGGTCTGGAACAGACACATATGGGACATTTGTAGATACAAAGATGGTGGGAACGATACTGGAAGGCAATGCCCGGAGGCAGTGCAACAGCAGTAAAGTCCCGAATTTTTAACTGTACACTATAAGTGTAGCAGTAACCACGCCTCGGTTAAACCCCATCGGCTATGGTACCGCCACGATGATGTATATGAGTCATAATAGACGGAGAGCAAGCGCGAAAATGGAGTTTTACGTCCTCTTGGTCTGAATCAGACACATATGGGACATTTGTAAATACAAATATGGTGGGAACAATACTGGAGGCAATGCCCGGAGGCAGTACGAAACCAGTAAAGTCCCGATTTTTTTTTAAATTAATACAGATAGCTGTAGCGGTGACCACGCCTCGGTTAAACCTCATCGGCTATGGTACCGCTACTGGCACTGGCAGTGTATTTTTACCTCTATGAGATTTTTACCTCTAGCCGCGTAGCCAATCAGAATCGTTTGTTTGTCCGCCATTGTGAATAATTACGAAACTAAGTGCATGGCTTTGTACATCGATTTCTCTGCAAATATGTAGATTTACACTCTCCTGCTCTATTTCTTGGTTCTTTCCGTTGTTTCAACTTCGTTAGGGATAGGGTTAGGGATAGGGTTAGGGTTAGTAGTAATCACGGAGATAAGTAACTGTTCTAATGCGCATGCGCAGAGGTAAATATCTCATAGGACTACTTATTCATTATGACACCGCCTAAGGTCTTTCAGACAACAGGATCTTTATAATTTCAAATGCCCCAAATGGTCCTTTGACCCAGAAGGCGTAAAAACTCTATTTTTCTCTCTCTCTCTTTCAGACAACTGATCGCTTCTCAACCTTTTGGCTAAGACAGTGATTCAGGAACATAATTTTTTGTTTATACCCTGGTTGGTTTGTTCAGCCCGTCGTACATGGCGAAAGCCGATACGCGACGTTAAACTGAACTTCCATCCGTCTATGGCCCATTCCCTCTCCCCTAAAAACACCTAAAAATATAGTAAAATAAATCAAACGTTGCTGAAAGGAGAGAGGCAAAGAGTTGTGTGTACTTTGAGCTTGATAACAGTTTCTTCTTCTTCCAATTTGTCGATCGTCAATGCTGACCATTAGGCCTATTTATTAGAGAAATAAATAGGCATAACAATCAAAGTGCGGACATGTGGAGTGCAAATCTGTCGCTCGCTACGCCTACGACTGCTTTCACACGGGCACATTTTGCTTATCTTCAAAGCGTTTGAAGGCGGATTGAAGAAGAAGATATGCTTTAAAAACAAAGCAAACAAAACAAAACGATTGAGTGACACTGAAAGACTTACATGCAACCTCATTAATTGTGGCGTTGAACTTGAACAATTTGAAGCAAGTCAAATGAAGTGGCAGGGGAGGCCAAGCGTAGTGGGTCTCAATATGGCTGCTCGGAACGATGGTTGGACTCAGTGTTGACCTTCAAGATTTGCATAAAGCCCTCACGTAGTCTTGGCGTCTCTGACAATAACCGTCAGCTGGCTAGCCGAGAGAGTAGAGAATGAGTTTTGCATTCGAAACCAATTCTTTACTATTTAAACTATTTAATAATACTTTACGGATAATATTGAATAGAAAGAGATGGTGGTATGAAAAGAGCATTATCTACTCTATATCCACAAGATGTATTGAATAGATATTGGAAGTATTTAATAGATTTCGGGGATATTTAATAAAGAATGGTTTGGAATTCATTTTATACTTTAGGGTTTCATTTTCTACTCTACTGAGTTTGAATCTATTCAATAGAACAAGCACATTATGGAATATTTTACAAAGTATGGAATATTTTTTTTACAAAGTATGGAATATTTCTACAAAGCATGGAATATTTTTTACAAAGTATGGAATAGATACAAGCTCTGAATTCATTACTCCACTTTTCTATTCAATACTTTTCACTTTTCTATTCAATAGAACATGAACAGTATTGAATAGAAAAGCGCAGTAATGAATTAAGTTTTTCTATATTTTGGATTATTTACTATTTCTATTTAGTATTTACATTGACGCTATTAAATAGGTTTTTGTGTATTCAATAGCTCTTTTTCGTATTGAATAGGCTAAAATAGAGTAGATAATAAAACCCCGTTTGGCCCCCCATAGCTACAAGCATTTAATGAATTAAGGATTAAAGACGGAGAGCAACGGTGTGTTCTGGTGTTATATAGTAGCCCCTTGGGAAGGGGGGGGGGGGGGGGGGGTAGTCTGGATTGTCTTTGTCCGGAGAAACCGGAAGAGAACGAGACAGAGAAAGATTGGGAGAGAGAATCGGAAGTGTGTGTGTGTGGTGTGGGGGAGGGAGGGTTGTGTTGTGTGTGTGTGTGTATGTATGTGTGTGCGTGCACGCGCGTGTGTGTGTGCGTGTGTATGTGTTTGTGTGTGTGTGTCGTGCGTGCGTGTGTGTGTGTGTGTGTGTGTGTGTGTGTTGTGTGTGTGTGCGTGCGCGTGTGCGTGTGCGTGCGCGTGTATGTGTGTATGTGTGTATATGTGCGCGCGTGTGCGTGGTGTGTGGTGTGCGCGCGCGTGTGTGTGTGTGTGCGTGCGTGCGCGTGCTTGCATGCGTGCGCGCGCGTACATGCTTTCTTGCCTGCATTCATGCCCGTGTGTTCACAGAGCTCTTGTCATCGCTGGTGGGATTGTCGCAGTGGCCGTGGGAATGCTAACCATGAAGTTCCAGACCAGAGTTCCAGACTGGGCGGAGGAACGTTCTAAGCAAATGATGATGGCGGCTGTCTTTGAATTGGGCACACTTCTGGTAAAGTCAGGCATTGGGATTTTTTCTGCATGAGGTTGATTGCAGGCTTTTTGATGGCCCTAGAGGAGTCTTTTCTTTTAGATAAAAAAGAGAGCAACTGAGTATATAAATACAGTGGAACCTTCCTTATAAGCCACACACACCCCGACGATACGTCCCCCCCCCCCCCCCCCCCCCTTATAAGGCAGCCTCCCACTTAAGACCTACACTGTCCCGTATGGCTTCAGACTTCAGAAACTTTATTTTACAAGGATAAGAATTTAGGCTGGGCCTAGTCTTCCATTCTGTCATTGGGGAGAGAGAGAGAGAGAGGGGGGGGGGGGGCGAGAGACACACACACAGAGAGAGAGAGAGAGAGAGAGAGAGAGAGAGAGAGAGAGAGAGAGTTCAAGACTTCAAACTTCAGATGCTTTATTTTACAAGGATAAGAATTTAGGCTGGGCCTAGTCTTCCATTCTGTCCTTGGTTCTAAGCATGCAATGCATAACAAATACTAT
>CM065685.1:7090034-7100034 GCA_017654935.2 Phymorhynchus buccinoides | reverse complement strand
TGGCCTCAAATATACAACAATATGAGTGTAAGTGCGTAAAGTTTAGCTTTTTACTTGTTTCCGCGTCACATTTTACCAGACTTTTCATCTTTTTTACAAGTAGAACATTCACCTGTGAAAAAGTCCTTAAGATCAAACATTGACGCAGTGAACTGGCAAAGTGCATGTTTTGTCAAGAAAACATCCATAGTTGCAAGCTAAGTCAGGTAATGAGAACAAGACACTTCAAATAAAATCATTAAACTTGCGCACAGAGACAGAACGATGCGATGTAGGATTTCTGGAATTACTGATCTGATAGCAGCCGAAGGAAAATATCACTGAGTGGAATGGGAACGTTCCATGCAACACAGTATGCTGCTGTCAGAAGAAAGGCTCCTCATGAGCCAAAGCCAGACATCTGCGTGAGAATTGGATCCTCAAAGACAGTCACTGTACCACCTGATTTCAATGATCTTGAGGATTCTCACATGGGAAATGCAAAACCAGAGCCAGTGTTCCCAAACCCCATTGAAGCTGACTGGTACAAGCCTGATAAAAACAAGGTATCAGAGTCCAGTTCAACAGATATGGCCTGGATCCTGGCACGTTAGCAAGTTCCAAATGGACGACATGTTCCAGGATGGAGTGGCTTCAATCAACAGGTGTCAAAACAGAACCCACCAGTTACAGAAGTTAGTCCCATGCCGATCATCAACGCACCTGCCCATGACTTTGACACCATATGGACAGTGATGAGAAAATGTCAAGCCATGACAAAGCATCTTGGAGAAAAGCACACAGTCCTGACGTTTGATGAGCAACTGTATTCCAAGGCAAAGCTACTACAGTGGAGCAAAGGAAACGAGTGTCAGGACTTCGTTTTAATGATGGGAGGGTTCCACATTCAGATGAACTTTTCCAAAGTGATTGGCCAGTTCATGGATTCCTCTGGGCTAGCAGACATCTGGATCGAAAGTGGAGTGTTTGGAGAAAACACGGCCTTCAACATCATCAAAGGAAAGGTGTGGAACCGAGTGGTGCGTGCTCACAAGCTCACTTTGGAAGCCCTTTGGAAACTGCTTTGGGTCTCCTTCACAAACTGGGCTCAAGACCAAGGCAAGTCCATCAACCAAAGTCTGACTACAGCAGCAGAGAATGTTGCCCAGAGCTTCAAGGACAAAGAAGACCCACAACTGGAAGCCTCCCTGGATGACTTGCTCTCAGAAGTGTGGCAAGTATCAGAGCTCATGAACGAGTTTGATGTGCACTTCATCCATTCTCCCACATTCCAGTTCTGGAGAAGCTACATGAATTTGGTGTCTATTCTGCTGCGCCATGCGCTTCACAAGATCTCTCCGGGAAGGAGATTGGCTCCTGTTCCTATCTTCATTTGTAGAGATGTTGCCATGGTTTGCTTCTTTTGACCATGTCAATTATACCAGATGGGGGGTTGTGTTTCTGGCAGATATGAAGATGCTCCCTTTCACAGCCCCAGAAGTATACCAGGGATTTATGGCAGGTGACTTTGTAACAAAGGAAACAACACACAAGTTCAGTCAAGTCCCTGATGACCAAGCACTTGAGCACGTGAACAGAGCTGGCAAGGTTGCAGGTGGCCTGATTGGAATCACGCGGACTGACTCAGCAAGGGATAGGTGGTGTTTGACTTATAATGAAAGAGCCCAGCTTTCTGAGGACACCAAAGCAATGTTCAATCTGTCATCCAAACAAGATGATGATGACGATGAGAAACACAGCCACAAGGAGTCTGGATTGACCAGAATGCGACAAGACCAAGATGATGTTCAGAGATTTGGTGTTTGACAGATATGAAGATCAGTCAATCAAGGCAGGAACCCGCAACAAAAGAATTGACAGGAAGAACATGGGCATCAAACAACAAATTGAACACAGAGGTCAGAACATTGGAAACTGGGAACGGCTCATAAGCCTACAGGAAAATCGTGCAAGCCTGACAAACTTTCTGTGTTCACAACTGAAGGAGACATTTTCACATGAAGATGGGAAATAGCTTGTCCTCAGTGGAGGCTTCAAGGAACCCACCAAAGTATGGTCTTCAGCTGAAAGGGATGTATCTGCATTGAGAGCAAACCATGAGGAGGCAGAGACGCGGATTGTTCTGCATGCTAGTGAAGCCAAGCAACAAGGTTTTGTCCAAGCAACAAGTCATCCATGCAGGCTTCCTTCCTAAGCACCCTAACAAGTATCTCCAATTCAATTATGTACAATCTGCAGCAATGCAAACCAATGCTTTGCTTAAACTCAAAAACGCTTAAATTTTTACATGTTTAAATATATATTTCATTTTTATGAAAACGTTTATAGAATTTTGTTGATTTAACTATCATAATTGGATTCCTCGTGTACAAAAACATATAAATAGACGCAAGTTTCACAAATTTATCCCAATTACAACCTAACCGGAGATATGACAAAATCTGTGCAGCGGCCATTTTGAAAACTGTCATGGCGGCCACACTAACCATATGCCAGGGTGGCAACAAGGTCAGCTGTGTTCCCCAACATCCCTACAACAAATCTAAGCTTTCTCCCTGCTTCTACCCAGCAAGGTTTAGCAAATTCTGTTTTTTGGAAGCTACAGGTTTCAGCCTCCTGTCTATTGTGACATGTAGAACATTAGGCCTATCTTTACCTCCCAAAATTAAGAAAATAGGGTCTTCAGATAACAGGCCCTGATTGTATGTCTTTTAGTGACATGGGTGTTAAACCATTGTGGTACATAAATGCGACATTGGCGGTGAAAGGGTTTTAGGTTGTACACGCTGTACGCTTAGCCTACATGATGTAAAGCTGGGCAACATAACATGTGGATTTCGTTTTCATCAACATCATGACATGAACGACATTAATATATTGTTAGGCGATCTTGATATGTATCTAAAACGATAACAAGCAATGTCAGAAACTCCAAATCTGATTTTCGTGAGTTCACTTCTTACATAACTATTCATAGACACCAATATAAATACGGTTCTACATCATGGCTAGATTTAAGCATTCAATACTCTAAAAATCGGTCGCTATTTTGCACATGATCAGACCAGTTTTGCCATTTACAATCGATACTTCTAGTTTTGAAAGTGTTCAGGAAACCTGGAATACATTGAACACCTTGGTTATACCATACATATATGCAAACCCATATCTACATGGACATTCACGCACCCTGGTCACCCATGTCTTTTGGCCATTGTCATCTAAACTCTTTAGAAATTGATAAGCTTTAAACGGTAGTCTATGGGAATCAATTCAAGTCAATACAATAATTTTATTGTCTTCACAAAAAAGCAAAGAATAAATAATAAGACACGACCACAGTAATGTTTAGGAAGACAAACTTTAGAATAAACACACAAAATTTAAAAACACACACTACGCACGGCACACCACATACAACACACGGGGGGGGAGGGACAATACACTACGCCGCGCGCAGCGCACAACGACACACCACATACGACAGCGCTCGCGCACGCACACGCACACGCACACACCGTCTATATCTATATAATAACACAAAAATAAAGAAAACTACAAACTACAACAAATCCGTTGGTCGTTCCAATTTTTAATTCAAGCCTTTCCAGAGGGTGTCCTCTCTTCTTCGGAATGACACACACTGGTAAAGAGAGTCACCGTAAACAACCAAAATATGACCGTACCATGATGACCCTACATATCAACAACACTGGACGTAAAGTTCTGAATGACCATTGGCTTTGCTTATGTTTCTTTTATCCACACACAACCGCACACACACCATACACAAACACACACACACACACACACCACACACACACACGACACAACACACACACGACAGCAGGACACACACACACACACACACACACACACACACACACACACACACACACACGCATCTTGCAGTATAAAACCTTTTCGAGTGGTATAAAAATTGATTGAAGAGAGAGAGAGAGTGAGAGAGAGAGAGACAGAGAGAGAGTACTAGAGAGAGGGAGGGGGGGGTGGCGGGGTGGGGTGGGTGAGAGGGAGAACGGTATTCTACAATGTATTCATTCATAAAGTATTTTTGCGTAAAGCATGTACGTAAACTGAACTGGCATACGCATTCATTCACGCATTTTTTGTACGTCACTCATGCCTGCGTCATCTTGAAACAGTTCTGTTCATGACTAAGTTCCTGTATATATTATTATATATATATACAACACATATTACATACACCACACACACAAGCGCACGCACGGCACGCACCTCACACAAGAACCACTCACGCACGCACGCACACACACACACACCACACACACACACCACACACACACACCACGCACGCAGCAACGCACTGACACACACACACACGCACACCACGCAACACACATACTCACATACACATCAGTATTCATAAGAATAATGCCGTCATTTGTTGTCTGTGCACAGCTATCGTCAGGCTCCGGACGCACCCCTACCCTTCGCCCTTTGAGGACTGCGTGAGAGCCACAGTGCATGTGGATGAGAGAAGCCAATCTATGGAATATATCGCACAACGTATCGCTATAGGCAGGGTGATGTTATTGTATTGTATTGTATTGTATTGTATTGTGTATTGTGTGAGGGCCAACAGTGATTTGACTGAGAGAGTCCAGTCTATGGGAATCAGATCCACAACGTATCGCTTATAGCAGGTGAGTTATTGTATTGTATTGTATTGTATTGTCTTGTATTGTGTGAGGGCCACCGTGCATGTGATGAGAGAAGCCAATTCTACTGGGAATAGATCCACCGCGTGTCGCTATAGCAGGTGTGTTATTGTATTGTATTGTCTTGTTTTGTATTGTGTGAGGCCACAGTGCAGTGATGAGAAGAAGGCCAGTCTATGGGAATAGATCCACAACGTTTCGCTATAGCGGTGATGTTACTGTATTGTATTGTAATTATGTTGTATTGTATTGTATTGTGTGAGAGCCACAGTGCATGTGATGAGAGAAGCCAAGTCTATGGAATAGATCCACAACGTATCGCTATAGGGCAGGTGATTTATTTTGTATTGTATTGTATTGTATTGTATTGTGTTGTATTGTATTGTATTGTATTGTATTGTTTGTATTGTTAGGGCCCCACAGTGCATGTGAATGAGAGAAGCCAAGTCTATGGAATGATTCCACAACGTATCGCTATAGCATGTGATGTTTTGTATTGTATTGTCTTTTATTTTATTGTGTTGTATTGTATTGTATTTTATTGTATGTATTGTATTGTATTGTGTTGTATTGTTTGTATTGATTGTATTGTATTGTATTGTGTTGTATTGTATTGTATTGTATTGTATGTGTATTGTATTGTATTATGTTGTATTGTATTGTGTTGTTTGTATTGTATTGTGTGAGAAGCCACAGTGCATGTGAAATGAGAGAAGCACAAGTCTATTGGGAATAGATCCACCACGTGTCTCTCTCCTATATCAGGTGATGTTATTGTATTGTAAAATTTGTATTGTATTTGTTTGTGTGAGGGGCCACAGTGCAATGTGATGAGAAAGCCAAGTCTATGGAATAGGATTCCACAACGTGTCGCTATAGCAGGTTATGTTATTGTATTTTATTCGTATTGTATTGTATGTGTTGTATTGTAGTGTATTGTATTGTTGTGAGAGCCACAGGTGCATGTGATGAGAGAAGCCAAGTCTATGGGAATAGATCCACACGTATCGCTATAGCAGGTGATGTTATTGTATTGTATTGTATTTGTATTGTATTGTGGTTGTATTGTATTGTTTGTATTGTATTGTATTGTATTGTGTGAGGGCCACAGTGCAATGTGATGAAGAGCCAAGTCTATTGGAATAGATCCACAACGTATCGCTATAGCGTGAATGTTATTGTATTGTATTTGGTATTGTATTGTATTGTGTTTGTATTGTATTGATTGTATTGGTATTTTATTTGTATTGTATTGTGTTGTATTGTATTGTATTGTATTGTATTGTATGGTATTGTATTGCACTGTATTGTATTGTGTTTATTGTCTTGTATTGTATTGTATTGTATTGTGTTGTATTGTATTGTATTTATTGTTATTGGATTGTATTGTGTGAGGGCCACAGTGCATGTGATGAGAGAAGCCAAGTCTATGGGAATGAGATCCCCACGCGTTGTTGTAGCCGGTGAATGTTATTGTGTTGTAGTGTATTATGTTGTGTTGTGTTGTATTGTATTGTGTTTTGTGTTTGTTGTATTGTACATGGAACCTCTTTATAAGACCTCCTATTTAAGACTCCCTCCCATATAAGACCTACTTTTCCTGAGACATTGCCCTTCTTTGTGAGTATTAAAATTAACCTCTGCTTTAAGACACTCCCTTCTAGATCCTCATTTTGGATGATTTTTTGAAGTCTTATAATGGAGGTTCCACTGTAATTGCATGTGTGAGAGCCACAGCGCATGTGATTTTTAGTATTTGTATTTGGCATATTCTAGTCCCAGAGACTTATCTCTGTGCAATTCGGGCTGCTCTCCCCCGGAGAGCGCGTCGTCGCAAGTGCAGCGCTACTCCCTTTTTTTAAAAAAAATGGGGGGGGGGGGCACAGGGTGGAGGAGGGGGGTGGGGCACACTTGGAAACCTAGCCTATCAATTTGGTATACCATGGCAGCGGGAATTCTCCCTGCTCTTACCGACGTTCAACTGCCGTGGGGATTTTTTGCTGCGTAAAGCGCACGGGTCGACTAGCTTTAGTCCCATCCCGATTTATATTGTATCTATTATATTGTATTGTACTGTATTGGCATTGTATTTTGTATTGCATTGTATTGTATTGCATGTATTGTATTGCATTGCATTGTAATTGTATCATATCGTATTGTATTGTATTGGATCGTATCATATTGCATGTATTGTATTGTATCATATCGTATTGTATTGGTATCGTATCGTATTGTATTGCATTGTATTGCATTGCTTGTATTGGTATTGTTATTGTATTGTATCGTACGTATTGCATTGTATTGCATTTTATCGTAGCGTATTGTATTGCATGTAATTGCATTGCATTGTAATTGTAATTGTATCGTATCGTATTGTATTGCATTGTATTGCATTGCTTGCATTGTAATTGTATCGTAATCGTATTGCATTGTATCTGTATCGTATTGCATGGTATTGTATGTATCGTATCGTATTGCATTGGATTGTATTGTATCGTATCGTATTGCCATTGTATTGTATTGGTATCATATCGTATTTTATTGTATTGTATGGTATCGTATTGCATTGTATTGTATTGTTATCGTATTGCATTGTATTGTATTGTATTGCATTGTATTGTATTGTATCGTATCGTATTGTCATTGTATCGTATTTGTATTGCATTGTTTTGTATCGTATGTATTCATGTATTGTATTGTATCGTAACATATTGCATTGATTGTATTGTATCGTACCATATTGTGATTTCCATTGTATTGTACGTATCGTATTGTATTTTATTGTATTTGTATTGTATTTTATCATTTATATTTCGTATTATATTGTATTGTAATGCCTTTATTATATCGTGTGGGAGGGCCACAGTGCACGTGATGACACAGACACAGTCCCTTGGGATAGAGCCACACCGTAGCGATAGCAGAGCATAGCAAACATTGACTGTATTGCACACATCTAGTGATCAGTTTCTATCACCTTACTGCACTGCACAAAATTGACACATGGATTTTATTATTTTAAATTGGGAACGGTGGGGTGGGCAAAAGCCACAAAATTGTATTATGCTTATGTAGGTATTAAAATGTAGCATGCTTGTTTTATACTCTATTCGTCCCCCGAAGTCGGAGTGTGGCTGAGCACGTGCGGGGTATCAAAAAAGGTCATGCACGTTAATTTTTTTTTTCATCCACTATAGCTGCTGCATTCTACCATAGTGTTCAAATGCTTCGGCTGTCCGAGATGGTCCCTGGAGTCTTTAAAGCCAGGGGAAAAAAACAACAACAACAGCAACAACATACTCTATTCCATGGTCCATGTCCATGGGCTTTAGTGAGCGGTGAGTCAAGGCAAGTCAAGCCAAAATGATCTTTTATTGAGGGTTAAAGAATAAGCTGACAAGGCTTGTTTTCATCCTGCCCTCCCAAGTGAAGTGTGTGGTGGGGTGGTGTTTGGCGCCCATGCAAGTGTGTGTATGTGTCCTGTCCTGTCATTCTGTATCATATAGTAAATTTACATCCATGTTTATACACAGGTTGACAGTGCCAGGAGTAACTGGCACAGTCCGTGTCCTCTCGGAACTTTCCCATGAAGACCTGGCATCACACTGGGGGGAGGGAGGAAGCCTATCACACTCAAATTCCAGGTGTCTAGTTCTTTTCGTTAAGGTTTTTTTTTGCTTGTTCTATCGTACTTATGTTTGTATTTAACATGTCCCACAGGTAACCAAAAAAAACCGTAAATAACTATTCTGGTAAATTGGGGCTATACGATTGTGTCTTCAATATTACAAAAGCCTTGCTCAAACATACGGCCCAATTTTCTGCGCTTAGGCTAGGCTAGGGATCATCTGTTGCGTGTGGATCTCCCGTCCAGGCATGCTAAAGGTCTGTGTACACTTAACAACATTCACAAAATATTGAGAAAGAACAGAGGATGAGCATCTATTGCAGGCCTACAGGAAAGAAACCATCCCACACAAGCAGCAGCGAAGGATGAAGACCACAGGCTGACCTTGGCTGAGAGAGGAGAGAGAGAGAAGAGAGATAGAGAGAGAGAGAGAGAGAGAGGATAGGAGAGAGAGAGAGAGAGGTGAGGGAGAGAGAGAGAGAGAGAGAGCGAGAGAGAGAGAGAGAGAGAGAGAGAGAGGAGAGAGAGAGAGCGAAGAATACATGCAAAGATCATGTCAAGATGAGGAACTGAATGTAAATAGGAAACAAGATTCCCCCAACGGAGTTTCCGACGCCTCAAGGGAAACATACGGTGCTGATCTGCCGGCTTAAAAACAAACAAAAAACCTTCACAAATATCTTTATTTCCCCACTCAGCACAGTGTTAGGCCACTCATAATATGCCATACAACGCATTGTGGTGTTGCTATGGGGAAAAGTGATAATACAAAAAAAATAATGATTAATCGTACACTTTCCGTTGTGTCTTCTAGTGTTGGCACTTGGTAGATGTGACCTTGATCTTGTCGTTACTGTCGCACTTGGCCTACTTTGGCTACTTTTCCCCGCTCAACTTCCAACATAAAATTTGAATGTTTGAAACTGACAGTTGTCTGCAACTGCATTTCCACGTTTTTTTATAGCTAATTTTATTAGCCTACGTGGTAGACCTTAGCCTGTGTAGGAGCCAACGTAACATTCGAGCTGTACATAGATGATTTTCTACAGTAAGGAGAATTCATGGTACAGTTCAGTCCCTCTTGTGTAAGACTATGACTCCGAAGGGGCGGGGGGGTGGGGCTCGAAAGGGGATGGGGGGGGGGGGGGGGGGGCTTTGCATCCGGCTCTGTGGCTGCAGCCAAGGGGGGTGGGCTGGGTGGGCTGGCCTTTGGGGACCTTCCAAAACCTCAACTATTCCTCCAAAGGCCAGATGTGTCCTCAAATCCCTTGACCGAGAGAGTGGGGTTGTACCTGGGCAAAATGGGGTTGTACCCCTGGGCAGGCATATCCCACTATAAATAGTTTATTCTCAATATATTCTCGCCAGCCCGCCAGAATTAGATCTGGCCCCCTCTCTGCTATCTGGCAGTCATGGTCGGAACAACGACTGACTGGCATACGGCATGAAGACATCAGGACAGGCATATCTGCTTCAGAACACGAACTACCATCGGTGACCTGATATCACGAATGGGACGAATATTGTTTTTACACAACCCATACACTTATCGTGATGAACTACTAACTAACCATTGACTACTACTTACCTCACCATTGTGACACTAACTACCATCGTGACCTAATCACAGAATGGTACGTTTGTATTTACACAACACCATACACTTAGA
>CM065685.1:7083797-7089534 GCA_017654935.2 Phymorhynchus buccinoides | reverse complement strand
TTTGGTTCTGCTGTTGGTGTTTTTTCTTCATTATACTGAGCGATTTAATGCTCCCAAAAAATAGACGATTTTGACAAAAAAACAGATGCTTGTGGAAAAAGAAAAGACCATCTAACCCTAACCCTAACCCTATCCCTAACCCTATCCGTAACCCTATCCCTACACGGAAAGAACCGAGAAATAGAGCAGGAGGGTGTACATCTACATATTTGTCGAGAAATCGATGTACAAAGCCATGCACTTATAGCCTACTATTTTTTTGGCTGGAACCATTCCGTTTTTTTTGGTTGATAAATTTTAAGTCTTATACTGATCATAATGTTTTCTGTTTTGATTTCCTGTAAATATGTTATGTTTGCATAGATTTGTGCATCCATTTTTGTATTTGTCAGCTTATTCTTTAACCCTCAATAAAGATGATTTTGACTTGACTTGACTTGACTTGACTATTTCTGTTATTTTCCACTTGAAAATAAATTATATTCACATGTTCTTTTCTAACGACAAGATAACTCAATTCGGTTTTCTGTATATTAATAAGGAATCTTGTCTCTATCATCAAAATTTTAAATATCAGTTTATGCCAACATTCCATTATGTCTGTTTTTTGCAGACACTGTCACAATTATTAACTGAGTAATCAATGAAGAGTTCGTATCTCCGAAGCAAGTTACTTTGTTTTTGGATTTTGTTGTTGTTGTTTTTGTTGTTGTGTTTATGGTTTGTGTTAACTAAGTTGCAGAAGCAAATTCTGACGATAGTAAAACATATAAGGAGAAAGACTGTCTGCCTAACCTGGGTTTGGACCATTAACCACCACCCCCTCGCCTTCTCTTTTCTCCCCAGTTCAGCCGAGAAGGCCCATTTTGCCCTGTTGTGTTTTTTTCTTTTTCAGGCATGGTAATCTTTTGAGAAGAGTAGTATGTAGCCTATATCTTGTTAACGTTTGACCTTGACACGTGCTCAAGGTCGTATGCAACCGAGGTCAAGGTCAAAGATGACTGACACTAAAAGGTCATATACCCGCAAGGTCATGAACTTGTCCCTGGGTTGTTTTCCCTTTGATGATAAGTGATATGTAAGCGGTGGTGATTGATCTTTGCAAGAAGGGATGTTTTGTGGGAGATATTCCCAATATATGTTTTATTCACAACTTACTCAGGGAACTGACTTTGCAGTGAGGCAAGACTACTACTTAGGGTGAAAAATACGACAACAACTCACATAATAGTCATTAGAAAAAAAGAGACTGATATAGAGTGTTGCATCTGTAGCCTACTGGTGAATGTGAGTGTAAGAATAAGTAGGCACACACACACACACACACACACACACACAAACACACACATGAGCGCACCAACAAATTGTTTTCTGAGGAGGGCGTTGAAGTTTAACAATAAGAAGATCTGGGCATATGAATATAAAGCAATGGTCCACTCCATACTGGAGTACGCTAGCCTGGCATGGGACCCCCACAACAAAGGCAGCATTGATGCTATTGAAAGGGCCCAGAGCCAAGCTGCAAATTGGTGGCCTGCATTACCGGCAGACAACCAGAACCACAGATCTACTGAAAAGCCTGAAATGGAACAACCTCCCTCAGCAAGCCAGTCAGTCAAACAAATCACTTAGCCTGTTGCGGGTGAGCCTTGGTGTGCTGGAGAATTGTGCCTGACACATCTACTGAATCCTATTCTAGATTTAAAACGTTACATGCAAGTTATTCAATATAATTGTTTTTACCATATTTGGTCATTTTTGTCATCGCTTCCAGTTGGCACTTCCGGTTTTATAACGAAAGTATTGCCATGTTACTCTTTAGTAAACAATGAAAAAATGAAAGTATTCCGTGCAGCCATTTCCAAGTTATTGAAGATTAAATTTTTGCCAAAATTTGCCATTTGGTGGCCATATTTCGGCCACATTTTGGCCAATCGGTTTAATATTGGAAATCTAGCATTAGAATAGTGTCCTGCCATTTTCCTGCGACGTTCAGCGAAATCAGATGAAAAACTAAATTCCATATACGGGAATTAGTGCAAGTGACACAACCAAATTTACATGCATTTGAATAACTTCCAAACATTTTAACATATCGTCAACAAACTCCTTTCTGACCTGTGTCAGAGTAAGGGCTACAAACTCCAATAGTTGTGATATCCCGTCCAGTTTTAGCTACTCTGTGAGCCAAATAAAAGCTGAATGGGGCACTTCCGGTTCGTACTGCCGTTTCCGTTTTATACTGCAAATCTACCATTTAGTCAATTCTGAAAATATGAACGAAATCCATTCAGCCGTTTTTTTAGATATTCAAGATTAACATGTTGCCGATTTCACGTTTTTCCGGCCATATTTTGCCGAAAAACCGGCGAAATCATTTAATATTACAAAGTTACATACCCATAAGGTCCTGCAACGTTTCTGAAAATGTCAGCCAAATCAGACAAAAAAAGGGGAAGAAAAAATAATAATAATTAGCATTTATAGCACCTAATCTTAAAAAGCCCTAAGTGCTTACAAAATAACAAATGAATAAGCCAGCAAGCAATATAAATAAATAAACAACAAAAAATATATTATACACCAACGCACATGCACACGCTCGCTCGCATGCACTAAGCACAGACACAGACACACACACACACACACACGAACGCACACACGCATACACACACACACACACACCAACGCACTACACGCATACACACACACACACACACACACCACAACACACACACGCACAAACAACACACTGGCACACAAACACATGCAGATGGAAGGGGCACAGTACTTTGAAAAGAAATATAGCAGGCTATGATTTGTAGAGTAGTTTTGAAAGAAAATTTAAATGAAGAAAGGGATTCGGCAGAACGAAGAGGTAAAGGGAGTCTATTCCAAGTGGAGGGGGCCTGGAAAGAGAAGGAGCGTTCGCCAAAGGTCCTAGTGCAGCAACAAGGGATCTGGAGGAGAAAAGTGCCAGAGGATGAGCTTAACTGTCTAAGAGGTGTGTAGAGATCAGTGAAATAAGAAAGAGCCAGACCATTCAGGGATTTGTAAGGGGAAGCAACAGGCCAGTGAGGAGTGAGTTAAATTAAGGGCACACAGTACCCATCAAAGCCAACTGCCTTGCTCTGCGGAAAACAGCACGGATGAAGACTACCAAAAACTACTTCAATAATAAAGGCAGTCACTGGTTTGTTCTTACACACTTTTACCACAACCAACACACAGCTATGCCGTTGTTGCCATAGTTGATTTTGATGGGAGTTGAGTACTCTTTAAAATGGACAGTTAACCACCTTAGCATTGTTGATTTCGTTTATTTTAGGGACAGATTCATGCTTTTGTCCAGTAGGTTCCAAGATGGTATAATGTGATAAATACGCGTGAACTGAACTGGGGTGCATAACCATTTCTGTTTAATCTTTGTTTACATTTGATCAGTTATATTTTTCGTGACAGTCACTACTGACAGTGTGAACACTGTTGTGAATACTGCACACACTGTCATCCCATCAGCCGTCATTGAATCCTGCCCTGGTGTGGAGCATCTCCTGTCACAAAGCATCACCAACTTCACCATATTTCAAACCAACGCATCGAATTGTGAGAGCCAAGAGTTACCGTACACTGCACGCCAGGGAGTAATGCACGGACTATGTAACCACGTCACCCCTTTCTGTAAAGTTCACATGCAAGTTGCAAGGGGAAGCTACGTCCGAGCACGTGTACAACGCCGGTCGTATGACTGCCTGACTAGTCAGTGGCGAATTATAATCTTACCTTTGAGAAAATACAACTACTTGAGGTGATAAGTTTCTTCTCGGGTGTGATTTTCATGATCGGGAGGAGAGTTTTGTTGATGCAGTCATGAAATCGAATGCTGATTGTAAGCACAGGCATTCCGGGTATTGACGTTGAAATCAAGGCTGTTATCTACAGTAATTTCGTCATGAAACACGTAGTCAAACATTCCAGATGGCTGCTCATACCATATCTGATAAGCAAACCTTGTAATACTCATATTATGCGCTATACGGATGACTCACAAATCAATCAAATATTCATCATAAGTATTAAGAAAGCATCACAATTTCAGGTGTCATCTTGCTATACATATCCTCGTGTATGGTTAAAGTACTCAACAGATGCAGGCAAGGAAGAAAGAGGAAAGATCTGTTATAATATTAGTTCATTGTCTACAATCATCAACACCTCCCATATCGAGATCATGCTGTATCACTCAAATTCCCAGCATGGGGGTATGGCATTGCTAGTGTCTGTGCTTCCAGTGATGACAGAGTTTGTCAAGTTACCGAGTGGTTTCTTCAACTGTTCTCACCACCACTATTCTGATTTGGATCCTCACCTGCATTGCAATCACTATACACAGTGCGAAGATGGACGGGATGAAACAGGCAAGTGCCCCTTCAGCAGTGCTGATTGTAATGGAATGGTGGCATCACACAAAAAATGTTTTACATTGGTTGATAAAGGAAGAGCTTTTGTGCCCATTGCCATGTCTAATAACGAGTGCCATCAAATAGACCAACGGCTTGCATCTTTAAAAACAACGCGAGAAAAACTCGATTTTCGAACATTATTGTCAAACTACATCACGTTTAGGGTGGTGATAGGTTTGCGTTCAGGCTGGCGTTACGTGCCGTTTGTTTACAGTAAGTTTCTTGCATGGCTTGACGGTACATTGGTTTACAACATGGGCCACTTCCATGTAAGCGAAGACTTGTTTAAATCAAGGAATCTTCAAAGCACATACATCACTCATGAAATGATTAGAAAGCCAGATTATCGTAAATGGGAGAGATTAATTGTATGTGAACATAAATTACAGTCCCATGAACACTCTTACACCCAGTTGTCATTTCCAGAGGTATGGTGGTCTAAATGTTTCCATCAGTGCACACGTCAGGGTTTGTCTTTCTGCTCTTCAAATGCTATCACCCACACGTTTCTGTTGAAGGACGCCAAGAGTCAATGTAACAAAAAGACAGATGTAAAACCCTACCGTTTGTCCAATGCGAGTTGTGAACTGAATGGCCGCAAGCATTGTGAAAGCAAACAATACAACTACGTACAATATATGTGTGATGATGACACAACAGTAGTGCACCATACTTTACTTTGCGATTTCAGACCCGACTGCACAGATGGAAAAGACGAATCATTCTGTGAAATATCATGTGACGGTTTTCGGTGTTCGAACGGTCAGTGTGTGCCATACAGTCAACGATGCAATCAGTTCTCAGATTGTATGGACGACTCGGATGAAGTTAGATGCAGCGACGATGACACATATGTCACTCCTGTGAAAGACAAATACGTGAAGCAATACCCAGCTTTCGTGAATCTTGACGGGACGGGTTATTTCACCCAACAGCGGATGACATCTCACGACTCCTGCCCCCCTAGTCATTACCGTTGTACGTCCGAGTGGCTCTACTGTCTGCCTGTCTACACCAGATGTAACGGATTTAACGACTGTGTGTATGGAGAGGATGAACATGAGTGTGAGACAATGAAGTGTCCTGGCTTCTACCAATGTCGGTCTTCTGCAATATGTGTGCATCCAGATCACCTGTGTGATGGCTGGGGTCAGTGTCCACAACGTGATGACGAATTGATGTGTGACAGGAGCTGCCCCGAAGGATGCCAATGTCAAGGTCATGTTTTCACGTGCTCACAACCTTTCATGTCAAGTCAATTTCCAAATCTACGT
>CM065685.1:7073797-7078797 GCA_017654935.2 Phymorhynchus buccinoides | reverse complement strand
TCCTAAAATACAGCTTTATGTATGGTAAGAAAGGCAATAACGGAAAAATGGAATTAACCGAGAAATGCAGGGGGGTGGGGGCACAATGCGTTGTTAACAACAAAGCAGTAAAACGAAAGCCACTGTACAGGTCACACCATTATACTTCACTTCTTTTCAATAACATATGGCCAATAACATACACTTTCCTCTGCTTTTCGATAATAAAAAAGGTCCAAATCACAATCTGTCCTGTTCAAAGTGTTAAACCCTTTCAATGGAGCTGATCACTTACTTTATGACACTGCATTTCTGTCAGTCATTCTTTCTCACACTGTCATTGGCTAGGCAATAAATTACTCTAGTATGCATGTCTGCAGTTTTTGGCGCATGAAACAAAACTCACACATGCTGTTGAGAGAAGATAGCATTGTGTCCAAGAGAAATACTATTTCATTGCGCTGACAAATAATCTCAACGCGGCGAGCAAAGGCAAGACGGAGAATCGACTCTCTCTCTCTCTCTCTCTCTCTCTCTCTCTCTCTCTCTCTCTCTCTCTCTCTCTCTCTCTCTCTCTCTCTCTCTCTCTCTCTCTCTCTTTTGTCAAATAAAGTTTTCCAGTGTCCAGTGTCCAGTCTCTCTCTCTCTCTCTCTCTCTCTCTCTCTCTCTCTCTCTCTCTCTCTCTCTCTCTCTCTCTCTCTCTCTCTCTCTCTCTCTCTTAATAGGCATCGCCTAAAATATTTATCCTTGTTAAATAAAGTGTTTCAGTGTTCAGTGTTCAGTGTTCTCTCTCTCTCTCTCTCTCTCTCTCTCTCTCTCTCTCTCTCTCTCTCTCTCTCTCTCTCTCTCTCTCTCTCTCTCTCTCTCTCTCTCCTGTTTAAGTGAGTAATGTTTTCAACATTTTCTGGTATATTGCTTGCCAAATTTTGCATGATTTTTTTCGGCCTATTCTGAATGTACTTTGATTTATGTTATTTTTCTTATTTGATATCGCCCCTACCCCACTGTTCCGTTTGACATGGGCAGATGGCCCAGTTCATTAAATCGTTGTTCATTGTTCATCTCTCTCTCTCTCTCTCTCTCTCTCTCTCTCTCTCTCTCTCTCTCTCTCTCTCTCTCTCTCTCTCTCTCTCTCTCTCAAACTAAGTTTAAATTACGCATGGGAAGAATCTTGTAGGAAAGGTAAAAGAGGTGTAATTTCGATATTAAAATCACTGAAAAGACTTAATTGCATTGATTGTTCTATTTTTGGGAAATTGTTCGATTCACAGATAGAACCCATTTTGACATATGGATCCGAAGTATGGGGATTATTCACTAATTCATGTGTTGAAAAAGTTCATACGTATGCCATCAAACGTTTTCTACATGTCCCGATTCACTCGTCCAATACATTTTTATATGGAGAAACGGGTAGATACCCTATGTACATTAGAACATTCGTTAAGTGTATAAAATATTGGCTAAAATTACTGAGGCTTCCTCAAACGCGTTTATGTAGACAGACTTACGATATGATGCTTCTTCAGTTAGATAACTTAAATAGAGAAAATTGGGCATTCAGGATTAAAAAAGTTCTTTTCGTTCACGGCTTTGGTATTGTTTGGGTGTCTCAAGGGGTTGGAAATGAGCATCAATTTATATCGGAATTTAAGGATAGATTGATTTGCTCTTTTAAACAGAATTGGCACGCTGACATGGAAAGCAATGACAAATATCGATGGTTTTATTCATTTAAAAATATTTTTCAATGTGAAATTTATTTAAAGGTTATAACTGATAAATGGCAACGAGCTAACTATGCCAGATTTAGGCTACGTGCTCTCGGTTTTAATGCCAACAGACGATGGTTTCAGTTTGAGACATCTACTGAAAGCCCGTGTTTTTTGTGTGGAGCAAACATAGAGGACGAAAAGCATTTTCTTTTTCAATGTCAAGCCTTTAGTGACATCAGAGAAAAAAACGTGTTTTTTAAGTCGGAAATGGCAAAGAGAAACGATGTTTCTGCTATTCTATCGTCCGACGACGAAAACACAGTTAAATATTTGGCTAAATTTATTACGGAAGCCCTAAGAATAAGACATAACATAATACATCAACAGTCGGTTGTTTAAATCCATGTCTTGCTATTCCATGTCTGTCGTGTGATGGAATGCTTATGTATATTACTTGACTAGTGTGGATGGTCGCGAGCCAACTTCTTTTATGTCATTATATGCTTTGTTTAATTATAATATGATTCCCTTTTTCCTTTTCTTTTGCTCAAGGATCTAATGGCAAACGGATTATTTTTATTTGAATGTATTGCTTTTTGTTGTTGTTTTCCTTATGTTTTGATATGATTTACTGTTCTGCTTAATGAAACACTGTTACCATCCCCCCTTGTCAATAGACCCCTCCCGGGGTAATGACAATAAACAAGTGTCAGTGTCAGTGTCAGTGTCTCTCTCTCTCACTCTCTCTCTCTCTCTCTCTCTCTCTCTCTCTCTCTCTCTCTCTCTCTCTCTCTCTCTCTCTCTCTCTCTCTCTCTCTCTCTCTCTCTCTCTCTCTCTCTCTCTCTCTCTCAAAAACTCGGACTGTGACACACCGTCGCTGGCTCGTTGTCCACCAACCTGTCGGTGCTTTGCGTGCATTTTGTTCAATATTGTGATGACAAAAAAGGTTGCATGGGTTGATGCGGGGTGTGTGTGTGTGTGTGTGTGTGTGTGTGAAGTCAAGTCAAAATTTTATTTCCAGATGGGAACATTGTATAATAAAAACATGAATTTTTTCAACAGTGTGTGTGTGTGTGTGTGTGTGTGTGTGTGTGTGTGTGTGTGTGTGTGTGTGCATGTGTATGTGTGTGTGTGTGTATGTGTGTGTGTGTGTGTGTGTGTGTGTGTGGCATTGCATGACAATGCGCTACATTACATATTATTGCATAACATTCATTAAAATACTATTGTATTACACTATAATGCAAACACACACACATACACACACACACACACACACACACACACACACACACACACACACACACACACACACACACAATATCAAAAAAAAATCTAAACAAATACTACAATCCTGCACCAACCCTGCCTAGCTAGGGATTTTACCAATACGGGACCTAATTTATAAAATCACAGGTTGGTTTACAAGCCGCTTCTTGTATTAATTCGTGCCCAGGAGTGCTTGCCAAATCTTGTAATGACAGCTGAAATAGCAGTCAATCAGGTAGACCCCCAAAGTAGGGGTTTCCATTACCACCTGGGGGGCAATTTCTAACATAACTTTTTGACATCTCCAGGGTCCCCCCTTACCAAACATGTACGGTAGGGGAAGACGGGGTAAAAAGCGCATGGACGGGTAAGAAGCCCACCCCAATTATCTCATGAAATAAAGACAATTTCAGTCAAATTTGCCCATGAGACGAATGCTAGACATTAAACGCTCGTCTCATGTGCAAAATGAGACTGAAATTTGCTTCATTTCATGAGATAATTGGGGTGGGCTTCTTACCCGCCCATGCGCTTTTTACCCCGTCTTCCCCTATAGATTCGACGGTGGTCCGTTATCACGTGATTTATTAACGTGCTCCTTAGTATGAAGCATGGAACAAATGCCGACTAAGAAAATCAATGTAAGCAAGGAAATGCTCTTCTTTTAAATTTTCACCCAGCCATGTCTAACAATTGCTGAAATCTGTTTTTAAAAATAAGATTCAGTTCATCACTGTTGTATTGAAATACAGCGTGTGTGTGCATGCGCGCATGCACACTATGCAGCATATCATGATGTTATGTTTATTATAAGTTAATTTACTCCTAGGAACGCAGAAGAAGAAGAAGAAGTAGGGCCTATATATATAATACAACACCACCATTTTGCTTGATATCAACAGGGATGCAGGTCTACAGGGCGGAGGACTAAACTCCTGAAACTAGCATTCCTGAAATCCACCAAAATCGGAAAGGAAAGATTGTGAAAACCAGCTTGAAGTCTCTCATTCAGGCAACATAGGGGGGGGGGGGGGGGGGGGGGGGGGGGTTCTGCTCTTAAAAGACAAAGCCGGCCACAAGTCTTGGCACCCCCCAAACCGAAAGCCACACATTTTGGCACTCCAAAAACCGGAAGCCACAAGCTTTGGTACTCCAAAAACCGGGAAACCACAAGTTTTGGCACCCTCCAAAACTAAGCCACACGTTTTGGCACTCAAAAAAACCCGGAAGCCACAAGTTCAAGGACTCCCAAAACGGGAAGCCGCAAGTTTTGGCATTCCCAAAACCGGAAGCCACAAGTTTAAGCACAATAAAAACCGGAAGCCACAAGCTTACGCACTCCAAAAACCGGAAGCCACAAGTTCACGCACTCCAAAAACCAGATGCCACAAGTTTACGCACACCAAAAACCAGAAGCCACAAGTTTACGCACTCCAAAAACCGGAAGCCACAAGTTTACGCACACAATCCCCCCCCCCCCCCCCCCCCCCCCCCCCCCCCCCCCCCCCCCCCCCCCCCCCCCCCCCCCCCCCCAAAGCTACAAGTTTTTTGCACACAAAACCCCCTGGAGGCCACAAGTTTCGGCACTCCAAAAACCTAAAGCCCACACGTTTCGTCACCCCCAAGTCGGATTTCCGTTGTGTTCTGGAAACTTAGCGTTCCTGTATTCATTATCGATTATCGATCTGCTCGTTGTCTAGGAGCTGGAAGCCAATACCATCAGCCCTCTCATTTTCTTGAGTGCTGGCAAAGAACCGTGAAAACTGTTAACGATGATGAGAAAAGAGTGCACAGCAAATAAAATGCTCGCGTTGAAAGCAAGTAAAGTAAAACAATATGCGGCGATATCTTAAAGGCGGGTTTAGGGACAAAGGTGGCAGAGTGGTTAAGACGTTCACCTGCCAAATGTAATGCGTGACTGCAACGTGAGTGACCCGGGTTCCAATCCCGGCCTCGCCCTGTACGCACGTAAAAAACCCACGGCAGTTGAAAGTCGGTAAGAGCAGGGAGAAATCCCGCTGCCTGGTAAGGCCAA
>CM065685.1:7058797-7066297 GCA_017654935.2 Phymorhynchus buccinoides | reverse complement strand
ATCGCCATAATCACTCGTCGTCATCACCATCATTATCACTCATCGTCGTTATTGTGGGTTTTTTGTGTACGTGTAATAAAGCGTTTGTCAATTATCAATTCGGCTCTGGTGTCTGCTAGAGTGAAGCAGAGCGGCAGGAGGGGGTTCACTTGTTCATTCTCATCCCCCCCCCCCCCCCCCCCCCCCCCCCCCCCCCCCCCACCCCCCCCCCCCCCCCCCCCCCCCCCCCCACCCCCCCCCCCCCCCCACCCCCCCCCCCCCCCCCCCCCCCCCCCCCTGTTAACGTGACATTGTGTGAACAGACTTTAAATTAAATCAATCAATCAATCAATCAATCGCCTGCCTTAAAAAAAATCTTCTAAATATTTTTTTCTCCTCTGTGCTCCTCCGAAATTGGAATGTGTCGGTTGTACGCAGCGGGGAGACAACTGAAAACTGAAAACCGGACACATACGTACCTTACCCATTATGGCCATATGGCCTGGGAACGCAGAAGAAGAAGAAGAAGAAGAAGAAGAAGAAGAGTTAGGGTTAGGAAGAGGGATATGGTTCAGAGAGATTTTCCGAAAAGAGCAAAACATTTCTAAAGCCAATCAATAACTATTTTGAAGACATTATGAGTAAAAGTAAGGTAGATATCCACAACAAAATTATCTCAGTCACGCCTATTATACCACTAATGCCACCATGGGAACAAAGAAAGGCACACTTTAATATAGAATATACCAGTTACAACAAAGATGAAGAGGTCAATTATTACAAATATTAGTTTCTGACGCTCGACGCTCGACGTTCTGACGCTCGACGTCATTAATAGATTCAAAATAATTATTCAAATCATCTACTGTTCACTGATGGTTCAGTCTTAGATACGTAAGACAGTTAGTTAGTTAGTTAGTTAGTTAGTCTGTTATAGTCCCGTCAACAGCTATGGTTATCTCAGGACTGTCACCACATAAAGTTCGACCACGTATAGCAAAACACAAATCCATGAATCTTAACAACGTGCAAAACCACGTCAGACAGTGGGGCATGTTTTGTTATACCATCATTTAAAATTGAAAAGTCATATTATTCAGGCAAAGGTATCTCAACATTTACTTCTGAATTATACTCAATAATGCGAGCTTTATCATTTGTTTGTGCCCTACCTTATTCCATTATTATAACCTTATTTTGTGTGGATTCAAAATCAGTTTTACAAACTCTGACGCAAAATAACAGTAACATTCGTAACGATGTTGTCTTTGAATCATTGTATTATTACAAAAGGTATTGGTATTGATTTTTGCTGGGTGCCATCTCATTGTGAGCTCTTTTGGAATGCGATTGCTGATAAAGTATTGCTACAAAAGGTATTGGTATTGATTTTTGCTGGGTGGCATCTCATTGTGGGCTCTTTTGGAAAGAGGTTGCTGATAGAGTTGCTAAAAGAGGGGCCTTCAATAACACTAACGGATTTTTAGAAAAGAAATTGGTATTGTCAACACATGAAATGTAGGCCTACTCTTTGTTGGAAACATCCATGGGTATCAACCCACCTGACGTTAGACCTAATATTTTGATGCATAGAAGATCCATAGTTAGTTGAGTGTACAATGTACGTCCAAATTCATGGAAAACTAAATACATAAAAAATAATTGTCTCTGCACTCAGAGATTATCAAATCATCATTTACTATTAGAATGCCCAAAAGTTGCTCTCTAAACACCGAATGTTCAATATGGACTTTTTTCATAAGCATAATAATACCAAGGATATTTTTTAAGTGATGCAGAAACTGACATTGCTTTAACTGCGAAACGAATGCTGTCCACGCCCTATTAGAAGCTTGCTGTAGATATTTTGCTTTGTTTGTTGTTGTTGTTGTTATTGTTGTTGTTTTCAAGCTTGCATGTATTCTTTTCATTGGTTCGATTTTTGCATGTTGTCTAAAACCACTATTCGTGTGAAAAGACCTTAAATTAAAGATTCACTCATTCATTCAGAGATTGACGGGGACATAAGACAGACAAACCTCTTCAGTGATGTTTTGTTTTAACACAGTCGTTGCATAACCAGTACCTGGGCCGGTTTTCGCCCGGAGTCCGGGAAGCTGCGTCGGTTCTGGGTTAGTGGGCAGCCCCCGGGAAAACAAAATGCAAACTAGGGGTTATTACGACAAACATCGAGTCCTTTTCGTATGTTTAACCCTTGTGTAAGTTACATGCTTGGGGTAGAGGCGGTGAGGGGGGGGGGGGGGGGGGGGGTTCTGAAACCAGGAAACATCCCTTAGATCCGAGACCCTGAGTACATTTAGTTCACGTTCCATGTCTACCTACCTAAAGGTCTGTGTACACGTTAACATTATTCACGAGATATTTTTATTTCCCCATGGTAACACGGTGATAGCCAACTCTTAATATGACTGACAGCTCACTGTGTTACCATGGGGAAATAGGAATACCTTGTGAATAGCGTTAACGTGTACACATAACTTAATACGACTTACAGTTCACTGTGTTGCCGCGGGGAAACAGAAATATCTTGTGAATAGTGTTAACGTGTACACATACCTTAATATGACTTACAGCTCACTGTGTTGCCAGGGGGAAATAGAAATGTCTTGTGAATAGTGTTAACGTGTACACATACCTTAATATGACTTACAGCTCACTGTGTTGCCAGGGGGAAACAGAAATATCTTGTGAATAGTGTTAACGTGTACACATACCTTAATATGACTTACAGCTCACTGTGTTGCCAGGGGGAAATAGAAATGTCTTGTGAATAGTGTTAACGTGTACACAGACCTTAAACTATCAAGGCCAAGTTCGCAAAATGGTTGTTGAGCAAAGGTCAAGATCACTGGAGCAGAAAGCGTAGCTGGTGATATGACATCTAAACACTCTAAATATACGAACGAACCTACCCGAAGTGACCCTGTCTACAAAAAATGTTTTTCAATATATCCCGCCAGTTTGTCCAAGGCTTCATGGGATCGGTCAAACACCAGGCTTTCAACAGGGTGAAACGAGAAGAATCCGTGAGACATGCCGGAATAAAAATCCACCTCCGTCGCCACCCCGGCTTCCCGCAATCGCTCCGCGTACAACAGACCGTCGTCTCTTAAGATGTCGATGTTGGCGATGATGAGGTAGGCTGGGGGTACGCGTGAAAGGTCTTTAGCTAGAAGAGGCGCGAAGTAGGGATCCAGAAATACGGACTTTGTTTCAGGCGAAAGTTTGATGACATTCTCAGATTCTGCCCGAACTGATTCAACATTCGACAACTTTTGCCCACCTGGCAGGCGACTGTAGTTGAGGTAGGATGCGATCAGAGGGTCTTGGAGGATGTCGGAGGAGTGACCGTTGAATTCGACCTTGGCTTGGTTCTGGGCAAGGTCAGGGTCACCCGCGTATACCAGCATCATGAGGACAGCCGAGTGCTTGGTGAGCAGGCCTTTGTTGCTGAAGTTCGTGTAGGACGGGGTGTTCAGATCCAGCATCTGTAGAGCAGGGTAGATCAGCGCCTGAAAGGATGCATGAAGATGAACAGTCTCTTAAAAGCATACCAAAAAACGAGAGTTAAACACAAGAAGGTAGTATCAATCTCCTCGAGATTCATAGTATCTCGAGAATAAAGAAGAATGAGTGTCATCACGCTAAGTGTATGGGTTGTGTAAAACAAAAGTCCCATTCTGATATCAGGTCACCGATGGTAGTTAGTGTCATCACTGGTAGATGGTAGTTAGTGTCATCACTGGTAGATGGTAGTTAGTTAGTGTCATCACTGGTAGATGGTAGTTAGTGTCATCACTGGTAGATGGTAGTTAGTTAGTGTCATCACTGGTAGATGGTAGTTAGTTAGTGTCATCACTGGTAGATGGTAGTTAGTTAGTGTCATCACTGGTAGATGGTAGTTAGTTAGTGTCATCACTGGTAGATGGTAGTTAGTTAGTGTCATCACTGGTAGATGGTAGTTAGTTAGTGTCATCACTGGTAGATGGTAGTTAGTTAGTGTCATCACTGGTAGATGGTAGTTAGTTAGTGTCATCACGCTAAGTGTATGGGTTGTGTAAAACAAACGTCCCATTCTGATATTAGGTCATCGATGGTAGTTAGTGTCATCACTGGTAGGTAGTTAGTAGTCAATGGTAGTTAGTTAGTGTCATCACGCTAAGTGTATGGGTTGTGTAAAACAAACGTCCCATTCTGATATCAGGTCACCGATGGTAGTTAGTGTTCTGAAGCAGATATGCATGTCCTCATGTCCTCATGCGTATGCCAGTCAGTCGTTTCCGACCATGACTGCCAGATAGCAGAGGGGCCAGATACTATTCTGGCGGGCTGGGCGAGAATATATTTATAGTGGATATGCCTTGCCCAGGGTACAACCCCACTCTCTCGGTCAAAGGGATTTGAGGACACAGCTGGCCGTTGAGGAAGGTCCCCAAAGGCCAGCCCACCCCTTTTGGCTGCAGCACCAGAGCCGGTGCAAAGCCCCCCCCCCCCCCCCCCTTCGAGAGTCATAGTCTTCCACAAGAGACTGAACTGTACCATGATTCTCCATTACTGTAGAAAATCATCTATTGTACAGCTCTCATGTTACTGTTGGCTCCTACTACAGGCTAATGTCTACCACGTAGGCCTAATAAAATTAGCTATAAAACAAACGTGGAAATGCAGTTGCCAGACAACTGTCAGTTTCAACATTCAAATTTAGTTGGAAGTTGAGACGGGAAAGTAGGCCAAAGTAGGCCAAGTGCGACAGTAACGACAAGATCAAGGTCACATCTTACCAAGTGCCAACACTAGAAGACACAACGGAAAGTGTACGCTTTAACATTATTTTTTTTTTAATATCACTATTTCCCCATAGCAACACAATGCGTTGTATGTCATATTATGAGTGGCCTAACACTGTGCTGACGTGGGGAAATAAAGATATTTTGTGAATGGTTTTTTGTTTGTTTTTAAGCCGGAGATCAGAACCGTATGTTTCCTTGAGGCGTCGGAAACTCCGTTTGGGGAATCTTGTTTCCTATTTTACATTCAGTTCCTCATCTTTACATTGATCTTTGCATGTATTCTCTCTCTCTCTCTCTCTCTCTCTCTCTCTCTCTCTCTCTCTCTCTCTCTCTCTCTCTCTCTCTCTCTCTCCCTCCCTCCCTCTCTCTCTCTCTCTCTCTCTCTCTCTCTCTCTCTCTCTCTCTCTCTCTCTCTCTCTCTCTCTCTCTCTCTCTCCTGGCAAGTCCGCCTGTGGTTATTCATCCTTCGCTGCTGCTTGTGATTGGATGGTTTCTTTCCTGTAGGCCTGCAATAAGAGTGCTCATTCCTCTGTTTCTTTCTCAATATTTTGTGAATGTTGTTAACGTGTACACAGACCTTTAGCATGCCTGGACGGGAGATCCACACGCAACAGACTGATCCCTAGCCTAGCCTAGCCGCAGAAAATTGGGCCGTTCATGTTTGAGCAAGGCTTCTTGTAATATTGAAGACACAATATTATAGCCCCAATTTACCAGAATAGTATTTACGTTTTTTTGGTTACCTGTGGATCATTGTTAAATACACATAAGTTACTATAGAACAAGAAAAAAAACCTTAACGAAAAGAACTAGACACCTGGAATTTGAGTGGAGGCAGTGTTGATGCCAGGTCTTCCTGGGAAAGTCTGAGAGACACGGCTGCTGCCAGGTTACCTCCTGCACTGTCACCTGTGTATACACATGTATGTACATTTATATATGCATACAGAATGACAGACAGACACATACACACACTTGCATGGGCGCCAACACACACCCCACACACACTCACTTGGAGGGCAGGATGAAAAAAAGCCTTGTCAGCTTATTCTTTAACCCTCAATAAAGATCATTTTGGCTTGACTTGCCTTGACTCACTCGCTCACTCAAGCCATGACATGGACCACTGGAATAGAGTATGTTGTTGCTGTTGTTGTTGTTCCCTGGCTTAAAGACTCCAGGGATCATCTCGACAGCCGAAGCATTTGAACACTATGGTAGAAATGCAGCAGCTATAGGGATGAAAACATTAACGTGCATGACCGTTTTTGATTACCCCGCCACGTGCTCAGCCACACTCCGACTTCGGGGGACGAATAGAGTATAAAACAAGCATGCTACATTTTAATACCTACCATAGCATAATACAATTTTGTGGCTTTGCCCCCCCCACCGTTCCCCAATTTTAAAATAATAAATCCAGGTGTCAATTTTGTGCAGTGCAGTAAGGTGATAGAACTGCATCACTAGTATTGTGTGCAATACAGGTCAATGTTGCTATGCCTGCTATAGCAATACGGTGTGGATCTATCCCCAAGGACTGTGTCTGTGTCATCACGTGCACTGTGGCTCCCACACGATATAATAAATGCATTACAATACAATATAATACGAAATGATAAAATACAATACAATACAATAAAATACAATACGATACGATACAATACAATGAAATACAATATGGTACGATACAATACAATACAATGCAATATGATACGATACAATACAATACAATGCAATACAATACAATACAATACAATGCAATACAATACAATACAATGCAATACAATACAATACAATACAATACAATACAATACAATCATACAATACAATACAATACAATACAATACAATACAATGCAATACGATACCATACAATACAATAAAATACGATATGATACAATACAATACAATGCAATACGATACGATACAATACAATCCAATGCAATACGATACGATACAATACAATACAATGCAATACGATACGATACAATGCAATACGATACGATACAATACAATACAATGCAATGCAATACAATGCAATACAATACGATACGATACAATACAATACAATACAATACAATACAATGCAATACAATACAATACGAATACAATGCAATACAATGCAATACGATACGATACAATACAATACAATACAATACAATACAATGCAATGCAATACAATGCAATACAATACGATACGATACAATACAATACAATATAATACAATACAATACAATGCAATATGATACGATACAATACAATAAAATACGATATGATACAATACAATGCAATGCAATACAATACAATGCAATACAATACAATGCAATACAATACAATGCAATACAGTACAATACAATATAATACGATACAATATAATATCGGGATGGGGACTTAAAGCTAGTCTGACCCGTGCGCTTTACGCACGTAAAAATCCCACGGCAGTTGAACGTCGGTAAGAGCAGGGAGAAATCCCGCTGCCTGGTATGACCAAATTGATAGCTAGGTTTTCCAAGTGTGCCCACACCCCCTCCTCACCCTGTGCCCCCCCCCCCCCATTTTTTTTAAAAAAATGGGTAGGCGCTGCACTTGCGGCGACGCGCTCTCCGGGGGAGAGCAGCCCGAATTGCACAGAGATAAGTCTCTGTGACTAGAATATGCCAAATACAAATACTAAAAATCACATGCGCTGTGGCTCTCACACAATGCAA
>CM065685.1:7013797-7056297 GCA_017654935.2 Phymorhynchus buccinoides | reverse complement strand
ATGCGTGTGTGTGTGTGTGTGTGTGTGTGTGTGTGTGTGTGTGTGTGTGTGTGTGTCTGTGTGTGGTGTGTGTGTGTGTGTGTGTGTGTGTGTGTGTGTGTGTGTGTGTGTTTGTGTATGTGTGTGTGTGCGTGTGTCTGTGTGATAAAAGAAACATAAGCAAAGCAATGGTCATTCCTAACTTTACGTCAGTGTTGTTGCTATGTAGGGTCATCATTGTACGTCATTATTTTGTTTGTTTACGTGTGACTCTCTTTACCAGTGTGTGTCATTCCTGAAGAAGAGAGGACACCCTCTCGAAAGCTTGAATTAAAATTGGAACGACCACGGATTTGTTGTAGTTTTCTTTATTTTTGTGTTATATATATATATATATATGTGTGTGTGTGCGTGTGTGTGTGCGTGCGCGAGCGTGTATGTGTGTGTGTGTGCGCGCGCGCGCGCGTGTGTGTGTGTGTATGTGCGTGTGTGTGTGCGTGTGTGTGTGTTTTAAATTTTTGTTGTCTTATTTAAGTTGTCTTCCTAAACATTACTTGTGTCGTGTCTTATTATTTATTATTTATAAAATGTGCATGCCAGGCAGCGAATTTCTTTGCTTTTTTGTGAAGACAATAAAATTATTGTATTGACTTGAATTGATTCCCATAGACTACCGTTTAAAGCTTATCAATTTCTAAAGAGTTTAGATGACAATGGCCAAAAGACATGGGTGACCAGGGTGCGTGAATGTCCATGTAGATATGGGTTTGCATATATGTATGGTATAACCAAGGTGTTCAATGTATTCCAGGTTTCCTGAACACTTTCAAAACTAGAAGTATCGATTGTAAATGGCAAAACTGGTCTGATCATGTGCAAAATAGCGACCGATTTTTAGAGTATTGAATGCTTAAATCTAGCCATGATGTAGAACCGTATTTATATTGGTGTCTATGAATAGTTATGTAAGAAGTGAACTCACGAAAATCAGATTTGGAGTTTCTGACATTGCTTGTTATCGTTTTAGATACATATCAAGATCGCCTAACAATATATTAATGTCGTTCATGTCATGATGTTGATGAAAACGAAATCCACATGTTATGTTGCCCAGCTTTACATCATGTAGGCTAAGCGTACAGCGTGTACAAACCTAAAACCCTTTCACCGCCAATGTCGCATTTATGTACTACAATGGTTTAACACCCATGTCACTAAAAGACATACAAATCAGGGCCTGTTATCTGAAGACCCTATTTTCTTAATTTTGGGAGGTAAAGATAGGGCCTAATGTTCTACATGTCACAATAGACAGGAGGCTGAAACCTGTAGCTTCCAAAAAACAGAATTTGCTAAACCTTGCTGGGTAGAAGCAGGGAGAAAGCTTAGATTTGTTGTAGGGATGTTGGGGAACACAGCTGACCTTGTTGCCACCCTGGCATATGGTTAGTGTGGCCGCCATGACAGTTTTCAAAATGGCCGCTGCACAGATTTTGTCATATCTCCGGTTAGGTTGTAATTGGGATAAATTTGTGAAACTTGCGTCTATTTATATGTTTTTGTACACGAGGAATCCAATTATGATAGTTAAATCAACAAAATTCTATAAACGTTTTCATAAAAATGAAATATATATTTAAACATGTAAAAATTTAAGCGTTTTTGAGTTTAAGCAAAGCATTGGTTTGCATTGCTGCGGATTGTACATAATTGAATTGGAGATACTTGTTAGGGTGCTTAGGAAGGAAGCCTGCATGGATGACTTGTTGCTTGGACAAAACCTTGTTGCTTGGCTTCACTAGCATGCAGAACAATCCGCGTCTCTGCCTCCTCATGGTTTGCTCTCAATGCAGATACATCCCTTTCAGCTGAAGACCATACTTTGGTGGGTTCCTTGAAGCCTCCACTGAGGACAAGCTATTTCCCATCTTCATGTGAAAATGTCTCCTTCAGTTGTGAACACAGAAAGTTTGTCAGGCTTGCACGATTTTCCTGTAGGCTTATGAGCCGTTCCCAGTTTCCAATGTTCTGACCTCTGTGTTCAATTTGTTGTTTGATGCCCATGTTCTTCCTGTCAATTCTTTTGTTGCGGGTTCCTGCCTTGATTGACTGATCTTCATATCTGTCAAACACCAAATCTCTGAACATCATCTTGGTCTTGTCGCATTCTGGTCAATCCAGACTCCTTGTGGCTGTGTTTCTCATCGTCATCATCATCTTGTTTGGATGACAGATTGAACATTGCTTTGGTGTCCTCAGAAAGCTGGGCTCTTTCATTATAAGTCAAACACCACCTATCCCTTGCTGAGTCAGTCCGCGTGATTCCAATCAGGCCACCTGCAACCTTGCCAGCTCTGTTCACGTGCTCAAGTGCTTGGTCATCAGGGACTTGACTGAACTTGTGTGTTGTTTCCTTTGTTACAAAGTCACCTGCCATAAATCCCTGGTATACTTCTGGGGCTGTGAAAGGGAGCATCTTCATATCTGCCAGAAACACAACCCCCCATCTGGTATAATTGACATGGTCAAAAGAAGCAAACCATGGCAACATCTCTACAAATGAAGATAGGAACAGGAGCCAATCTCCTTCCCGGAGAGATCTTGTGAAGCGCATGGCGCAGCAGAATAGACACCAAATTCATGTAGCTTCTCCAGAACTGGAATGTGGGAGAATGGATGAAGTGCACATCAAACTCGTTCATGAGCTCTGATACTTGCCACACTTCTGAGAGCAAGTCATCCAGGGAGGCTTCCAGTTGTGGGTCTTCTTTGTCCTTGAAGCTCTGGGCAACATTCTCTGCTGCTGTAGTCAGACTTTGGTTGATGGACTTGCCTTGGTCTTGAGCCCAGTTTGTGAAGGAGACCCAAAGCAGTTTCCAAAGGGCTTCCAAAGTGAGCTTGTGAGCACGCACCACTCGGTTCCACACCTTTCCTTTGATGATGTTGAAGGCCGTGTTTTCTCCAAACACTCCACTTTCGATCCAGATGTCTGCTAGCCCAGAGGAATCCATGAACTGGCCAATCACTTTGGAAAAGTTCATCTGAATGTGGAACCCTCCCATCATTAAAACGAAGTCCTGACACTCGTTTCCTTTGCTCCACTGTAGTAGCTTTGCCTTGGAATACAGTTGCTCATCAAACGTCAGGACTGTGTGCTTTTCTCCAAGATGCTTTGTCATGGCTTGACATTTTCTCATCACTGTCCATATGGTGTCAAAGTCATGGGCAGGTGCGTTGATGATCGGCATGGGACTAACTTCTGTAACTGGTGGGTTCTGTTTTGACACCTGTTGATTGAAGCCACTCCATCCTGGAACATGTCGTCCATTTGGAACTTGCTAACGTGCCAGGATCCAGGCCATATCTGTTGAACTGGACTCTGATACCTTGTTTTGATCAGGCTTGTACCAGTCAGCTTCAATGGGGTTTGGGAACACTGGCTCTGGTTTTGCATTTCCCATGTGAGAATCCTCAAGATCATTGAAATCAGGTGGTACAGTGACTGTCTTTGAGGATCCAATTCTCACGCAGATGTCTGGCTTTGGCTCATGAGGAGCCTTTCTTCTGACAGCAGCATACTGTGTTGCATGGAACGTTCCCATTCCACTCAGTGATATTTTCCTTCGGCTGCTATCAGATCAGTAATTCCAGAAATCCTACATCGCATCATTCTGTCTCTGTGCGCAAGTTTAATGATTTTATTTGAAGTGTCTTGTTCTCATTACCTGACTTAGCTTGCAACTATGGATGTTTTCTTGACAAAACATGCACTTTGCCAGTTCACTGCGTCAATGTTTGATCTTAAGGACTTTTTCACAGGTGAATGTTCTACTTGTAAAAAAGATGAAAAGTCTGGTAAAATGTGACGCGGAAACAAGTAAAAAGCTAAACTTTACGCACTTACACTCATATTGTTGTATATTTGAGGCCAGATTCGTATTTCTTGCCCCCAAAAACATAGGTATTGACACCAGATTCATGTATCTACCCCAACTGAAAGTCAGATTGAAGGGAAATTAGACTTTTTTATCCGCCATTTTGTTTTCCAACATGGCGGCCAAACTAACCATATTACAGGGTGGCAACAGGGTCAGTTATGTTCCTCAGCATCCCTACAATGCATATAAACTTGTTGCCCGCTTCTACCCAGCAAGGTTTAGCATGTTCACCTTTCCCGTTTACAGCCACTCGACTACAAAGGAATTCTCAACATTGCAGATGATTTCGTTTCTCTACCCAGTTAAGTGTAATGATATTTTTTTGCTGAAAAAGTGGCTGGCGGCGAATGTCGATGTAGATTGAATTTACTATTGGCGTCAAGAAACAAAAAGGTGCTCGTGTCTAATCTTGCTCTATTTTTATACAAAGCGTTAATTTAAAACGATTATTTATCAATATACATTAGGATTGCTTGATTTATTTATTTGTTGTGCTTTTTATTAGTGTTGTCTCTATTGTGTACTGAATGATTGTATATTTATTTGATTGTGTTGCTGATGGTTTGTTAAATGTTTGTATTTTGATCCCCTTCAGGAAAGGAGCTTTGGCCTATTCTGATTAAAAACTTTCGCATTCGCATTCTCTCTCTCTCTCTCTCTCTCTCTCTCTCTCTCTCTCTCTCTCTCTCTCTCTCTCTCTCTGTCTGTGTGTTTCCTACACATACACGCACGTACGCATGCACCCCACCCACCCACCCACAAGCACAAGTACACACACACATACATATGCTCGCACAAGCTCATAGTCACACAAACACATCCACACACCCCACACACAAACACATACATTACCACCCACTCCCACCCACCCATAAACAACACATTATAATAAGCATACCTACACACTCGTACACACATCAGTGTGCCTGGGTGCGCACAAGAGGACAGACATAACAATAATCTTTGCTACTTACTCGATTGATATGACTACAATGTTCAGCTTCAGGGCCATGCGATAGCATGTGCCGTCGTATTGATCTGCAACATCAGCAACAACAACAACAACAACAGCAACAACAACAACAACAACAACAAACAACAACAACAACAATCAACGACAACAATAACAACAACAACAGCAACAACAACAGCAGCAACAACAACAGCAACAACAACAATAGCAACAACAATGAACAGCAACAACAACAACAACAACAACAACAACAACAACAGCAGCAACAACAACAACAACAACAGCAACAACAACAGCAACAACAACAACAGCAACAACAACAGCAACAACAACAACAACAAAAAGCAACAACAAACAACAACAGCAACAACAGCAACAACAACAACAACAACAACAACAAATCAGAGATTAAAACATGAGTACCTTCCATAAGTTCGTTCATCATTACATTACTTGGCTTACATGCGGTCTCCATCTATTCAATCAATTGTGTACATGTACATCTCGATGGCTTGGAGTCAAAAAACGGACTATCTTTAGAAGACAGTCCATTGACGTATTATTGAACATATTGTGAACCACTAATAACTTGTTTTTTTTAAAGATTACAGAAATATCAAAAGCATAATCCCCAGTTTACATTAATTTACAGTCTTTTTTAATACAAGTTCTTAGTTTTTTTGCAAATAACATCAATAACAATAAGTCAATGGACTATCTAAAGCCATCGATTTAAAGAGCACGGTATAAGCTTAGAGCTTGTTGTTGCTCTAACTGTCTTTCTGTTTGACTGTTTTGAAATGAATAAAGATTTGTTTTTATTAAACCACCTTCCATTATCATGCAAAGAAAAACGAAGACGACATTAAACATAACAGTCCCAAGATGGCAAGGCATTTAAATGATTGCCTATGACGACAGTATAGACAGACAGACAGACAGGCAGACAGGCAGACAGACAGACAGTATGACAGAAAGATTGAATGAAAAAAAAGACAAGAACAACAAAAAACAAATAAACACACAAAAAAAAGGAAATGAAAGAGAGAAGAAAAAAACAAAGAAAGCAAGAAAGACAAAAAGAAAGAAAGAAAGAAAAAGAAAGAAAGAAGGAAAGAAAGAAAACCCCCCCCCCCCCCCCCAATCCTTCCCCCCCCCCCCCATACACACACACACACACTCACTCCAAAAAAAACCACAAGAGAGAGAAAGAGAGATCGAGAGAGAGTGTAGGTGTGTAGGTGTGGTCGTGTGTGTGTGTTTGCACGCGTATGTGTGTACATGTGTATGCGTGTGTGTGTGTGTGTGTGTGGTGTGTGTGTGTGTGTGTGTGTTTGTGCGCGTGCATATATGTGCGCATATGTGTATGTATGTGTGAGGTGCTCGTGCGTGCGTGCGTGTGTGTGTGCGCGAGATTCGTGAAAGAAAAAAAAAAAACACCAACAAGGAAAGAAAGGCAACCAAAAAGGTTTTTGTTCTGTGTGCGACCTTCGGACCCTCGACCAAACAGTATCAAAAAATCAAATTGTTCATTGTGGACACTAAATGGAAGAAGAAGAAGAAGAAGAAGAAGAAGAAGAAGAAGAAGAAGAAGAAGAAGAAGAAGAAGAAGAAGAAGAAGAAGAAAAGAACCCTCAAAGCGAAAGAGAAACACACGCATTTTGACCTGCTTCGATGACGCTCCAGCCTCCCCCATGGAGATAGATGAGAGCAGGTGAGTAGGAGTCAGGGGCAGTAGACAGGGGCCGAAACATCTTGGCTGCTACCCCGTCTAAGCGTGTGCGACTGACCTGTTCCATGTGAAATAATAAATGATAATTGTGATCGAAAATAAAGATGTGATATCATGAAGGTGTCTTTTCTTCTCTATTTGTTTGATGCTCTTCCTCCATTCCATCGTCATTCGTATCATCGTTATCATGAGTGTTAAAATTTTCGTCATTTTTGTGTGTCATAATCATTGTCAGTGTTATCATTATGTGTTGTCATTCCTGCTGTTCTTACTACAGCAAAACCCGGTTATAAGAAAACCGAAGGGAGATAATTTTTTGTTTTCTTATATCCGTGTTTTCTTATATCCGAAACTCGGATATAAGAAAACATTTTGATTTTTTTTTCTTATAACCGAGTTGAATGGGGGGAAAAAGGGGAAAAAATAAAAGAGAAAAGGAGAAAAAATAAATAAATAAAAGACAAACAGAAACAAAACAAAGAGAAAATGCTTTTTACCTAATTTGGTGCATGAAAAAAGGGGGAAATGCAAAACAAAGGAGGAAAAAAAGAAAGAACGGAACAGAAAATTAAAAACAAAAATGAAGGCAGACGTGGTGTGAGTTGCATGATGAGCGAGCAAGATAGCGGAGAGCAGATGAATGATTGGGTGTGGTGTGAGAGTAACATATTTGTTTAAATGTAAATTTCTGTTTCTTGTTTTTAATCAATATTCTAATTTGGATGTATAACTTACTTTACACAGTGGAAGACAATTTTGTATTTGCGTTTGTACAATGCCAATGGACAATAAAGAAACTTGCGACCTATGACTCATGTTTTACACCATAAAATCAAAATACAGCAAAACTCAGTTATAAGAAAATCGAAGGGAGATGATGTTTTGCTTATTAACATATCCGAGTTTTCTTATATCCGAATCATTCATCATCATCATTATAGTCATCATCATCATCATCATCATTATCACCATCATCATCGCCATCATCATCATCATCATCATCATCATCATCATCACCATCGTCATCGCCATCATCATCATCACCATCGCCACGCGCAAGCACGCACACGCACACGCACACACACAGACACACACACACACAAGACACACACACACACAGACACACACACACACACACATACACACCACACACACACACACACACACGCACACGCACGCGCACGCACACACACACACATAACACACACACACACATACAGACAACACACAAACACACACACACATGCACGCACACGCACGCGCACACGCACACACACACATACACACACGCAGGGCACACACACACGCACACACACACACACACACCACATACACACACACATATATACACAAAGAACACACACACACGTCACCGCGCGCGCGCGCCCGCGCGCGCGCGCCCGCGCGCGCAGAGGCTCACTTTCATAGTGGGGGAGTCGAGGTCTTGTGTGGGATGGGCGTAGCTGATAACAGAGCGCAGGGCTTTCAGGTAATGCACCCCGTTCAGCCACGAGACAGGGAAGGCCTGGACACACACCAAAAGAAGAACACAGCTTTAACGATACACTGACCCACCACGATTAACTCCCCTTGGTTTTTCTAGGTAGCTGTGCCCATGACCCACATGCCCCCAACTTGGAATTGGCGCTGCGCTTTAAAATGATGTTTCGTTTCCAATTTGGGGGCATTTGTATGGGAGCCAAACCTGGTCAAAACAAGATTTCTTACCAGATATAAGAGTGAAAACACGTGAAACACGTGATTTTTACAGGTGACCTGGTGGGTCTTTAAAGGGCACGCGTGCGAATTTGTGTGTGAAGGAAAGATTAGGTTTTGATGTTTGAATTGTTTCATTCATTCTTAATAATGTACTAATGGGTTGATCCTTGTTTATGAAGGCATGATGTTACTGTATTATATTGGTCCATGTTTGGTTTTGTCCTTTCTAGTAAATTGGCCTCCATAGCAGAGGAGACCATGCCTATATGTGACCCAGAACCACGAAAGGGACATTAACCTTTACCGGACTTCTGGGGTCGCCCACGACTCCTTGACACACAAAACATATTATATCTCTAAAGCTATTTAAGCAATCTTCATGAAATTTCATGGCTTTGTCAAAAACGTAAATGGCTTTAAGTGTGTTAAATTTTATTAATGTGTATAAAATATAAATGACGTAATATGACGCGTAATTTTGATATACCTGTCCGGATGACGGGTGTCTCCCACGACCCCTACTTTAAAGAGCACTGCAGTGCATTGAGTAGGGGTCGTGGGAGACCCCCGCCATCCGGACAGGGATAAACACATGGTGCCTCTTTGACAAGTAGGGGTCGTGGGAGACCCCCGCCATCCGGACAGGGATAAACACCTCGGAATTTGCTCTTTGCTGAGTAGGGGGTCGTGGAAGACCCCCGCCATCGTGTCCGTGTAGTCAAAAGCATGATCCGGTAAAGGTTAAGTGTCAAAATGACCAATTTAAGAAAAGGGCACAGTTGGAAACTTCAGGCAATTCCCTTTGTAATGATATAAAAACCACTCATTCCTGAAGAAAAAACCCGTTGGGTTTTGAAAGCTTGAAAAAATGGTGTTCGTGTGTTTACTCTGAGAAACAATAACAACCAACAGAGCTATGAGCATTTAAATTTGGTAAGGTGACTGTCGGCCATTTTGATAAATCACCAGGCTAACGTTTAACCTATCATAAGAAAATATTTAGAGACCGTATTAAAGGTTATCCTATAATTTATAGATATATAAGATAGGATGTTAGAGAACACGAAAATGCCAACAACTCAAAATTGATTTGAAAAAAGAAGAGATGTTTGACTGTGCAAGTCTGTTGTGAGAAACTAGCCCAGCGAATGTCACTTTCGTGGTGCTGGGTGACATATGTCCACGTGTCGATGCGTTCACGTTTGTTAATATGTCCGCGTGTCTATGTTTCCGTGTGTTTATATGTCCGCCTGTCGATGTGACATGTTCTATATAATAGTTTTGTGCATTGAACAGTGTAGATAACCAGTGGTCAATGACAATGACAATTGATAAGCTGTTAAGAATCAAACTTTGATCTTTAAGTCGTAGTGACCACTGGTCATTGTCACTGACCACTGGTCATCCACACTGTGCATGCAAAGTGCAGTAATGCTCATGGCACAGTATTAAACTGCTAAACAATGAAAAAGTGGAATTTACGTCAAAAGTGACCACTGGTCAGTAGCAGTGACCTCTGGTCATCTGCATTATACAGGTACATGCATTATCTGGTGACAGGAAACAAGCTGTTAAGAATCAAAATGTGTTTGTTTTTTAAGTCAAAGTGACCAATGGTCATTGTCACTGACAACTGGTCATCTACACTGTACAAGGTACCCAAATCTTGTACAGAACATGTTACATGGACACGTGGGCATATAGACACGTAGACATAAAGACACGCTGACGTGTAGACACGCTGACATGTAGACACGCTGACATGTAGACACGTGGGCATATAGACACGCTGACGTGTAGACACGCTGACATGTAGACACGCTGACATGTAGACACGTGGGCATATAGACACGTGGACATAAAGACACGCTGACGTGTAGACACGCTGACATGTAGACACGCTGACATGTAGACACGTGGACATATAGACACGTGGACATAAAGACACGCTGACATGTAGACACGCTGACGTGTAGACACGCTGACATGTAGACACGCTGACATGTAGACACGTGGGCATATAGACACGCTGACGTGTAGACACGCTGACATGTAGACACGCGGACATGTAGACACGTGGACATATAGACACGTGGACATATAGACACGCTGACATGTAGACACGCTGACATGTAGACACGCTGACATGTAGACACGCTGACATGTAGACACGTGGACATATAGACACGTGGACATAAAGACACGCTGACATGTAGACACGCTGACGTGTAGACACGCTGACATGTAGACACGTGGACATATAGACACGTGGACATAAAGACACGCTGACATGTAGACAAGCTGACGTGTAGAAACGCTGACGTGTAGACACGCTGACACATAGACACGTGGACATATAGGCATGTAGCATAGCGGAGATGCCATCCAACGATGCCTGTGAACTGAAGACTTCACACGTGACACTCCATCAACTCCTAGCCTTCTGTCATAATAATGTATACCCCTCGAAATAAATCTAAAATTAAAACAACCCAGGCTTGAGATTAACAAATTATGACTTAGGCTGAAGAGTGGCTACAAACAAAAGGCTGAAAAAAGGCTGAAACCCCCTAAAACTGAATCTTTAGTTTATTTTGTTTTATTTTTCTTGTTTTGTAATATCAGCCTTTAAGAACAGAATTAGAAATAGAATTGATATATATTGAACGTCATGTTTATTCACTCATACGAAGTACAGTTGAACCTCCCTTTTACGACCTTGAAAAACCATCCAAAATAAGGCCTTAAGTGGAAGGGAGTTACATAAGGGAGGTATATTTAGTACTTACAAAGAAGGACAATGTCTCAAAGAAGTAGGTCTTTCACAAAGTTAAAGTTTTACGTCCTCTCGGCAAAGCCATTGCTATATTAGGGGAAGACGGGGTAAAAAGCGCATGGGCGGGTAAGAAGCCCACCCCAATTATCTCATGAAATAAAGAAAATGTCAGTCAAATTTGCCCATGAGACGAATGCTACATTAACGCTCGTCTCATGGGCAAAATGAGACTGAAATTTGCTTCATTTCATGAGATAATTGGGGTGGGCTTCTTACCCGCCCATGCGCTTTTTACCCCGTCTTCCCCTACTGTTAATCGTTGTTTCTGTTGGCGATGTTCCTGTGTCTCAATTATTCATTTATAGTATTTGTTATGCATTGCATGCTTAGAACCAAGGACAGAATGGAAGACTAGGCCCAGCCTAAATTCTTATCCTTGTAAAATAAAGCATCTGAAGTTTGTAGCTTGAAGTCTGAACTCTCTCTCTCTCTCTCTCTCTCTCTCTCTCTCTCTCTCTCTCTCTCTCTGTGTGTGTCTCTCTCGCCCCCCCCCCCTCCTCTCTCTCTCTCTCCCCCCCCCAATGACAGAATGGAAGACTAGGCCCAGCCTAAATTCTTATCCTTGTAAAATAAAGTTTCTGAAGTCTGAAGTCCATACGGGACAGTGTAGGTCTTAAGTGGAGGCCTGCCTTATAAGGGGGGGGGGGGGGGGGGGGGGGGGGGGGGGGGGGGGACGTCGGGGTGTGTGTGTCTTGTATAAGGAAGGTTCCATTGTATTTATATACTCAGTTGCTCTCTTTTTTATCTAAAAAAAAGACCTCTAGGGCCATCAAAAAGCCTGCAATCAACCTCATGCAGAAAAAATCCCAATGCCTGACTTTACCAGAAGTGTGCCCAATTCAAAGACAGCCGCCATCATCATTTGCTTAGAACGTTCCTCCGCCCAGTCTGGAACTCTGGTCTGGAACTTCATGGTTAGCATTCCCACGGCCACTGCGACAATCCCACCAGCGATGACAAGAGCTCTGTGAACACACGGACATGAATGCAGGCAAGAAAGCATGTACGCGCGCGCACGCATGCAAGCACGCGCACGCACGCACACACACACAACACACGCGCGCGCACACACACACACGCACACGCGCGCGCATATACACACACACACACACATACACGCGCACGCACACGCACACGCACGCACACACACACACACACACACACACACACACACACACACACACACGCACGCACGAACACACACACAAACACATACACACGCACACACACACACGCACGTGCACGCACACGCATACACACACACACACACAACACAACCCTCCCTCCCCCACACCACACACACACACTTCCGATTCTCTCTCCCAATCTTTCTCTGTCTCGTTCTCTTCCGGTTTCTCCGGACAAAGACAATCCAGACTACCCCCCCCCCCCCCCCCCCCCCCCCCCTTCGCAAGGGGCTACTATATAACACCAGAACACACCGTTGCTCTCCGTCTTTAATCCTTAATTCATTAAATGCTTGTAGCTATGGGGGGCCAAACGGGGTTTTATTATCTACTCTATTTTAGCCTATTCAATACGAAAAAGAGCTATTGAATACACAAAAACCTATTTAATAGTGTCAATGTAAATATTAAATAGAAATAGTAAATAATCCAAAATATAAAACAACTTAATTCATTACTGCGCTTTTCTATTCAATACTGTTCTTGTTCTATTGAATAGAAAAGTGAAAAGTATTGAATAGAAAAGTGGAGTAATGAATTAAGAGTTTGTATCTATTCCATACTTTGTAAAAATATTCCATACTTTGTAGAAATATTCCATACTTTGTAGAAATATTCCATACTTTGTAAAACTATTCCATAATGTGCTTGTTCTATTGAATAGATTCAAACTCAGTAGAGTAGAAAATGAAACGCTAAAGTATAAAATGAATTCCAAACCATTCTTTATTAAATATCCCCAAAATCTATTAAATACTTCCAATATCTATTTAATACATCTTGTGGATATAGAGTAGATAATGCTCTTTTCATACCACCATCTCTTTCTATTCAATATTATCCGTAAAGTATTATTAAATAGTTTAAATAGTAAAGAATTGGTTTTGAATGCAAAACTCATTCTCTACTCTCTCGGCTAGCCAGCTGACGGTTATTGTCAGAGACGCCAAGACTACGTGAGGGCTTTATGCAAATCTTGAAGGTCAACACTGAGTCCAACCATCGTTCCGAGCAGCCATATTGAGACCCACTACGCTTGGCCTCCCCTGCCACTTCATTTGACTTGCTTCAAATTGTTCAAGTTCAACGCCACAATTAATGAGGTTGCATGTAAGTCTTTCAGTGTCACTCAATCGTTTTGTTTTGTTTGCTTTGTTTTTAAAGCATATCTTCTTCTTCAATCCGCCTTCAAACGCTTTGAAGATAAGCAAAATGTGCCCGTGTGAAAGCAGTCGTAGGCGTAGCGAGCGACAGATTTGCACTCCACATGTCCGCACTTTGATTGTTATGCCTATTTATTTCTCTAATAAATAGGCCTAATGGTCAGCATTGACGATCGACAAATTGGAAGAAGAAGAAACTGTTATCAAGCTCAAAGTACACACAACTCTTTGCCTCTCTCCTTTCAGCAACGTTTGATTTATTTTACTATATTTTTAGGTGTTTTTAGGGGAGAGGGAATGGGCCATAGACGGATGGAAGTTCAGTTTAACGTTGCGTATCGGCTTTCGCCATGTACGACGGGCTGAACAAACCAACCAGGGTATAAACAAAAATTTATGTTCCTGAATCACTGTCTTAGCCAAAAGGTTGAGAAGCGATCAGTTGTCTGAAAGAGAGAGAGAGAAAAATAGAGTTTTTACGCCTTCTGGGTCAAAGGACCATTTGGGGCATTTGAAATTATAAAGATCCTGTTGTCTGAAAGACCTTAGGCGGTGTCATAATGAATAAGTAGTCCTATGAGATATTTACCTCTGCGCATGCGCATTAGAACAGTTACTTATCTCACGTGATTACTACTAACCCTAACCCTATCCCTAACCCTAACCCTATCCCTAACGAAGTTGAAACAACGGAAAGAACCAAGAAATAGAGCAGGAGAGTGTAAATCTACATATTTGCAGAGAAATCGATGTACAAAGCCATGCCCTTAGTTTCGTAATTATTCACAATGGCGGACAAACGATTCTGATTGGCTACGCGGCTAGAGGTAAAAATCTCATAGAGGTAAAAATACACTGCCAGTGCCAGTAGCGGTACCATAGCCGATGAGGTTTAACCGAGGCGTGGTCACCGCTACACCTATCTGTATTAATTTTAAAAAATCGGGACTTTACTGGTTTCGTACTGCCTCCGGGCATTGCCTCCAGTATTGTTCCCACCATATTTGTATTTACAAATGTCCCATATGTGTCTGATTCAGACCAAGAGGACGTAAAACTCCATTTTCGCGCTTGCTCTCCGTCTATTATGACTCATATACATCATCGTGGCGGTACCATAGCCGATGGGGTTTAACCGAGGCGTGGTTACTGCTACACTTATGTGTACAGTTAAAAATTCGGGACTTTACTGCTGTTGCACTGCCTCCGGGCATTGCTTCCAGTTTCGTTCCCACCATCTTTGTATCTACAAATGTCCCATATGTGTCTGTTCCAGACCGAGAGGACGTAAAACACCATTTTTCATTCATTCGCTGCTCTCCGTCTCTATGTGTCGCTATGTTTGTATCCCCGTCTCTGTCACCACACAACCACATGCGCGCGACACACACACACACACACACACACACACGCACATACGTGCTCACGCACATGTGCGCGCGCGCACACACATACACGCACGCACACACAGAAACACACACATGCGCGCTCGTACACAAACTCTCACACACTGATACACGGGGCCTATGCATGCGTATGTATACACACATTGTGCACTAACGCATGCACGATCATAATATAATCATCAGCATATAAAGTGATGAGAGAGAGAGAGAAAGAGAGAGAGAGAGAGACCTTGATGAGAGAGAGAGAGAGAGAGAGAGAGAGAGAGAGAGAGAGAGGAGAGAGAGAGAGAGAGAGAGAGGTTAACAGACTGCCCCTCTTCTGTGCATACAAATTTACACAAACACAAACACACACACACAAAGACATGCAAGTCTGTGCAGACACATATCGCAAACACACACACATGCGCGCGCGCACGCACACACACACACACGCGCGCACGCACACACACAAACACAGAGGTAGACAGACAGTAACAGACAGTGAGAGACAGAAAGTCTACAAATTAATACACACACAGCACATACATATAATTATAATGATCACTAATAGGCCTAATATAACAATCATACTCACAGTTTTATCCCCATAGTTAGCTGAGAGCAAAACAAGCGTTAACAGCAAATCCCAAGGTGAACCAAAGAGCAAGATTCAAATAACGTGAAGGCGAATGGCGTCAAGAAGTGATCGAGAAGACCGCTCCAAATCAACTGATAACACTCAGCACCTTGACAGATATGTAGTGGACTGAGTTCAGTAACCTACACTTTGTACCTCTTATATGAAGGACACTTCTGTACTTGTGTTACTTAGGATGAACTCCTTTCTTTATTTTAGTACTTTTGATTTGGTTTAACCCGTTCACCGCCAATGTCGCATTTATGCACCAGAATGTATTACCACCCATGTCACTAAAACGCTTTCAATCTGGATATATTATCCGAAGACCATAATTATTTTCTTAATCTCGGGAGGTAAGGATATGCCTAATGTTATGCGTGTCGAAGAGGAATTCCCAATATTGCAGGTGATTTGTTCTCTACCCAGTTAAGTTTAATGGTATTTTTTGGGGCTGAAAATGGCTGGCGGCGAAAGGGTTAAGCCGGTGTCATAAGAAATAAATCCTCCCGTGAAATAAATCCCCGTCGCCGTAATAATTATGCATGCCGCGCCACAACCGGTAGCGATAACTATTTAAAAAAAACAACTGATTTAAGTATCGATCTAAACGGAAAAAACCGATAGAGAACGTATAAATCTTCCTTCTGGCTCAGACTTTTTAAACCCTAAATATCTATGATGGTTTACTTGTTATTTATTTGATCAAAACAATAATAATTTAACTTATTTAGTTAGTTCTTTATTCTAAAAGTTTTAATCAAATAGTACAACAACTAAACAATAATGTCTTTATTCAGTTTCCACAATAGTTTATAAAACAACCCGCTTTTTAAATTAAAAAACATTAGGTGTAATTTGAACAAAAGGACTGAGTTATATCCCCTGTTTAATTTGCCTAAAATAGATGGCTACTTAATCGGGAATTCCCTGTTCCGTCTTATTTTTAACAGTTATGTAGGTAGTGATGACTCAATCGGGATTTCCCCATTCTATGGTGATGTTCTTTTTTTATCTTTTTTTTTTTTCGCCCCCAAAAGTAGTGTTTCTTTCCTCCTAATTGACGGGATAAAGGAAAGTCTGATTTCTTGCTTTTTTGCCCCTTAAAGTAGTGTTTTTGTATCTAAAATGGGGTTTAAAAAGTCTGAGCCAGAAGGAAGATTTATACGTTCTCTACCGATCAATTGAGCTGGGGGGTGTAAATCTACATCTTTGCCGAGAAATCGATGTACAGACCCATGCACTTGCTTTCGCCATTTTCCAAAATGGCGGAGGCTATCAACAAACGCCCATTCAGACAAACATAATGAATAAGATATTTCAGAAATTTATCACTGACTTCTCAATATTTAGTGATGACTTCTCTGCTCTTCCTGCACTCCACAAAACGCCTCTGAATGTATTTAGGCGCGAATTGTTCCCAAACATCAAACAATTCGAAGGAGGAAATTGGATTTATTTCACGAAATATATATTTCATGTAACGCCGGCGTCACACACGCGTAAAATCGTATAGGGATGCGATGCGATTGAGTCACGTGTGTCATGATTCTCGTGAAATAACTTCCGTCTAAAAATATAATTCTGCCATTTTCGCTCACTATACTCAAGTAGACAAATTCATACACGGATTTCACGTGAATCATGACTCACATCGTCAAAATCGCATCGCATTCGGATCCGAATCGTATGTGTGTAGGACATGCAAGTAAGCAACCTTCCTAGGTTTTACAGCTAAACTTGTATAAACCAACAATATAATTCAAAAATATTTTTCAATGCAAATGTATGAGCAACATGCATGATCATTATGGTGACATCTTTCTGTTTCCTTTTCCAGTTCACGTGTTTGTAGCGTTTTATATTCAAAGTTCATTCTGCTAATAAAAAACAAAACTTCAGTGTTTTCGTGAGTGTTTGTTTTCGCCATTATAATGCACAGCTCTTGGTATTAGGCATTCAAAACTAATCATATCGTGTACACATCACAAATGAATTCCCAAGCTTTTCACCGTGTTGGCAAATTTATTAAAACGTAGGTCACCATGTAAATCATTAAAACGATATCGCAGCGATAGAAGAGAAAGAAAACAAATGAATCACAACAACTGTTTACTGTTTAAACACCATACAAACAAATACACACAAAACAGTGTGTACACTGCTTAAAAAATCAAAGCCTTCACATCATTTTGTAGTTTGACCAAAAAGCCTGAATATACAAAGAGCTCGCACTCCGCAGCTGACTGAAGCCGGGTTGTTGTTTTTATTACTTCCACCCTTTCACCTACACTACAGCTGGAGATCATTGTGAACTCACTCACTGCCTAGAGCAATGCTAACACTTCCCACCTTCCACCTTCCAGGTGGGAAGTGAGAAAGTTGGCTTCGTTCTTTGCAAGGTTTGTAGGCTTGTAACATTTAGGCTTTTTGGTAATTTAACACAGGCGATGCTTTCACCAGTTAGTCTTAGCTATGTGGACGAATCTGGATTTTTTTTAAACACGCAAAAAGTAAAATCTTGATAAAATAAAGCATGCCAATCTGCATCAGAAATAGTAGGCAGTGGTAGTGGTGGTGGTGGTAGTAGTAGCAGTAGTAGTAGTAGTAGTAGTGGTAGTAGCAGTAGTAGTAGTAGTAGTTGTAGTTGCAGTAGTGGTAGTAGTAGTAGTAGTAGTAGTAGTAGTAGTAGTAGTTGTAGTAGTAGTAATTTTAGTAGTAGTAGTTGTAGTGGTAGTGGTAGTGGTAGTAGTAGTAGTAGTAGTAGTAGTAGTAGTAGTAGTAGTAGTAGTATCAGCAGCAGCAGCAGGTCTTCAGTTTATGCAGTAGAACGTACATTTATTTACAAATTAATAACAACATACGGTATTTATACGGCGCTGAATCTTGATATAAATCAAATCAAAGCGCACACACACGTTAGCATTCATAACGCATTCAAACAAAAATGCAATACAGTACTCTCCGTTTATAGTAAACTCGGTTATAAGAAATTCCGGTTACAGTAAATGAAAGCACTGGTTCCCTGCCAAAGGTCTACTGTTTTATTACTAAATAGACCTCGGATAGTAGCAACTCGGTTATAATAAAAAATCTGCTATAGTAAAGTTACTTTTGGTTCCCCACAGGACTGGTTCCTCCTTTACAATAAAAAATACAATTGTCCTCTTCGTGACCTTTGTAAATAGGTCACCAATGTATGCGTGACAGTCTCACCACTCCCTCCACCCACCCATAATAGCAACTGGGTTATAATTAAAATTTAAAAAACTCCTATAGTAAAGTCATTTGTGCTTCCTCCTCGTTGCAATAAAAAAAAATGTGTCCTCTTCCTGACCTTTGTAAATACGTCATCAATGTATACGTCACAGTCTCACTACTCCCTCTACCCACCTTCATCAACGAAATTGAAAGGCACTCAAAAACATGTTTCTTTCCCCTCATTACTTAGTAGAAAAAAATGAATGGAAAAAAATGTATATACAGCCGAATCCGCTTATAAGAAAACTCGCTAACAATGAAGTAAAAAAAAATTCCTTGCCAAACTTCTTCTTTCTTATCTATGATCAAAACTGGGATATAAGAAACTCGCTTATAAGAAAACGCGGTTATAAACAAGCAAATTTGTTCTCCCATCTGCAATGGAAACTTGGATATAAGAAAATTATGTCATACAAGCGAGTTGGTTTGCAGTTCATTTTCTTATAAGCGAGTTCTATTTACTTATAAGCAAATTACCATTGACAACATTTTCTTAAAGACCCACCAGATTCCACATGTTTTCCTTCTTATAGCTGGTACAAAATCTTGTTTAGATCAGGTTTGACTCCCATACAAATGCCCCCAAATTGAAAGCGAAACATTTTAAAGAGCAGCCTCAATTTGAAGTTGGGGGATTTGTATGTGGGTCACAGATACCCAGAAAAAAACAAGGGATTCAATCGTGCTGGGTCAGTTTGTCTTTAAAAGTGAGTTGGACCTGAACTGAAAGGATGTTCCGATGAAATTGAAGTCGTTCCAAAAAGGGAAAGTTGATTACAAGACTAATTGAGTTCTTTTTGTTCCTTTATTCCATACTTTCCTTCAGTATTCTGTGCAAAATAAATGTTGAGCAGAAGAAAAAAATATGAGGACTTTTGTGTTGGTGGTAGAGAGACTGTCCATCCTTACATTTTCAGCAGCAATGGCAGAGAGGAAAAGGCAATTCATTTCTTTAAGAAAATAAATACAAATAACTGAATAAATATGTGGACATAAACAAAAGCAAACGATCGATGAAAAACTGCATGGGTAAATGGTAATAATTCAGTACAAGAAAGGTGAAGGGGTACGCATTTGATAACAGTAAAAAGACAAAAAAAGGCTTCTTAGTTAAGTTGTTGTAGGCACCTTTAAATCTTCTTCTTAGTAGACTATTTTGATTTTATAATGCAAGACATGCATCAAATTAGGAAAAAGGATTTTCTCTTCGTTTTGTTTTTCTGTCCTTCTTTTCTTTTCTTTTTCTTTTCTCTTTTCCCTTTTCCATTCAATTTGTTTATAAGGGAAAAAACTTCAAACTGTTTTCTTATATCTGAGTTTCGGATATAAGAAAACTTGGATATGGTAATAAGCAAAACATCATCTCCCTTCGATTGTCTTATAACTGAGTTTTGCTGTATTTTGATTTTATGATGTAAAACATGAGTCATGGGTCACAAGTTTCCTTATTGTCCATTGGCATTGTACAAACGCAAATACAATATTGTCTTCCACTGTGTAAAGTAAGTTATACATCCAAATTAGAATATTGATTAAAAACAAGAAACAGAAATTTACATTTAAACAAATATGTTACTCTCACACCACACCCAATCATTCATCTGCTCTCCGCTATCTTGCTCGCTATCATGCAACTCACACCACATCTGCCTTCATTTTTGTTTTAAATTTTCTGTTCTGTTCTTTCTTTTTTTCCTCATTTGTTTTGCATTTTTTCCTGTTTTTCATGCACCAAATTATGTAAAAAGCATTTTTTTCTTCGTTTTATGTTTCTGTTTGTCTTTTATTTTATTTTTTCCCTTTTTCTCATTCAACTCGGTTATAAGAAAAAAAATCTAAATGGTTTATTTTATCCGAGTTTCGGATATAAGAAAACAAAAAAAATATCTCCCTTCGATTTTCTTATAACCGGGTTTTGCTGTAGCATCATGAAAATGCGATATTTGCAGGCGTAATGTCTGTAGGCATAATGTCCAGTAGGCAAAATGTCCGGTGAGCATGGTGACCATAGGCATAATGTCCATAGGCAAAGTGTCCGTAGGCGAAATGTCCTCAGGCAAACTGTTCAGTCACGGTGTGTGTGTGTGTGCGTGTGTGTGTGTGTGTGTGTGTGTGTGTGTGTGCGTGCGTGCGCATGTGCGTGCATGCACGCACGTGTGTGTGCATGCATGAATAGATTCAAAGGCGATTCTGGAAGTCAGAGGTTGTACACTATATGCTTTTACAGCTAGTTTTGTTTTGTGCACAGGGAAATAGACCATGTATAAACCCAATCACCTTTTTGGACCTCAAACCATATGAGGAAGGGGTAGGATGGGTTTATATTTAGTATTTTACGTTAGCTTTGACTTTGAAAAACGTCATCGGCTAAGATAAAAAAAATATCATCAAAACTTTACTATATCCGAACATCGTTTATAAGAAAAACCTGTTATAGTAAAGGAAAAGCCTTGCTCCCCTGCACTTTACTATAAGTGGGGTGTACTGTACAAAGCGAGCACACACGTTTGACATAAACGGTATACAGCAGAAACAGACATAAAGGCAAGAGAGAGAGAAGAGAAAGAGAGTGGAGCCTCAATCACGAGGGAACAGGTGGGTTTTTAGGTTAGATTTCAAGGCTGAGAGGGTCGGTCGCAAACGGAGGGAAAGAGGAAATTTGTTCCAAGATGTCGGTCCTGAGACAGCAAAAGATTGCCGACCAACAGTTGAAAGCTTATACCTAGGGATCTGGAGAGAAAGCTGGTCAGAAACTGAACGTAAAGTGCGAGCTGGCGTATAGATGGAAATATTGTCGCAGAGGTAAGATGGTAATACCAACAAAGACCTTAATATCTACAAATTGCATTCGTTCTTTGCACAGAATATTACGTAATTTTAGTGCTGCCGCCAAAGGCATTGCTTGGCCAACGAGAACCTTCCTAGGCGCCAGCTGTTTTCAACTCCTTTTGGCCGAGAAAGTGGGGATGCACTCTGGGCAAAGCATCTCTATTATAAATACGTCCTAGTGCAGCTGTCCAGGACCGCAGCTGACACCTCTGTCATCTGGCAGTCAAAGTTAGAAATGACAGACCGGCATTCAAATTACCAGAAAGTAACTTGTTTGCAACAGTTCAACAGTTCACATATCTGGGGTCAGTCATCAGTAGTGAAGGATCCAAACCAGAACTCCTTGCAAGGATAGTAGAGACAATAGCAGCACTGTCCAGATTGAAACCTCTGTGGAAGAGCAGAAACATCTCAGTGAAGCAAGAGATCAGGCTTCTGCGTGCACTGGTATACTCCACCTTCCTTTACGCATGTGGTACATGGACTCTCACAGCAGATATGGAAAGAAGAATCGAAGCGATGGAAATAAATGAGATGCTATCGCGCATCGCAAGCTGCTTAACATCAAATACAGAGAGCATATCACCATTGGACAAGTGCGCCAGACCATCAGACAGCGCATTGGACCATATGAAGATCTGCTGACATCAGTAAAGAACAGAAAACTACGTTGGTATGGCCATGCAATGAGGTCCAACGGCCCTGCCAAAACGAACCTCTAGGGAACTGTTGAGGGAGGGAGACGGAGGGGAAGACAAAAGAAACGATGGACTGACAACATCGCAGAATGGACAGGAAAATAACTCACAGAAACACAGACTCTGGCTCACGACCGGTAGAGCTGGAGGAAGCTGGCAAACAGGTCCTCACTATGGCACCCCGATGACTCCTCACGGAGTTAAGGAAGAAAGGGAAGGAAAAGGAACTTATTTTACATTTCAAAAAGTGTCCCTACATAAGCCTACAAATGCTCTTTAACGTACAAGGCCAGTTTATCCAGGGCTTCCCAGGCTCTGTCAAACGCCATATTTTCATCAAAATGAAAGGTGAAGAATCCGTGAGGCATGCCGGGATAAAAATCCACCTCCGTCGCCAACCCGGCTTCCCGCAATCGCTCCGCGTACAACAGACCGTCGTCTCTTAAGATGTCGATGTTGGCGATGATGAGATAGGCTGGGGGTACGCGCGAAAGGTGTCTAGCTAGCAGAGGCGCGAAGTAGGGATCCAGAAATACGGACTTTGTTTCAGGCGAAAGTTTGAGGACATTCTCAGATTCTGCCCGAACTGGTTCAACATTCGACAACTTTTGCCTACGTGGCAGGCGACTGTAGTTGAGGTAGGACGCGATCAGAGGGTCTTGGAGGATGTCGGAGGAGTGACCATTGACCTCGACCTTGGCTTGGTTCTGGGCAAGGTCAGGGTCACCCACGTATCCCAGCATCATGCGGATAGCCGAGTGCTTGGTGAGCAGGCCTTTGTTGCTGAAGTTCGTGTAGGATGGGGTGTTCAGATCCAGCATCTGTAGAGCAGGGTAGATCAGCACCTGAAAGGATGCATGAAGATGAACAGTCTCTTAAAAGCATACCAAAAAACGAGAGTTAAATACAAGAAGGTAGTATCAATCGGGATTTATAGTATTATAACAAAGGAATAAAGAAGAATGAGTGTCATCACGCTAAGTGTAAGGGTTGTGTAAAACAAAAGTCCCATTCTGATATTAGGTCATCGATGGTAGTTAGTGTCATCACTGGTAGATGGTAGTTAGTGTCATCACCGATGATCACGCTAAGTGTATGGGTTGTGTAAAACAAAAGTCCCATTCTGATATCAGGTCACCGATGGTAGTTAGTATTCTGAAGCAGATATGCATGTCCTCATGTCCTCATGCGTATGCCAGTCAGTCGTTTCCGACCATGACTGCCAGATAGCAGAGGGGCCAGATGCTATTCTGGCGGGCTGGGCAAGAATATATTTATAGTGGATATGCCTTGCCCAGGGTACAACCCCACTCTCTCGGCCAAAGGGATTTGAGGACACAGCTGGCGTTGTGGATGGTCCCCAAAGGCCAGCCCACCCCTTTTGGCTGCAGCACCAGAGCCGGTGCAAGGGCCCCCCGTTCGAGAGTCATAGTCTTCCACAAGAGACTAAACTGTACCGTGATTTTCCATTACTGTAGAAAATCATCTATTGTACAGCTCTCATGTTACTGTTGGCCCCTACTACAGGCTAATGTCTACCACGTAGGCCTAATAAAATGGCTATAAGACAAACGCGGAACTGCAGTTGCCAGACAACTGTCAGTTTCAACATTCAAATTTAGTTGGAAATGGAGACGCAAGTGCGACCGTAAAGACAAGATCAAGGTCACATCTGACTAAGTTCCAACACTAGAAGACCGAACAGAAAGTCTCTGTACGCTTTAACATTATTTTAAAAAATATCACTATTTCCCCATAGCAACACAATGAGTTGTATGTCATATTATGAGTGGCCTAACACTGTGCTGACGTGGGGAAATAAAAATATTTCGTGATTTTGTTTAGATTTTTTTTTTAAGCTGGAGATCAGAACCGTATGTTTCCTTTAGTGTCGGAAACTCAGTTTGGGGAATCTGCTTTCCTATTTTACATTCAGTTCCTCTCCTTTACATTGATCTTTGCATGAATTATCTCTCTCTCTCTCTCTCTCTCTCTCTCTCTCTCTCTCTCTCTCTCTCTCTCTCTCTCTCTCTCTCTCCTGGCAAGTCAGGCTGTGGTTATCCATCCTTCGCTGCTGTTTGTGGTTGGATGGTTTCTTTCCTGTAGGCCTGCAATAAGAGTGTTCATTCGTCTGTTTCTTTCTCAATATGTTGTGAATGTTGTTAACGTGTACACAGACCTTTAGCAGACTGATCCCTAGCCTAGCCTAGCCGCCGCAGAAAATTGGGCCATTCATGTTTGAGCAAGGCTTCTTGTAATATTGAACACACAATATTATAGCCCCAATTTACCAGAATAGTATTTACGTTTTTTATGTTACCTGTTGATCATTGTTAAATACACATAAGTTACTATAGAAAAAGAAAAAAAACCTTAACAAAATGAACTAGACACCTGGAATTTGAGTGGAGGCAGTGTTGATGCCAGGTCTTCCTGGGAAAGTCTGAGAGACACGGCTGCTGCCAGGTTACCTCCTGCACTGTCACCTGTGTATGCACATGTATGTACATTTATATATGCATACAGAATGACACAGACACATACACACACTTGCATGGCCGCCAACACAACCTCCCCACCCCCCCACAACACACACACACACACTCACTTGGAGGGCAGGATAAAAAAAAAGCCTTGTCAGCTTATTCTTTCACCCTCAATAAAGATCATTTTGACTTGACTCACTCGCTCACTCAAGCCATCACATGGACCACTGGAATAGAGTATGTTGTTGTCGTTGTTCCCTGGCTTAAGGACTCCAGGGATCATCCCGACCGCCGAAGCATTTGAACACTATGGTACAAATGCAGCAGCTATAGGGATGAGAACATTAACGTGCGTAACGTACCCCGCCACGTGCGCAGCCACACTCCGACTTCAGGGGATGAATAGAGTATAAAACAAACATGATACATTTTAATACCTACCATAGCATAATACAATTTTGTGGCTTTGCCAAAATATTTTTACAAAATTGTTCAGAAAAATGCAGGTGTCAATTTTATGCAGTGCAGTAAGGTTATAAAACCACACCACTAGTATTGTGTGTAATACAGGTCAATGTTGCTATGCCTGCTATAGCAATACGGTGAGGATCTATCCCCAAGGACTGTGCCTGTGTCATCACGTGCACTGTGGCTCCCACACGATATAATAGAATACATTACAATATAATATAATATACAGATCTACAAGTAGTGCTAAAGAGGATGGCAAGTGTGTGATATAAAACAATATCCAGATATATCATTTGCATATATTAACCCATAGGCTTAGTGTAAACGCGCGTGAGAAAAGGTGTAAGAATACACTGTTGCTATTAGAAACTTGACGTCACAGTTATATATCTCACAGCTTGACACAGCATTACCGTCTTGCAACGCGAGCTGTTCCTACCAAACCCAGAATTTGACAAGCTGTGCAGTGCTACCCCTAGGATTCATTCAGCGCTGACGACAACATTTAATGCTAGTACACAACGAAGATGCATGGTTCGACTGAATCAACAGTAGCAGATGTCACATATCTACACAAACCATTCTGTGCGTGCCACTTGAAACGTCTAGCCGTGGATCAAGGCCTAGGCTACTCAACTCCATGACCCCGTCGATATTAGCAGACGATTCGAGCTATGCAATTTTGGCACAGGGGGAATCCATGTTGATAATGTAGACGCAGTAGGCCTACTGTCTCAAAACAGCTCGAATTCATCTTCAGTCCGGAAATAAAAATGAGCCGACTGAACCTGTGTGAAGAGCTACCGCACCTTCGTTAAAAAGATGCGTGTTTTCGGGGACTGTGATCGTTCTTGTCAAAGCTGACTCCCCTCTTTTTCACGGTGTGCTGCAATTAACTCCCTCTCTTAAATAACAGCAATTGTCGTTAGTGCTTCAGTTCGTTGCTTCTGTTTGTGTTTATGTTTTGTCACCGCATCTTATGAAGTACATTTGTGTTAAAATTTTCTATTTTGTTGAACTATATTCTTTGCACAAGAATGCTTTTTACAGTGTGTGTGCTGCGACCACTGTTGTGAAAAATGGATGCGTTTTCATTTCGCTGCAGATCTGAGCCTGTTTCTTTTTCTTGCTTTTCTGTTGATACACATCGGTATATATCCGTTATTAGGATTTTTGAGTTAGATATTGCTTTTATTCTGTCTCTCGAGCTTTGCTGTTTATAACACTCGGTCTCCGACCTCATGTGATAAACAGCAAATAAACAGCAAGCCACTCGAGATAGGATAAAGGCAATATCTAGCTCCAAAATCCTAATAACTGATAATACGATACGATACAATACAATAAAATACAACACAGTACGATACAATACAATAAAATATAATATGATACGATATAATACAATATAATACAATTGATACGATACAATGCAGTATAATACAATACAATACAACATAATACAACACAATACAATACAATACAATGCATTACCTGCTATAGCAACACGGTTAGGATCTATTCCCAATGACTGTGCCTGTCTCAACACATGCACTGTGGCTCCCACACAACACACTACAATGCAATACAACACAATACAATACAGCACAATACAATACAACACATTACCTGCCATAGCAACACAGTGTGGATCTATTCCCAAGGACGGTGCCTGTGTCATCACTGTGTCATTTCTAGTTTGACAGGAAAATCGAACTGAACGTCCAGTCCTTCCGGATGGGGACTTAAAGCTAGTCTGACCCGTGCGCTTTAGGCACGTAGAAATCCCACGGCAGTTGAAAGTCGGTAAGGGCAGGGAGAATTCCCGCTGCCTGGTATGGCCAAATTGATAGCTAGGTTTTCCAAGTGTGCCTCCTCACCCTGTGCCCCCTCCCCCCCCTCAAATTAAAAAAAAATGGGTATCTGCTGCACTTGCGGCGACGCGTTCTCCGGGGGAGAGCAGCCCGAATTTCACAAAGATAAGTCTCTGTGACTAGAATATGCCAAATACAAATAATAACTAAATAATAATAATAATAATAATAATAATAATTTACAGAGCCTAATCTTAAAAAGGCCCTAAGCGCTTACAATAATAAATGAATAAACCAGCAAGCAATATAAATAAAGAAAGGACAAAAATATATTATACACACGCGCGCGCGCACACGCACGCACTAAACACAGACACACGCACGCACTAAACAGACACACAGACACAAACACACACACGAACGCACCACACACGCACAAACACACACGCAACACACACGCATACTACACGCATGCACACAAACACACGTGGATGGAAGGCCCTTGAGACCAGTCGTAGGGCCAGGAAGCCCAGGGTGAGGGCCAGGACCCCAGGGGCTTGGACATGTCCCCACCAACGGAAGCTGTGGGGGGGCTGCCGCAGAAGGGCCTCGAGACCAGTCGTAGGGCCAGGAAGCCCAGGGTGAGGGCCAGGGGCCAGGACCCAGGGGCTTGGGCCCAGCCCACCTGGCGCAAAGCCAGGAGGGGGAGGCCCTGGCTACAGAGACCAGGGAAGTCCCATGAAGGGGTGAGGCCCAGATGGGCCAGGCGGTGGTGAAGGTCCCCCTGAGGCCCAGGAGGGCGAAGGGCCAAAGCCCGAGGCCCAGGAAGGGTGGGTGCAGCCAGAAGAGGCGACCGACCCAATGCCACCGAAGTGGTGGGCGCTACCTGTAGAACGGGTAGCAGCGGGGCCAGACCCTGAACCCGCAAAGAGCGGGGTCCCCTGAAAGGATGGCCATCCCACCCCGGGCACCCCCATGCCTGGCCATGGGGTCTGCCGGTTGCGGGAATCCTAGGACATCCCCACCGAACTATGGGCGGGATGTAGAGGTGCTCAACCCCAGGAGAAGCCTCAGTGGGGGTTGCCGCTCCTTTAGCGGCAACCCCCGGTCCCAAAGTACCGGCGGAGCCAGGACCCGTTCAACAGTTCCCTCAGACTCAGTGTGGGTCCTAGCTCCAGCAGGACCGTTCTCCATGAGAGAGGGGGCTGCCACAGAGGCCCTCGAGACCATTCGAAGGGCCAGGAAGGGTGGGTGCAGCCAGAAGAGGCGACCGCCGCAATGCTACCATAGTGGTGGGCGCTACCCGTAGAAAGGGTAGCAGGAGGGGCTAGACCATGAACCCGCCGAGAGCGGGGTCCCCTGAAGGGATGGCCATCCCACCCCGGGCACCCCATGCCTGGCCATGGGGTCTGCCGGTTGTGGGAATCCCCAGACATCCCCACCGAACTATGGGCGGGATGTAGAGGATGCTCGACCCCATGCAGGAGGAGCCTCAGTGGGGGTTGCCGCTAAAGGAGCGGAAACCCCCGGTCCCAAAATACCGGCGGAGCCAGGACCTGTTGAGGAAGCAACGACAGTTCCCTCAGACTCAGTGTGGGTCTGCTGGTTGTGGGAATCCTCAGACATCCCCACCGAACTATGGGCGGGATGTAGAGGGTCCTCGACCCCAGGAGAAGCCTCAGTGGAGGTTGCCGCTAAAGGAGCCGAAACCCCCTGCCCCAACATACCGGCGGAGCCAGGACCCGTTGAGGAGGCAACAACATGCAGTTCCCTCAGACTCAGTGTGGGTCCTAGCTCCAGCAGGACCGTTCTCCGTGAGGAGAGAGGTCGCTGAGGGGGGAGCAGCCGGTAAAACAGGCGGAGCCTGAGGGGTGGAGGCTACAGAAAAGGAGACAGATGAAGAAACGGAAACCCGCGAGGGAGAACAAAGAGAAAACGGAACCGCGCAAACTCGGTCAGACACGCGAGACGAAATCGGCAAAATAACAGTCTTCAAACGAGCTTTACCGCCTAGACGTCGCACGTACGCTAACCCCTTTTGAGAAGGCATACACACGACAACACGGTGACAATCGAGACGAGGGACAGCCAAAAATACAGCCGAAAACGCACACTGCAAAAATCAGTGAAGCATGAGGTAATGGCGCGTCGGAGAAAAGAGGATGATTATACGCATGCGCGAAGACACTTTCACCTATTGGAGTTGTCTTTCTTGGAATTATTTTGTATATCAGTGACGGCATGTAGCAAATCGCTTCGGATATTGCATTTGTGAGTCACGGTATAGTATGTGTACTTAAACCAAAATTACGTCATCATTGAAAGTTCGTCATTGGCTAAATGACAATAACTCCTAAGTGATCGCAGTGAAAGAAGAATATTTGTACAGCTGAGGCCAGTAGGGTTCATGTCTCTATTAATAATCAGTTTCCTTTAATAACGTATCGCTTGTGCAAGATCAACATAGTCACGACTTTCTAACTTGGAGAACTAGATCTATATTATTTGTGGATGAGTGGGATTTTCTTGCTACGGTGAAGTGGTTAGTATTATTTTAGATCTGCATGCACGGCGTCTCGTTTCATCGTTGCGTGTTTGATTATCAGCTGATTTTATCTGAAAGAGGTAAAATATCGGTATATAATCGTTATTGCTGGTACCCACGTGTCGTCATATCCGGCCACAAGGAGCGCCATATTATGGGAGACCGCCATCTTAGTCCTTACCTTTTTTTGAAAATTGCCAGATCGATGCTGCGTATTTGGCTGTTCCAATTCGAAACTTAATCTAAACTGTATAAATAATTTATAACATCTGGATGTTTTCTTTACACATTTAGATAACATTTTCACTTTGTTTACACACAAATAAGGACTAAGATGGCGACACTTCCGTTGGAATGGTCGAGATGCGCACACAGTTGGGTTGGAGCCATTATGACTTTGCTGTGGGATATTGCTTTTATCCTATCTCTCGAGACCTTGATGTTTATCCTATTCGGTCTTCGACCTCATAGGATAAACAGGTCTCTCGAGAAAGGATAAAAGCAATATCTCACAGCAAAGTCACAATAACTGATAAGATACCGATCTTCAAGTAGTGCTAAAGAGGCCTGGAAAGCATATATTAACCCATAGGCTTAGTGTAAACGCGTGTAAGAATACACTGTTGCTATTAGAAACTTGACGTCACAGTTATTTATCTTCACATATCATTATCATTCTCACACATCAAGGTACACTCGCATGGGACTATCTGCAGTACTCAAACCATATTTTCTTTATTTGCATCAAGTGACGTTTAGTAAAACAAAAAGCTCAAACATACTCCTAACCCTATGCCTTAACCCGATAAATGCAAAAGGCGTTTCTGATGAACATTTTACATTGAAAAAAAAATTGTGAAGAGTAACTTTTAGTGACATTGCAAATGATAAAAATAGTGGTTAACTACCACACACTCAAGTTAGTGTCACTGCAAATAGCACCTTCTGAGCAGGACACCAAAAAACGTCATCTTAGTGAAGTTACGCAATCACTGAAATTACGTCATCATTGAAAGTTCATCATTGGCGAAATGACAATAATTTGGCCTGTGATTGCAGTGTAAAAATAATATGTCATTGTAAAGGCTATTTTTTATGCAGCAAATTCCAGTAGGTTCATGTTTCGATTAATAATCAGTTTCCTTTCAATGTGCAAGATCAAAATAGCTCATGACTTTCTAACTTGGAGAACTATATTATTTGTGGATGAGTGGGATTTTCTTGCTACGGTGAAGTGGTTAGTATTATTTTAGATCTGCATGCACGGCGTCTCGCTTGAACTTCGTTGCGTGTTTGATTATCATCTGAAAGAGGTAAAATATCGGTATATATCCGTTATTAGGATTTGTGAGTGAGATATTGCTTTTATCTTATCTCGAGTGGATTGCTGTTTATCACACAAGGGCATTCACTCTTGCAAAAGGTGTTCTTTGCAGTAGCCAATAGCGATACGTTGTGGATCTATTCCCAGAGACTTGGCTTCTCTCTACACATGTACTGTGGCCCTCACACAATACAATACAATATAATACAATACAACATAACATAACACATTACAATATAATACAATGCAATACAATACAACATCACCTGCTATAGCGACACGTTGTGGATCTATTCCCAGAGACTTGGCTTCTCTCATCACCTGCACTGTGGCTCTCACACAATACAATACAATACAATACAACACAATACAATACAACACAATAACATAACCTGCTATAGCGATACGCTGTGGATCTATTCCCAGAGACTTGGCTTCTCTCATCACATGCACTGTGGCCCTCACACAATACAATACAATACAACACAATACAATACAACACAATACAATACAATACAATAACATCACCTGCTATAGCGATACGCTGTGGATCTATTCCCAGAGACTTGGCTTCTCTCATCACATGCACTGTGGCTCTCACGCAGTCCTCAAAGGGAACAGGGTAGGGGTGGTCCGGAGCCTGACGATAGCTGTGCACAGACAAGAATATGACGGCAATTATTACTATGAATACTGCGTGTGTATGTGAGTGTGTGTGTGTGTGTGTGTGTATGTGTATGTGCGTGTGTGTGTGTACACGTGTGTGCGTGTGCACGTGTGTGTGTGTGTGTGTCTGTGCATGTGCGTGCGTGTGTGTATGTGTGTGCGTGTGCATGTGTGTGTGTGTGTGCGTGCGTACGTGCGCGCGCGTGTGTGTGTGCGTGCGTGTGTGTGTTTTAAAATGTTATTGTCTTATTTAAGTTGTCTTCCTAAACATTACTTGTGTCGTGTCTTATTATTTATAAAAATGAGCATCCCAGGCCGGCAGCGAATTTCTTTGCTTTTTGTGAAGACAATAACATTATTGAATTGAATTGAATTAATTCCCATGGATTTCTAAGGAGTTTAAATGACAATGGCCAAAAGACACGGGTGACCAGGGTGCGTGAATGTCCATGTAGATAAGGGTTTGCATATGTATGGTATAACCAAGGTGTTCAATGTATTCCAGGTTATCTGAAAACTTTCAAAACTAGAATTATTGATCGTGGATGGCAAAATTGGTCTGATCATGTGCAAAATAGTGACAGATGTTTAGATCATAGAATGTTTAATTCCTAGAACCGTATATTTTTATGTCTATGAATAGTTATGTAAGAAGTGCGCTCACGAAATTCAGATTTGGAGTTTCTGACATTGCCTGTCATCGTTTTAGATACATATCAAGATCGCCTAACAATATATTATGTCGTTTATATCATCATAATGATAAAAACGAAATCCATATGTTATGTTGCCCAGCTTTATATGATGTAAGGGTACAGCCTGTACAACCTAAATATTATAATAACTCATGTTGATTAGTCCGTCACCAAGACGGACTATTGCGATCGTCTGGTTTGCTGTTATTTTTTTTCTTCTTCTTTTTTTTTCTTCTGTCTGTCCCAAGGATATCTCCCGAACCGCTGGACCGAATCGCGTCAAATTTTGTGTGAAGGTGTGCCTCCTTAATAGGAAGAGATCGGCGAAAACCATTTTTCCGTCCTGACCTTGACCTACGACCTTGAAAACCGAAAATCTATTTTTAGCCATATCTCGGGCACCGATCAACATAGGATATTGAAACTTGGTATGAAGGTGGTTTGGCTTATGCCCGTTCTGATGAGGGCATACCGATCAAGGTCAAGGTCAAGGTCAAAAAGATCGCTGGAGCCTGAAAATCGGAGGGTCATTTTTTTCTCCTTCTGTCTGTCCCAAGGATATCTTTCGAACGGGTTGACAGAATCACGTCAAATTTTGTGTGCTGGTGTGTCACCATGAGAGGAAGGCATCCGCGCACACCGTTTTGCCGTCGTGACCTTGACCTTGGCGTACGACCTTGAAAACCGAAAATCTTTCAGGGGCCATAACTCCCACACCGTTAGTGTTAGAGTCTTCAAATTTGGCATGAAGGTACTTTGGCTTATGCCCGTTCTGATGGTGGCATACCGATCAAGGTCAAGGTCACGGACCGGGCGATCAGTAGGCCTTGAAAGTGGTAGGGGTCTACACATTGGGTTTTAAGCCATATTGTCCACATTGGTACTTGACAGAAGCGCTTCAGATTGTGTGTGGTACTGTATACCCTAGAGAAGAAAACACCCGAGCATAAATTATCACCATGCTGACCTTGACGTGTGACCTTGAAAACCGAAATTTCCTTCTTTGCGCTATATGTTTCTTCTTCAAGCTGTATCTCGTGAACTAGAAGACAGAATCCCTTCCAATTTTGTGTCAGGATGTGACACTCTACGGGGTGTCGCAAGTGCGTGGCATTGCTGGTGACGGACATGTCTGCCGCTCGGCGACGCCCTTGTTCAGATTGAATTTACTTTTGGCGTCAGGAAACAAAAAGGTGCTCTGTCTAATCTTGCTTTAATTTTATACAAAGCTTTAAAACGACTATTTATCAGCATAAATGAAGATTGCTTGATTTAGTTTTATGTGTGCATTTTATAAGTGTTGTTTCTATTGTGTGCTGAATAGGCTAATTGTATATTTATTTCATTGTGTTTGTTGATGATTTGTTGAATGCTTGTATTTTGATCCCCTTCAGTAAGGGGCTTTGGCCTATTCTGATTAAATTTCGTATTCTCTCTCTCTCTCTGGGTGTGTCCTACACACACACGCACGCACGCATGTACGCATGCACCCACCCACCCACCCACACAAGCACAAACTACACACACACACACACATACATATGCTCGCACAAGGTCATAGTCACACAAACACACACACACTCACACACCCACAAACATTAACACCCACTCCCACCCCACCCCTAAACAACACATTATAATAAGCCCAACACACTCGCACGAGCACGCGCGCATACACTCGTACACACATCAGTGCGCCTGGGTGCGCACAAGAGGACAGACATAATAATATAATCTTCACCACTTACTCAATGGATATGACTACAATGTTCAGCTTCAGGGCCATGATATGGCATGAGTCGTCATATTGATCTGCAACATCAGCAACAACAACATCATCATCAGCAACAACAACAACATCAGCAACAACATCAGCAACAGCAACAACAACAACATCAGCAACAGCAACAACATCAGCAACAACAACAACAACAACAACATCAGCAACAACAACAACAACAACATCAGCAACAGCAACAACAACAACATCAGCAACAACAACAACAACAACATCAGCAACAACAACAACATCAGCAACAACAACAACAACAACATCAGCAACAGCAACAACATCAGCAACAGCAACAACAACAACAACAACATCAGCAACAGCAACAACAACAACATCAGCAACAGCAACAAATCAGAGATTAAAACATGAGTACCTTCCATAAGTTTGTTCATCATTACATTACCTGGTTTAAATGCGGTCTCCATCTATTCAAGCAATTGTGCAATGTACATTTCAATGGCTTGGAGTCAAAACGGAGTATCATGCATAGATAGTCCATTGACGTATTATTGAGCATATTGTGAACACTAATAACTTGTTTCCATAAAGACTGCAGAAATATAAAAAGCATACATGTATCCCCATTTTACATTAATTGCAGTCTTTTTTAATACAAGTTCTTAGTATTTGCAATAACATCAATAACACGTCAGTGGACTATCTAAAGCCATCGATGTAAAGGGCACGGTATAAGCTTAGAGCTTGTTGTTGCTCTAATTGTCTTTCTGTTTGACTATGTGTTGAAATGAATACAGATTTGTTTAATTAAACCACCTTCCATTATAATGTAATGAAAAACGACGACATTAAACATAACAGTCCCAAGATGGTAAGGCATTTAAATGATCGCCTATGAGACAGTACAGACAGACAGACAGACAGACAGACAGTATGACAGAAAGATTGAATGAAAAAAAGACAAGAACAAAATAAACAGAAAAAAAAGACCACCCAAAAACATTATGAAAGAAAGAAAAAAACAGAAAGAAAGCAAGAAAAAAAAGAAAAAGAAAGACATGAAAGAAAGAAAGACACCTCCACCTCACCCCACTCACCCCCTCAAAAAACAAAAACGAGAGAGAGAGAGAGAGAGAGAGAGAGAGAGAGAGAGATAGTGTGTGTGTGTGTGTGTGTGTGTGTGTGTGTGTGTGTGTGTGTGTGTGTTTGCACGAATATGTGTGTGCATATGTCAAATAAATCAAATCAAATCATCTTTATTATAATAATAATAATAATAATGATTATTTATATAGCGCCTATTCTCTGATTTAGGGCTCTAAGCGCTTTACATATTTAATACAAATACAGCATAGAATATAATTATCTTATAGAACATGACGAACATACATACATTTTATATGAGTAGAATATAGAAAAGTACATATATACAAATGAACAAAAACGCATATCTTGAAAAAGGTACACAACTTACAGAAACACACACACGCGCGCACGCACATGCACACGCACACACGCGAGCACGCCATTATCTCATAACAGAGAAATTGCAGCCAGGTGCACATAAGAAAAACAACAATAAACACATTTATTAACAACATGACAATTACATAATATAAAGTAAGCTGTATGCGAGTGTCTGTGTGTGTTTGTGCGCGCACGTATGGGTGTGCATGTGTATGCGTGAGGTGTTCGTGTGTGCTTGCGTGTGTGTGTGTGTCTGTGTGTGCGCGCGTGAAAGAAAAACACCAACCAAGAAAGAAAGGCAACCAAACAAAACAGCTTAAAACAAAGGAGCAACAAAGGCATTTTGACCTGCTTCGAATATGCTCCAGCCTCCCCCATGAAGATAGACGAGAGCAGGCGAGTAGGAGTCAGGGGTAGACAGGGGCCGAAACATCTTGGCTGCTACCCCGTCTAAATGTGTGCGACTGACCTGTTCAATGTGAAATAATAAATGATAATTGTGATCGAAAATAAAGATGATAATGGGTATGCATGAAGGTGTCTTTTTTCCTGTTTTTTATGCTCTTCCTCCATTCCATCATCATTAATATCATCGTTATCATGAGTGTGTTACGGGGCCTCAACAGGTCTCGTCAGTTACAGTACGGAAGTGTAGTAGAGACTGGGAGTAAACATGTATGGCTGGGCCAAATAAATTTCCTTTCTAGTTCGGCCCCGTTGTTGTTTTTCTTATCCCAAGTCAGGCAAAATCCGTGCAACCCGTGCAAAGCGTGTGCGTGCGTGTGTGAGCTTTTTGTTGTTGGTGTTCACAAGTCAGCTTTACTGAATTCGCATCCGGGGAAGATTCATTCTGTTTCTGATACTCGAAGAGAGAAGATTCGAGAAGATTTGAACCCTAATCGATTACGGTTCAAACCCGCGTTCAAATCTTGAAACCGGTCGGCCTGGTAGAAAATACTCTCGAGTTTCGGGTTGTTCTTCAATGCAACGCCCAGAACAGAATCTCTTCATTGGCACCTTGAGGAAATCGTTTGGATTTGGACGAGGCCAGGCCAATGCCCCATTTCACGGCTCGTTTGTGAGCTTATTACGTAGGTTCCTTGTGAACCCCATCCTTCGACTCGACGAGGCCCAGTACGACCTGTGACCTGAGAGATGAGGACTTTTTTCCCACCTTACCAGAGGGCTGGGAGCTGCTATCACGGCAACTAGGACAGTGTACCGTGGACTCCGACGATTGAGACCCAGACTGGCTGGCAACGTACCCTCGGTGAAGTGATTTGCCCAGCATGGGAGTCCTTACTGTCTTTACTCTTCTTTTGCATGCACTTGAGTGGCTTCCCCCCCCCCCCCCCCCCCCCATTCATTTAGCGGGTTAGGTGGATTAGTGGGTAAGGTTGGGAGGGGTCTTAGGTTCAGTTGGTAGCCAGAGTCCTTTCTTGTTCATTCGTATTTGTTAATAAATTTGTTTGTGTCACGTATTTAAATCTTTGTTTCATTTGGTGAGAGTGGGCATGAACGAGATGTGAGAGTTGCCAGCTCTTGCTTGAACCCTACCCTAAACTAAACGATAACAGAGTGTTAAAATCTTCGTCATTTTTGCTGGTCATAATCATCGTCGTCGTTATTGTCAGTGTTGTCACCTTTGTTGGTATTCCTGCTGTTCTTGCTATCATTACCATCATCATCATCATCAGGAGCAGGAGCAGCTGCATCAACATCATAATAATAATAAAATGATACATAGCATTTATATAGCGCCTTTCTTTAAATTAAACTCAAAGCGCTCACATTCACTGATTCACACGCAATTGGGCTAATATACACTATCATTCTACACATTCATTCGGCCATCATCTAACTTACGTGAAGGTCACAGAGAGAAAGCTCTTAGAAACAGATGAGTTTTGAGTTGGGTTTTGAAAGCGGGAAGTGCTGATTGGTGACGGAGGTGAACAGGCAAGGAGTTCCAGACAGTGGGGGCGCAAAAACTAAAACTGCACTGTCCAAAAGACTTTCAATTCACCCGAGAGGTAGGATGGTAGGGTCTGATCAAAGTGACATCATCATCATCATCATCGCCATCATCACCACCATCATCATTACTGTCGTCATCATCATCATCATCTCATCATCATCACCATCGCCACACACGCACACGCACACGCGCACACACACACACGCGCGCGCGCACACACACACGCGCGCGCACACGCATACACACACGCGCGCGCACACGCATACACACACACACACACGCGCGCATATACACACACATACACACACACACACAAACACACACACACGCATATACACACACACACATACACAACACACACACACACATGCATACACACACACACACACACACACACAGAGGCTCACTTTCATAGTGGGAGAATCGATGTCTTTTGTGGGATGGACGTAGCTCATAACGGAGCGCAGGGCTTTCAGGTAATGCACCCCGTTCAGCCACGAGACAGGGTAGGCCTGGACACACACGTACCACGCATAGCCCTACATCACCTACCTACCTACCTACCTACCAGAGAAGAACAGCCTTAAAGGTGGACCTTGACGGATGAGTTTTTTGCAAGAAACACGTCCAGATCACCAGAAAGACAGCCTTTTTCAAGGATCGGAACACTCACTTTGCTCTGGTTTCCTATAAATTAAACCGTCAAAACGGCGATTCCTCCTTGGCGGAGATGCCGCAGAGAGTAGCCATTTTGGATGGGGTGGGTGAAGGTCACTCATTGTGGTTGAAGCGTTTTCATTTTCTGTAGTGCAGTAAAAAAAAAAAACACCCAAATTGGAGCTGTTTCCTTTGTTGTGAGCGAAACTCCTTTAGATAATCTGTATACAATTTTAAAAAAAAAGAAAAAAAGGGCTTGAATTGCGAAAATTTCGTGCAAACGATTTGGTCTAACCGCAGGCAGCCATTGGAAAAGAGACGCCACACGCCTTCTCTTTGGGTGAAAGAATTTGACTTCCAGCACCTCCGCCAAGGAGAAATCGCCGATTTGACGGTTTGATTTTTTAGGAAACCAGAGCAAAGTGAGTGTTGCAATCTCTGTAAAGGGTGTTTTCCTGGTGATCTGGACGCGTTTCTTACAAAACCTCATCCGTCAGGGTGGCCCTTTAAAGGGCCTGCTACACTAACTAATTTCCCTGTCGATGCGATGCGATTGTGACGATGCGAGTCACGATTCACGTGAAATACTTCCGTCTAGAAATAATTCTACTACATTCTACTTGAATGAAAATATTGCCATTACTATAGTGTTAAACTATAAAGAATATGGGGGAAAAAACGGAATCGTGACTCACATCATCACAATCGCATCTCATTGACAGCGAATTGTATGTAGTGTAGCAGGCCCTCAAAGACCCCGCACGTCACGTGTCAAAATCACGGATTTCACGTGTGTTCCCTCTTATAGCTAGCCTACTAAAGAATCTTAAGGAATGTTCCTAGCATAAGAGGGAATGTGACACGTGACGTGGGGGGTCTTTAAGCGCCACCCACACTGCATACGATTTGACCCCAATACGGTACGATTGTGACGGTGTCTGCGAGTCATGATTCACGTGAAATACTTATGTCTAAGCATAACTATGCAATTTCCGTTCCCTATACTCATGTAGGCCTACACCCTCCAATCCACGAATAAAATTATGAAAGAAAATGTCGGATACAAACATAACATATTTGATTAAAATCGTGTACGGGAGACTACAGATATAGTGAACATAACTTGTGCGTGCGCGTGCGTATTTCTGTGTGAAGGAAAGATTAGGTTTTGATGTTTGAATTATTTCTTTAATTTAATGCGGTGCGCCCCGGTTCGCATATTGCCGTTCGCATACTGCCGCTTCACATAAAGCCGATTCACATACAGCCGCTTCGCATACAAAGCTTTGTGGACATTTCGCATAAAACTCAGAAAGTTAGGGTTAGGGATAAGGTTAGGGATAGGGTTAGGTTAGGGATAGGGTTAGGGATAGGTTAGGGATAGAGTTAGGTTAGGGTTAGGGATAGGGTTAGGGATAGTAAGAAAGTAACAGAAAGTCACGTAGAGTGCATTAGAACCTGCAAGAGTGCATAATATGCGAAATGGCAAACCCGTTTATGCGAACTGCCAGGTTTTTTTTGAAGAGACACTCGACTTGCGCCCGCGGCTCTGATCAAAGGATTATGCGAAACGCATTATGCGAACCGGTGGGCACCCATTTAATGTACTAATGTGCTGATCCTTGTTTGTCTGCGTGTTTTTAAATATACTAGCGCAACGCCCCGTACTGGTAACGCCTAGTACAGGTAACGCCAAGTACCGGTAACGCTGAGTACCAGTTTCGCCGGGTCCGCGAAATATTATATTTTTACTTTTGTGGCTGAAAACCCAATTTTTAGACCCCTACCACTTTCAAGGCCTACCGATCTCCATGACCTTGACCTTGATCAGTATGCAATGATCAGAACAAACATATGCCAAAGTACCTACATGTCAAGATTGAAGTCCCTAAGACCAACGGTGTGGACGTTACAGCCCCTTAAAGATTTTCGGTTGTGAAGGTCATACGCCAAGGTGAAGGTCATGACGGCGATAATTTATGCGCGGACGCCTTCCTCTCATGGTGACACGCCACCACACAAAATTGGAAACGATTCGGTGAAGCGGTTCGGAAGATATGCGTGGGGCAGAAAACCCCAATTATTAGACCCATACCACTTTCAAGGCATACCGATCTCCCTGACCTTGACGTTGACCTTCATTGGTACGCCATCATCAGAACGGCCATAAGCGAAAGTACCTCCATGCCAAGTTTCATGACTCCAGGACCTGTGGTGTGGAAGTTATGGCCCCTTAACGATTTTGGGTTTTCAAGGTCATACGCCAAGGTCAAGGTCACGACGGCGAAAAGTTTTGTGCGGATGCCTTCCTCTCATAGGGACACACCATCACACAAAATTTGAAGTGATTCGGTCAAGCGGTTCGGGAGATCGTTAGGACAGACAGAAAAGAACAACAAACAAACCTGAAAACAAACCTGAACGAAAACTTACTCCTTTGCGATCGTAGATTGGCAAAGGACAAAAACAGAAAAAAGAACTGAAAGCCAGCTTAGTTCGGCCTTTCGGCATGTGGGGCATTTGTAAATACAAAGATTGTGGGAACAATACTGGAGGCAATGCCCGGAGGCAGTGCTAAACCAGTAAAGTCCCGATTTTTTAATAATACAGATACCTGTAGTGTCATCCCCTTGTAATCTCCACTGACCCCCCCCCCCCCCCCCCCCCCCCCACCATCCCTCCGCCCACCCACACCTCTGAACTCCCGTTCTGTTTATGATTTTTTGTCTGGTTTGGTGATGAGAAGATTTACTTCATTCAGTGCATGACTGCACTGAAGACTTCACACTTGAACCTCCATCAACTCCTAGCCAAGGAAATAGAACCTTCTGTCATAATAAATTATACCCCTCGAAATAAATCTAAAATTACAACACTCCAGGCTTGAGATTTATGAATTATGATTTAGGCTGAAGAGTGACTAACAAAAAAGCTGGAAAAAAGGCTGAAGCCCCCTGAAACTGAATCTTTATTTTACATTTTAGTTTAAAAATAAAATAAAATTGGGTGTGTGTGTAATCTAAACCTTTAAGAATAGCATTAGAAATATCATTGATACATTTAAACGTCATGTTTATTCACTCATGTGAAGTATAGTGGAACCTCCCTTTTAAGACCTTGAAAACATCATCCAAAATGAACAAGGCCTTAAGTGGGAGGGAGGTTGTATAAGGGAGGTAATGTTAATACTTACAAAGCTGGGCCTGTATTCACGTTGCGATAGCATGAGACTTAGCATGATGCTAACTTAGAAGCTCTTCCACTTTTGGACTTTGGAAGAGCTTCTAAGTTAGCATCATGCTAAGTCTCATGCTATCTCAACGTGAATACAGGCCCAGGACAATATCTCAAAGAAGTAGGTCTTCAGTGGGAGGCTGCCTTACAAGGAGTGGGGATGTCTTATACGGGAGGTGCCACTGTATTTATATGCTCAGTTGGCCTCTTTTTTATCTAAAAAAAAGTTCCTCTAGGGCCATCAAAAAGCCTGCAATCAACCTCAAGGCAGAACAAAAATCCCAATGCCTGACTTTACCAGAAGTGTGCTCAATTCAAAGACAGCCGCCACCATCATTTGTTTAGAACGTTCCTCCGCCCAGTCTGGAACTCTGGCCTGGAACTTCATGATTAGCATTCCCACGGCCACTGCGACAATCCCACCAGCGATGACAAGAGCTCTGTGAACACACGGACAAGAACGCAGTCAAGAAAGCATGTACGCGCGCGCACATGCACGCACGTACACACACACGCACCCGCCCACACACGCATGCAAGCACGCACACACACACACACGCGCGCACACACATCCACACACACGCGCGCGCGTACACACACACACACACGCGCGCGCACACATACACACACACGCGCGCGCGCACGCACACACGAACACAGTCACACACACACACACACATGCATGCACACACATACACACACACGCACGCACGCACACACACACACAAACACGCACGCACACATACACACATGCGCGTGTGCACACCCCCACACAACACAACACCCCCCACCCCCCCACATACACATACACACTTCCAATTCTCTCTCCCGATCTTTCTCTGTCTCGTTCTCTTCCGGTTTCTCCGGACAAAGACAATCCAGACCCCCCCCCCCCCCCCCCCTTCCCAAGGGGCTACTATATAACACGAGAACACAAAGTTACTCTCCGTTAATATTCTGATCGCTTCTCTGCCTTTTGGCTAAGACAGTGATTCAGGAATATAAATTTTTGTTTATACCCTGGTTGATTTGTTCAGCCCGTCGTACTTGGCGAAAGCCGATACGCGACGTTAAAC